>BPVZ01000037.1:1121565-1133287 GCA_020521535.1 Rubroshorea leprosula
TTTTTTAATTGAATTAAATGTTTGCTTGGATGTTAAGTTTTTTTTTTTTTTTTTTTGGTTTGGTTTGTGTGAAGAGTGATGAAGTAGCTGAGCTAGAATGGTTATCGCAGTTCGTTGACGACTCGTTCACCGACTTCCCGTCAAACTCGCTTGCCGGAACCCTAACAGTACAAAATAACGCTTCGTTTGCGGGAAGAGAGAGGAGCAACCGGTCAAGGGCGACGACGGGGACAAAAACAACCGCGTCGATGTTGATGCCGCCAGAAAAGGAAGTTCCAGTGAGCGGGAAACCGAAGCCAACAAAGAGAGAATCCGCCCAATTACCAGCAGCATCGGACGGAGACCTGAGGAGGTGCACGCACTGCGCCTCGGAGAGAACACCGCAGTGGCGCACGGGCCCACTGGGTCCCAAAACACTCTGCAACGCTTGTGGGGTCCGATACAAGTCGGGTCGACTCGTACCGGAATACCGACCCGCAGCGAGCCCGACTTTCGTCCTCACCCAGCACTCTAACTCCCACCGCAAGGTTCTGGAGCTCCGGAGGCAGAAGGAGATGATGAAACAACAACAACGCCAACAGCAACAGCAGGACTTCAGAGTCAGCTGACGTGTTAAAATCTCAACGGCAATCATGTTCAATGGGATTGATATATATACCATTGGATTAATTTCTTCTTCTTCTTCTTCTTCTTTTTTTTTTTTTTTTTTTTTTGGGATTAAAATGGAAAAGAAGTTGAAAAAAAATAAAGGAAAGAGGGAAAGGAAAAAGAAGAAGGGAAGATCATTAAATTTTTGCTGTGTGTGGTTTGGTTTCAAAAAGATACAACCACCGGTGAGATGACTGCTTTAACGTACGTTTCTTGAAAGTTAAGAGTGACTTTCCACGTGATGTACTCAGTGTCGATGATGTAGGAGGCTCCCAAATAGCAATTTCAGTTTAAAAAAGAAACAATTGCATTAAAGAACTTGATTTGATACTTGAATTATTTATTTGAGTTTGCTATTTTTGCCGTCTAGACTTTTTTTTTTTTTTTTTAACAATTTGTAATTATTTATAGGGTTAATTGGGAGAAGAGAGAAAGGGTTTCCGTGAAATTTGAATGTGCAACTCATCGAAAGTGAACAGTCTTAACTCAAGTCTAATGTCACTTGATCGGAGCGAGTCGTTCATCATTTAGACTATTTAAAACTGAAAAATAAGAATTTTCAGATGCTTTTATTAAAAAATTAATATTTTATAATTAAAAAATTATTTATTTGAGTTTACTATTCTTTTTTATGGGTCTGATTATGATTTGGGTTTACAATTCAAAGGTAGAGGAATGAAGAATTGGGGTGAGCCAATCGGGAAGTGTAGTGTCTATGACTCTATACATATTTGTGGTCTAAATGGGAAAATTCCACAAAATTAGAAAATGACATGTCAAAATCTTAGTAGTTGCCGGTTGGGATGGTGCAGCCTTCTTCTAGTGCCGTAGGCTGAATTCTATATTTCCCTTTTCCCCGAAGTTTCACTCTGTTTTTTTCCAAAAAAATGTGGGTCTGTGATCGAGAGAATTGAAGAATCACGTGATGTGAAGTCGATAATTACCTTTTTTTTTAAACGAGAGCATTGTTTATTATTTTGATTTTGATGATAGTTAGATGCATGTGCAGAGGCACGTTCATGGGCATATTCCTGTTCAATATTTAAGCAAGGCATTCAGTAGCCAGATGCAGTTGTTGCTGTTAACTAGTAATCGCACTACAGAATTTTACATAAACACACTCGATGCCGAGTCTGACAGAATGCAGTCGGGTTTGCTAGAAATAACATGGAAGCATATGCATTTATATCAAGGGGCTTAGTCAAATGTACAAATAAAGAAAAAGAGTAGTAAATGAGATACAATAAAAGCTGATGTTGTTCTAATATAGAGAGAACTCTCCATATCAAGGATATGGATCATTGAATTGAATTGCATAGTTCTTGCAGAAATCATACAATAAAACTAACAGCTAGGGATGATTGACACAAGCATACAAAGATTGCATCGAAATAAAAAGCTTAATCAATGAAAGTACTGCAGGAGACAAAGGGTTAAAAGATCATTCAATCTTAAAATGAAAAAAGATCTTCAATCTTAAAAAAAAAAAAAAAAAAAACATCAAAAAAAAAAAAAGAAAAAGAAAAAAGATCAGAAAATTAAAATATATGTAAAAAATTTTAATTATTGTGTATACACCTCTTTGGTCAGGCAGATATTCTGAATCTGCATTAACAAATGATAAGAGTCAAGTTCCAAAAGGATGTCACTAGCGGAAACCTAACTCGACTGCTACTCTTATCACGCAGCCAAATTCAGAAATAAACTTCAAAAGTTTTGAATTTTTTTAGACATCTTTCGCATTAGAGAAAGAAAAACTGTGACATTTGTGCTCCACGGCACATCTGATGATGAAGTGCAGGAAAAGAATACTCAAACTGAAATTCCATAATTACTGATTTTTGAAACCTCCTTTGTCAATGCATTCCGTTCCTTTTTTACTTCTGAAGCAAGGTTGGAGACCTGTCAGAGACAACAATCCCAAATCAACAAAGTTGTCCTCATTAATGTTTAATCCATGGCCATGCCTAGTATTCAGATTATGCAATTGCATGTATCAAAGAAAACCAAATAGAAAAATATCATCTATAAACAGTATCTCCTGTTATATGCATGAAAATGCATCCATTGCAACAAAACAGATAGAACAGAAAAGTTTTAAGATGGTGTAGTTTACATGCTAATATGCACAAAAGCTACCTGTGATTTAAATCGAGATGCTTCTCTTCTAGGAAGTTCTCCAAGAATATCTTTTAGGCCTGATGCAAAAGAAAGCATTGATGTGATTCTCATCCATAAAAGTTTTTTAAGTTTACATGAAAACGGGAAAGATAATATCAAATACCTGCTGCTTGCCTCTCAAGCTTATAAGCTGAGCGGATTGCACCTTGGATCTGTTTACCTGCTTGTCTGTAAAGCAAAACAGGTTCCAATGGGAAGATCAGCCACATTAATAACAATTAATATTATTTACTTTGCCCATATTCCAGATCACAAACCTGAGTTTTGTCTTTCCTCGAATCAGCTCTTCTTCTGCCACTGATGCACTCCTCTGAAAACAAAATTTACTTTCATTTAAGCACAAAAGATAACTATAGATGCTTGAAATAATTGATGCATGAAATGAACAAGAAAAATAACAATAGGATCATTCCAATCAACTGAGTCTGCAAGAGAACTAGCTACCTCCAACTTCTCACCATCAGCCTTTAAGCGGTCAATAGATTGTCGCAACTCCTTTACTTTAAGATCAGCTCTGGAAAGCAATGACTGCAGTCATAAGTAATACAAAGTAAAATTAGCAGTCCATACCCAGAAATATGTTAAATGGGCCTACCACTTCATGTTAAATTTTATAAATGAGTGGACCACAATCTACCACAAGATACGGAAAAATCCTTTCAATCCCAAGACAAAAGAAAGTTGAAAAAAAAAAAAAAAAAGAAGGGGAATAATATTCCATCACTCATTAAAACATTAAAGCAATACTAGAAATCAGAAGGAACTATTCTATATTATCATAATACACTATTCCAACTATTGCTCAATGCTTCAAATACATCAATTTTCAAAGTGGTTCAGGAACACTTATACGGCACATCATATGCTCTTTAAGTAGAAAATCTCTCAATCTCTCATTCAGCCATTCAGGATATTTTCCTTCTAGAACTTCACACTTCTGTGTCAGATTCAACAGAAAATCTTTAGAGCCTGTTTGGATAGAGGAAAATAGAGAGGAGACAGAGGAGTGAAAAAGAATAAAGGAAAAAATAAAATAGGAAGCTTCTCCCTTCCCTCCCCTTTCCTTCCCTCAATCTAAATGATGGTATTCTTTTTAAACTTTTACTAGGAAAACTTTGCACAAAGTACAAAGTGGCAATGACTGCTGGACTGGTGGTCCAGGCTGCCAATGTTCAAATAAGATCACATCCAAATCATCCTAAATATCTTCACCATGACAAAGCATTTCAAACTTTTCAACTCTGACTTGGATCAAGAGCTGATATTGCTCCTGTTAGTAGATATAATTGTAACTCTTGAGAAACTCAATTGACCTAATTAATGTAGTAAAGATGTTACAGAGCCCATTCACCCTTCTCCCAATTCCAACACAGAATGGATAAAATGATAAGAACAAGATGTAAAGAATTGTGCATCAGGATCATATCAGTTTTCAATCACTGCCTCTAAATGGGACACATGCAGAATTACATAATCTCAATCGAGCGTTAGACATCTGTAAAACCAGAACAGCAGAAAACCCTTAGCAATTGGCATACATTTTGAAATCTCATTTTGTATATCTTTAGCAGTCTGAATCCTGGAATAGACATCCAGAAAGCCAGGAAAATACAGACAAATAAACATAGGTAGAAGCATATGATGACAGCAACATAAATTAGTTCAGATGCATTGTCAACCCATTAGACTCACCTCTTCACTCACAAAAAGTCTTAAGGTGTTGTAATATAAGAAACGCCTAGGCCCTGCATTTCAAAATTAAATGAGACAGAAGTACAAAATATGACTCAAACCATTCATGAACATATCAAGATTATATGTTCTAACGTTTCAAGGACCATACTTTTCAGCACCACACATCCCAATCCAAAAGCAACAGTGCCTGTAATCAAAGGATGCAAAGCTGCAACATTTACACCCTCTGCAACAAAAAATGTCAAACCATTAAAATCAAATTTCGAAGAATGGATAACAGACTGAACCTAATAAAAAGCGGGAAAAAAGAAAAAAAAACACAAGAAAACGCCTCTCAACTACAGATAAGACTGGGAAAGAAGAGACCTTTAACCTTCCCAAAGAACATGTCCTCATAATCAGCAAACTCGGACATAGCATCATTAAGTGAATCCTACAAATACAACATTCGAATAAATAATCGTTGGCTTTAATTCTCAGCAACCAAACAGAGCTTTTGCAATTAAACAAAATAGGAGAATTGAGAAGCATACGATGGTTTGGTGAAAGTGAGCTGAGGAAGTCTCGCGAATTTGAGACAGGCGTGATCTAGAAGCTTCAATGGTGGAATCCATGGTCTCTTCCACAATCTTCTGGTACTGCAGAGCTTGTTTCACTGCGTAATCGATCCATGGAACAGCAGTGTCTAGGAATTTCGGATCGATACTTAGAGGGGGACCGCTCGGTGACGGAAAATCCTGTTTCGGCTTCTCCTCTGGTGGTTCCCCGGCCGTCGCCATTTCGGAGGAGATTCTTCAGCTAAGGACTTACTCTTCATCTGCAAGGGCAACGCCTTAACCATTAGACGTTGTTCCTTGATCGGGTCAACCCAACCCGTTTTTGGAGCCCAGTTACATCAGATAAGTGAGCCTAAAAGGGCCCATTGGATAACTCTACTGATAGTCAACGTCCCTTTGAATGGGCCGTCCCCATTTTCTTTAAAATCCGTTTTCACTTTTTAGGTAAATAGAATTTTATGCCCCATAATTTAGAAAATAGTAAAAAAAGGATTGTCTAAACAGTAGTTTTAAGGTAAAGGTAAAAAGTATAATAAATATATTTTCTTATAATAATTAATTTATATAAAAATTATAAAAATTGATATTTATTTTAATATCATTAATATGTGAATGATTTTAATTGATTAGTTGATTAATTTAAATTAACATTTACTTTTTTTATGTAAATTAATTATAAAAAATACATTAATTATACATTTGACACAAGTTGCAAAAATCCTATATGAAAATACTCTGATCATTTATTTTATATACTAGAAACCCTCAGTGTAAGTGCAACTATTACATGATCACATTTAAAATTTAAGGAAAATAAAATTTATTGATTTTGGTAGAATATTGATAGTTTTATCAATTTTAGCATTACCAAGTGAACCTAGGGATATTATTAGCATGAAGAAAAAGAAAAAAAAAATAAAGTTTTTGGAGTATGAATGCATAATTGAAAGAAAATAAAGATTGATGGCATTTTGACAATACCTAAAAGTAAAAAGATAAGGACATGCAATTCTATTAAGGAATGAAGAAAATTAAGAGTCTTTGCTATTAAAATGACGTAATGATAATAAAATGATTAAAGCATTTTTATAATTTATTTAATTTTTTTAAAAAGAAAAGAGGTGGGCAGTTGTACTTATTTTTCACTAATTAAATTATTATTATTATTCATTAAAATAATTTAGTTAGTTATAATAATTTTTTTTCCTCCCTTCCTTCAAATAAAAAAAAATTACACTTATATGACTTAAAATATTGAAATATTATGAATCAATCATTGAATCAAATAGTTTGTCTTCAAATTATAGTATTTGAATTTAATTAATTAAGAGTTTTATTTTCACTAATTATTTAAAAATTGCCTTTTTTTTTCCCCTAAATTCTGCATGTTCAAAAAAAAAAAAACAAAGATATCATAATTTTCACCTTTTCATCTATATTTTCATTTTGCTGGTCAACCGTTAAAATTACATTTATTATACACTGTGGCATTTCTTATTTTTTAATGTTGTTTTTTTAGATTAGTGGCTGCCCCAGGCTGCCCGTTCTCGTTAGGGTACGCCTATCCACAAAATCACCCGCATGTCATTGTAAGAAAACACTTAGCCTTTACTCTCAAATACGCTTCTGGACGCGAAGTTCTCACTTTTCACCATATTCAACATTCACCAGACTCCCCAATCTCCCAAAAACCTCCGACTGCTCTCTCTGCATCACCCTAATTTCTTCGACCTCTGCTATCCATCTCTCGATTCTTGCTCTCCACCGGAGCCCTAGCGATCACTCTCCGGCGTCACTATGCTCAATCTTTCTTCTACTCTCTCAGGTCACGTTCGATTCCTGCTCCAGAGCTTGAACGAAGCCAACGCCGATTCTGTTCGTCGAGAACTCTCTCAGGTGCTCTCTATCTTCGCGAATTTCTATACGTGCAAATGCTCTCTGTGCCTTCTTAGGTCAAAAAGGTTGCTGATCCTTAGCATTCCATGTGGATTTCATGGTCTCTGCATGATTTTGGTTGCTTACATCGTTACCTGCTTGGATTGAATTCTGTAAATGTCGTAATTTGTTTCCGTCTTGAATGTTGCTCACTTATGGCGCATAAATCGGTCATGATTTGCTAGCTATATGCAGTTTTCTGTTAGAAAAAAGAAAAAGAAAAAGGGATAATAGTTAAAAGGATTTCCTGCTTGAGATGGAAAGGAGTGAAAAATATTTAGATTTAGTGGATATGGAATTGAGGCAAGTGTATTGTTTAGTTCTTACTGGCTGATACTAGTGTATTTATTTTTGGCAGTTTCTTGGATTTGGAATTGAGGGAAGCATTGTGGTGCTACAAACCTGCTTGGATTACTTAAATCTTGACAAGGCTGAGGCTGACCTGAAAAACTCCCAGGTGGAAGCAGTTATAGCATCAACATTTAGGTATGCTTTGGAAAAACCGAATTCCTGTACAGTCCTCTGTCAGTCATTGGGAAGTGCAGATATCAGCGAGGATTTCCTAGAGAATTTCTCAAAAGTGCTACATCTGTCTGTGTCTGAAAAAATTGGCATTGGTCTTGCTTTGTGTGAATCTGAGAATCTTGAGGCACGAACGTGTGGTGAGTTGCATTCTTAGAGTAGTATTGCTCAATGGATTAATGACACTTTCTTAACCAGGTTCCACCTTATTATTTGTAGTTCTGATGAATTTTTAACCTTTTCTGATCTCCAGGGAAGAAGTTCTGTGTGGCTCAGATTGAAGAGTTGAATGCAAGTCCGGATTCTGTTGATTCTTATGAACGAATTCAAAATATCATCCTGTTTCTCCAGTGCTCTGAGGATCTCTCCAAGCATGTAGATTCCTTTATGCAGATGTTATCTCTAGTGCAAGTGAAAGATGTAGCTCAATTTGTTTTAACTCCAATACTCTCAGATGAATTGCGTGAGACTAACTTCCTAAGGTGCTTTCTACTCATCTGTCCTTTTTTCTCCCCCTGCAAATAATGGTTCAATTGATTACAAGCCATCATGTTAAGTGGTATTTGTTTCTGAGTTGCTTTCTTTTTTCTGGCAGAGATATGGACCTTTTTCATGAGTCTGCAGGAAATGATTTTGATGCTATTTTAGCAGAAATGGAGAAGGAAATGAGCGTGGTAGACATCATGAGGGAACTGGGTTATGGATGCACGGTTGATGTTTCACATTGCAAAGAGATTTTGTCTCTTTGTCTGCCTCTGACTGAGATGACTATTGCTAGGATACTTGGCATGATTGCCTGCACTCATTCTGGTCTTGAGGAAAACTCGAATATATTTTCATCATTTAGCATGGCTCTTGGTTGCAACACTTCATCTGATCTTCCACTTTTGAGCTCCTGGAATATTGATGTTCTTATAAGAACCATAAAGCAACTTGTAAGTTGTCGATTTATGCATAAGACAACTAGTAAGTTTTATTGTTGCTGTTTTGTTTTAACACATGTACACTGAATGCAGGCTCCTGCTACTGACTGGGTACGAGTTGTTGAAAACCTTGATCATGAAGGGTTCTACATTCCTAATGAGGCAGCATTCTCCCTTTTCATGTCTGCCTATAGATATGCATGCCAGGTATTTTTTTAATTTCCTTTTGGCTTGGGTTAAGTTATGCATTTCAGTTTTGATTTTTTACTTTATTCTGAATTTCTGGAATTGAAATGTGCAGGAACCTTTCCCTCTCCATGCCATTTGTGGATCTCTGTGGAATAATACTGAGGGTCAACTATCTTTTCTAAAATATGCTGTATTATCACCTCCAGAAGTATTTACCTTTGTCCATTCTGGAAGACAGCTGGTAAGATGTTATGCGAAACTGGTTTTGCATTTTTCCTTTTGCTATCACAACATTTGATTGGTGATGATTAGTGATAATGAATGCTCTTGCAGGTCTATATAGATGCAGTACATGGGCATAAGCTTCAGCTAGAAGATGCAAATCTTGCATGGTTGTGTCTTGACCTTTTGGAAGTGCTTTGTAAACTAGCTGAGAGTGGTCATGCTAGAGCTGTTAAATTAATGCTTGAGTATCCTTTGAAACACTGTCCAGAGGTTTTGCTTCTTGGGATGGCACATGTTAATGTACATAATCTAATTTCTTTTTTTTTTTTTTTTGGAATAATCCTTTTTTTAATTTGTATGCATAATTCTTTGTTAATAAATATTATTTCCTCTATATTTTCAGACGTCTTATAACCTCCTCCAGCATGATGTAACTTCCATTGTTTTGCCAATGATAATTAAAAATTCTGTGGGCGCTGGAATGATCCTTTACCTCTGGCAAGTCAACCAAAATCTTTTGTTGCGGGGACTTGTAGAATTACTCAAGTCTGAGCAAGACAACATAACTAGAATTGTGGAAATCTGTCTAGAGCTAAAGGTAAGTTTTAGAGGTTCCACTTATTTTTTCCTGTTATTGTCATCTCATATTGCTTTACCAGCATAAGAGAAACGTTTTTCTGCCAAAAGACTAATTTTAATGTCAAATATTTTGGTTCTTATACATGTGAATTTTGGGAATTTGCTAATGAGAGAAATTATTTCCAGATTTTTTATTCCTTTAATAATTAAATTTTCCAATTTTTGCAGATTCTATCAACAGTTTTGGAGATGATACCTTTTCCTTCCAGTATAAGACTAGCCATCATTGCTTCACGAAAAGAACTTGTTGATCTTGAGAAGTGGTTAAATGATAACCTATATATGTATAAAGATATTTTCTTTGAGGTAATATTTAGTCTTTACTACCTGACTCCAGTGCTTTTACTACTTCTGGTTTAAATCAAAAAAATATATGGGCTGAAATGAATACTGAAACTTTCAGGAGTGTCTCAAGTTCCTCAAGGGGATTCAGTCTGGCAGATCTCAGGATTTTTCTGCCAAACTTTTCCACCATTCAAGTGCTGTTTTTTTCAAGGTTCTGTTCCTAGAACTTGGTTGGTCTTACCATTTCAATGCAATATGTTTTCATACTGTACTTTTTTCATGTTTACATTGCAGGTCCTTAAAGATCAAACTGGATTGATTTCCTCTACCCAGCTTATTGAAGAAATGGAGAAGTTGCAGGCAACAATAATGGACTCTAATCCAAAGCTGCAGAATGGTGGAACTACTGAATCATCATCCTCTGATGGATATGGAGATGATATTGAAGCAGAAGCAAATTCTTACTTCCATCAAATGTTTTCTGGTCAGCTGACCATTGATGCAATGGTTCAAATGCTCGCACGATTCAAGGAATCTTCTGTGAAAAGGTATTGTGTTGCTTCAGTACCATTCTTATGTATGTTTTGTGACTTTGAAATTTCACTTTCATTCTTTTTATCTCTTTTTGGTCATAATTATTTAAGAAACTTAACTTTTGAACTGAAGAAATTCATTCCTTAAAGAATTGATGATTTAAGGACTATTTTATCACTGACAGGGAGCAATTAATTTTTGAGTGCATGATTGCCAATTTGTTTGAAGAATACAGATTTTTCCCAAAGTATCCTGATAGGCAGCTCAAGATTGCTGCAGTTCTGTTTGGTATGTTTTCATACAATGTAGCTTTTAGTACAGACACTTTATATTCTTGATATCATGTCTGATAATTTTTTCATTACTTACATTGTTCTATATTGCAACCAAGTGCCTGGCTTTTCAAGGAAAATTGGAAAATGAGTAATGTGTATATTTTGCTATATTTTGCATCATTTTTTTATGTATCCACCCTTTATAGTCATTTGTTCAGCTTTGAAATTATGTAGCTGACTAAATTCATATCGATGGAGAAAAGTCCATGAAAATTGATTTTTGTTTTTTTTTTTATTATTATTAATGATTTTGGTCAAGCTGCTTGTATTATAGAAGAATATTTCTACTGTAAATTTATTCAAAAAATCATTTTCCTATGTTGACAAGAGTCATATTGGTTTGGTTCTGAAGATTGTCACCTTGAATATATTGTTAATGGGCAATGGGCCTCTTGGTGGTGAATGTGCTTCAGATTTTGTAGTAATTGCGTTCCTACCACTTCAGTTGCGTTTTACATTAGCAGTGTTCATGTGACTATTGTTTTGAATTTTGACCTGGACCTAATCCATCAGTTAACTCAAGCAATCTATTGGAAGACGTTCAAATTTTTTATCAGGGCTACCATCCTCCAAAGTTTTGTGGTTTATCTGGTCATCATTTTTAATGTGTCCAAATCCCTTCAATAATTTCATACTTTTATTAGCAAGCAGAAAATATTTTTGGAATTCATTGTATGTGATATTGCAAATATATGTTCTGATGGATTTTATGTTTTACAGCTTAAGAGATAAATCATATAATTTATAATGTATCATAGTTTGCATGATTCTATTGCTTCATTATGCTATAATTCATTTTATATGATATTTCTATCACGTCAATACTCTCTTTGATTTATTCTGTCATGGTTCCAAACAAATTTCAGGCTCTGTTATCAAGCATCAGCTTGTAACTCATCTTACACTTGGGATAGCTTTGCGTGGTGTCTTAGATGCTTTACGAAAACCTGCAGATTCAAAAGTTTGTATCATCATTTAGTGCACTTTACTTCCTCTTTTTTTTTTTAACCCCTTTTTTTTTGGGGGGGGGCGCTGTGTGACTAAGGGCAATTTC
>BPVZ01000037.1:1133387-1150528 GCA_020521535.1 Rubroshorea leprosula
CCTATGATGTGCTATTGAAGGGCCCAAAAAGTATCATTCCTTAGATCATTTATATGTTTTGAGATCTATGCCTATATGTGAAATCTTCTTCTTTTTGATATCAACTTCTCTGTTCAGCTTTAAAAAGGGATAAGTACTGTTTGGCAAAATATATATATATCCATAGGTATTAGTTTGATGTAGCAAATATGTTTGGCCAGTGTTTCCCCTCAAATATAAGATCATTGTTGCAGTTAAATGGCTTGAGCATCAGTCAACATGGCCAGCAACTTTCTTCTTCACTTCATCTTCAGCAGAGAAATGAAAGCTCTTTTGATGACCGTAACAAAGCCCCTATTACATCATCTATGGATGTAAAACCACTTGTATCTTCTGTGGTGCAACCCTCAATTCCCTTAACTGATGCTTCTAGCATTCAGAAGGTATGCGTTGTAACTCCCTCATCAGTTGTTTACTTCCCCTGGTGACTTCTAATATTATTGTTGAAATTTCAGCCTCAGAGTGCAGTCAGCGTTGCAATGCTGTCCACTTCCCCTGGTTTTGTTCGTGCTTCTCGTGGAGCTACTTCTACTAGTAATTATTGGATTATCATTGCTTGATTTTTATGTCTTTCTTTATGCTTTTTTTTTTAATAAACATTTTTACTTCGGTCTTTTTTGGAGCAGATGATATAGTTGTGCATATACTTACAAAGCATGTTTCTGTTACAGGGTTTGGCTCTGCTTTGAACATTGAAACATTAGTTGCTGCTGCTGAGAGAAGGGAGACTCCCATAGAGGTGTTCATTTAAGCTTCATTGAAATTGAATTAAACATTTTGGCATGATATCCATGCATATTTCCTTTCCAGTGATGAGATTTCTATTTCAAAAAACCAATGATTTCTAGAACACTTTATTGTTGTGGAGATCATCTTATTGGAAGGCCAGTGTGGCTACTACTTATACTGCATGTATCTCATAGCTGTTGTTTTGTACTTCTACTTGGGACAATATGGGAATTTGGCTTGTAGTAATCATATAATTCTGAGCTATTTAATTATAGGTGGCAATTTTAGATTAATTTGGTAAGTTACTGAGCGAAAATGTTAAGTTACCTTTTTGAGGGAATTAGAAAGAGAGCAAGATCTCTTGCATTACTTTGGTCGACGCCTCTAAGTGCAAATTTTAAGCCATATTGATTATCATGGAATGTCTTGGTAGGTTGCACACTATTTATTCTTCAAATATTTTCAGTCTAGTTTATACCTCTCTTGATGATAGGAAAGGAATATTAAATTAATTTAGAAGTTCTCTAGAAGAAGGCCAAAGGTAGACCGGTAGAGAAGTTGACAGAAATTTTAAAGTAAATTTTCTGCTAGCCTGGGTCTTTCATTGGCATCTAATCCAGTGATACTCTTGGGAGATGTTGAAATTGACATAGCTTAAGATGTCATCTAGTTGGGGTTATGATTACTGTGCTTTGATGTTTTACCACACAGGATGTTGTTTGTTTACATTTGCTGTGTGGTTGATCCTTTGGTTCATCTACATTCTGTTTACAGGCTCCGGCATCAGAGGTTCAAGACAAGATATCATTTATAATTAATAATATTTCTTCTGCAAATATTGAAGCTAAAGCAAAAGAATTCACTGAAATCTTCAAAGAGCTTTACTATCCCTGGTTTGCTCAGTATATGGTCATGAAAAGGTCAGACACAGTATGATTTCTATTGTGTGTGCCAATTTGTTTCTTTGCAGTTTTGTACGGTACTTATGCTTGTCACACTAGAAACTGTGTTTTCATTATTGAGTTTTATTTATCTTTCCTGCTCATCTTCATGACATACTCAACTTTATGTTCTGCCAACTCTCTCAGAGCAAGCATTGAGCCAAATTTTCATGATTTGTACTTAAAGTTCCTGGACAAAGTTAATTCAAAGGCTCTGAATAAGGAGATTGTCCAAGCTACCTACGAGAATTGCAAGGTTTATGTTGTTTAACTTATATGACTATGTAACAATACCAAGCTAGGTTAAAAGAAATTTTAACAATATAGATCTTCTTCTTTTAGGTTCTCTTGGGATCCGAGCTTATAAAATCAAGCTCAGAGGAGCGGTCATTGTTAAAAAATTTGGGTAGCTGGCTTGGGAAGTTAACTATTGGTAGGAATCAGGTTTTGAGGGCTCGTGAAATAGACCCAAAGTCTTTGATCATAGAGGTATTTCTTCTCATGCATTATTATTTTTTTAGCTAATTATGCCTCATTCTTATATGAAAGATTTGCTATTAGGACCATATGGTGCATTTCGTGGTCTAACACTCAGTTTTAATTGGTTCTCATTTGTCTTGATTTTGCGTCTTGGCAGGCATATGAGAAGGGGTTGATGATTGCGGTGATCCCATTTACTTCTAAGGTATGATTGTTCTTATGATCACTAGTTGTTTCCTTCTCTGTAGTTATCTGATAGTTACATTCTACCATTTGTTGCAGATTCTTGAACCGTGTCAAAGTAGTCTTGCATATCAACCTCCTAATCCCTGGACTATGGGTATTCTAGGATTATTGTCTGAGATCTATTCGATGCCAAACTTGAAAATGAATCTCAAATTTGACATTGAGGTAAATGCCTATATTTTTTGAAACCTATGAAGACATCTTTCTTTTCATTATCAGATCTTGCCCATCTGTGGTTGGTGTTCTATTAAGCTATATGTCACTGTGTTCTTTTTGGTGTTTTAGGTTCTATTCAAGAACCTTGGTGTGGATATGAAGGACATAACACCAACTTCTCTTCTCAAGGATCGGAAGAGAGAAATTGAAGGAAATCCTGATTTTTCTAATAAAGATGTTGGAGTCTCCCAGCCTCAGATGGTTGCTGAAGTTAAATCAGGAATAATTTCTCCACTAAATCATGTTGAGCTGCCTCTTGAGGTTGCCAATCCACCTAATTCTGGTGGCCACACACATTTATTATCACAGGTTTGTCTTCATCTGATATTTTATCATTCTTGTAAGCTGTTTATTACATTTCTTTCATTCCTTTCTTGTTATGGTTCTAGTATGCTCCGCTGCGTCTTTCTTCTGGCACATTGATGGAGGATGAAAAACTAGCAGCATTAGGCTTGCCTGATCAGCTTCCATCCGCCCAAGGGCTGTTTCAAGCTACTCCTTCCCAATCTCCTTTTTCTGTAAGTCAGGTGCGTTAATATTTTATTCATTCTTCAATGTTCTGAAAATTATTAGTTTTCTTGTTTATTGAATGGCTGATTACCCTGTTATTTGCAGCTTTCAACACCAATACCTAACATTGGAACTCATGTTATTATCAATCAGAAGCTAAGCACCTTGGGCTTGCACTTGCATTTTCAAAGGTTTCATTCTATTTCCATATTAATCATTTCCTACTTATTAAATATGTTCTTGTTACTTTGATGGTTAACTCTTTCTAGTTGGTATATTACAGAGTGGTTCCAATCGCGATGGACAGAGCTATCAATGAGATTGTGTCTGGTATTGTTCAACGCAGTGTTTCCATAGCTACTCAAACAACAAAGGAGCTTGTCTTAAAGGTTTGCCAAGGCCACTTGTCCTCACTGTCTATTTAATTGAATCCATCAAAGTAAAATTCATGTTTTAATATTAGAACATTTCCTTCTCTGATATTAGCCTTATTAGAGTTTCAGTTTAATTCCCTTCTATCTTTATTTGAAAATTTTGCATACTAAAGAAGATTTTCCATGTATTTAGTCTATTGATTATTCAAGCTTCTCTCTAATATGTTGTACAATTATCTCCAGCTTATTATTCCTATTGGAAAAAGAGTTTCCATGGGACATATCTCAGAATTGTAGATGACCATCCTTTTACAACTTTTTTGATCACTAAACTTAGTTGCTGATCATTCTTTAACATCTTAAATGTAGGATTACGCCATGGAGTCAGATGAGACACGGATATATAACGCTGCACACTTGATGGTTGCAAGTTTGGCTGGAAGTCTTGCTCATGTAACATGCAAGGTTTTGATTCTTTTCAAGCTACTCAATACTCATAATATTTACTTGGTTTACTTATTTCTTTTCAAATGCATTTTTAAGTTCTATAGTATAATCTTTACCTTATAAACTTTTATCATTTGGTGTTTGATTACTTTAATGGTTTCCTAGGAACCCTTGCGTGGTTCTATATCAAGTCAACTGCGGAGTACACTTCAGGGTCTAAATGTTGCAAGTGACCTGCTAGAACAAGCTGTGCAACTTGTTACTAATGATAACCTTGATCTTGGCTGTGCAGTCATTGAACAGGCTGCTACAGATAAGGTTAGTTGTTGATCTTTTAAATATTTTGTGCTTTGTGAGTGTTGTTGATTGATAGATACTACCAGCATTGAGGTATCTATGCACATAGTTTTATGTTTATTTTCTCACTCTTTTGTTGATTAGTGTGGTGTAATCTCTCATATCTTTCTATTTGTTGATTAGTGTGGGGTTCTCTACCAGTCTTGCTTTTTGGGAGATAAAATGTTTGGTGATGTGACTTTCACTGCTCTTCTATTGTTTATGTTTTCATTTTCTCTCCCTAAACATGTAGGCAATACAAACCATTGATGGGGAAATAGCACAACAACTTACCTTAAGAAGAAAGCATAGAGATTCATCATTCTTTGATCCTAACATGTATGGACAAGGTTCAATGGGTATTTTACCTGAGGCTCTCCGACCAAAACCTGGGCACTTGTCTTTGTCACAACAGCGAGTTTATGAGGTAGACATTTTCTAACCATTTGTTATTCTGAGGTTTGTTTTGATCCTCAGACGCTTAACTTTGCTTCTTTCTGCTGCCCTACCATATTCTGTTTTCCCTTTTCAGGATTTTGTTCGGCTACCGTGGCAAAACCAATCTAGCCAGAGCACACATGCAGTGTCTGGTGGTTCTTCAAGTGTACCTGGTGAATCTGGTTTGACTGGCACATTTGGTTCAACAGCAGGCCAAGTTATTCCTGGTTACTCTTCCAGCCTAGGAATTGGAAACTCTGGACTAGTGGATGTTGGTTCTGAGGCCATTGAATCTACATCAACTACTTTACTGAGGTGTTTATTTTTATCGTATGCTACCTCAGTTCTTTCAATTCTCTAAAACTTTCATTTCTGCCCTGTATAAAATTTCTCTATGTTACAGTGCGTCCCCAATTCAAGTTGGTGCAGTAGCTAATCTTGCCCAGCAATCCACTGAAAATGACACACTCAATGCTGCATTTTCGTCAACAACTTCAGCCTCTGACTTACATTCACCACATACTGCTGATGTTGTAAAAGTGCATCCCCAATACATCCAAGCTCTTAAATTAACACAGATTTAAAGTTCCTTCTGACAGACTTCTTAATTTTTATGCTAGGAATCAACTGCATCACAGCCATCATCTTTATCATCTTTACCAGCTGCCACTGAGCGCCTTGGAAGTAGTATCTCAGAAGCTTCACTGAGCACAAGGGATGCATTAGATAAATATCAGATTGTTGCACAGAAGGTTGCAAATGAGTCTTGCTTCTGCCTTTTACATAATGTCCTTCACTCATGTTTTTGTGTTTTGATATTCATCATTACCTCTTTTTTATTTTTTATGTTCCTTCTTGGTTCATCAAAGCTTTGTGGCAATTCATAATTTGTAATAAAATGGTCTAAAAATTTGTCTTTCACACTGCTGAGAAATCTGAAGGGAAGATCCTGGCATGGATCCATTGGTTCTCCTTAATGGCTGTATAGGGAGAAGACTCACCCTTAGAGCTGTAGTCTTTGCCTTGTCACTGTTTTCTATCCTCTCGAGATTGAATTCTGCCATCATTAGTTGAGATCTCGTTTTATTTTTCTTGTCACTAATTCTTGGAAAAAAATTTTCAGTTGGAAACTTTGGTGACGGGTGATGCCAGGGAATCTGAAATTCAGGTAGTTGTTTTGCCTCTTTGATTTCTTCTATATCATGGATTTTTTTTCCTCAATATATCATTACTATGTACTAGGAGCTTGTTTGGTTTGTGGGGAGGGTAGAGGGGATTTGTTTGTCCAATCAAATTAAGATATTGGCCAAGGTCCTAATTTGATTGGATGAAAAAAATCTTCCATCCTCTCAAAGAAAATCAGCCTTTTGATTCTGGTATACTTTTTTCATAGTTATTAATTCAAATTTTATTACAGTACATTGTTTACAACCGAAACATATTCTTATTTCTTGATCTATTTGTGTTAGGGAGTGATTTCTGAGGTTTCTGAAATCATACTCAGATGTGTAAGTCGAGATGAGGCTGCTTTAGCTGTTGCTCAAAAGGTATATTGGCTGTTCAGGGCAACATTTCCAGGACAACATTTTTTTAAGTATGCCTCTCACTCTTTGTTTCTCAATTGTCATACAGGTTTTCAAAGGTTTATATGAGAATGCATCAAACAGTCTTCATGTTAGTGCCCATCTTGCTATTCTGGCTGCTGTCCGTGATGTCTGCAAGCTTGCTGTTAAGGAGCTCACTAGTTGGGTATGCTCTTTTTAGTGCTATTGTCTAAGGAAGATCTGGCTTATAAAGCCTTGTCCTATTGGTTGAAAATTACAATGCTTTATTACAGTCAGGGTTGTTGCATTTAGTTTATGTGAGGGAGACATATTTCCTTTATTTATTGATATGGGAAATAGTTTTTCTTACTTCCATGAATTATTTTATTGTGTAAGTTAAATTTGCTAGCCTAGTTTTCTAGTACTTGGCTCCATTGACAATAATGGAAATGATTAACTAACGGCAGTTATGTGGGGCTTAATCTAGATAGTAACATGACAATATTCTTATTAAGAGCTGGGCTTGACGAATTTTTATTTTTATTTTTATATTTATATATTTTTTTTTTGTGTGTTTGTGGCATGCTTTGCTTCCTCTACTTTCAATAAGATTAGCTAATTTAGTTTCTTATGTGTCTGAGGTGGTCTTTTGTTGGGGTCTGTACTCTGTATGTCATGATTTTTGCACTGTTTTCATGCAGGTGATCTACTCAGATGAGGAGCGCAAGTTCAACAAGGATATCACAATCGGCCTTATTCGAAGTGAATTACTAAACCTTGCAGAGTACAATGTGCAGATGGCAAAACTTATAGATGGCGGAAGAAATAGTATGTATAAGAAATCTCTTTTACATAATTGATTCATGAAGTCATTTTACCAAGTTTCTGAAATATTATGCAGAAGCTGCAACTGAGTTTGCTATTTCCCTGCTACAAACTTTGGTCTCTGATGAAAGCAGAGTCATCTCAGAACTCCACAATCTTGTTGATGCACTGGCAAAGGTTCCACTTCTTGTTTCTCACTCCCTCTAGTCTCTGTGTTTCTGTCCCTACTAAATGAAAAGATTGTGCTGATTCTGACTCTTTTTTTAACTTTTAGCTTGCTGCCAAACCTGGGTCTCCTGAATCATTACAACAGTTGGTTGACATGATCAGAAATCCTTCCTTGAATTTGGCTACTTTATCTGGTGCAACTCTTGGAAAAGAGGATAAGGCTAGGCAATCTAAGGACAAAAAGGTCAATTAATTATTCATGGTGTGCCCATTCAGATTTTGGTGTTTTTCTGTTTTCTTCTGTTAACAATCTTTCTTGCTGTTGGGTAGGCTCCTGGTCACTCCATGGCAAATAGGGAAGATAATAGCAATATGGAAACTCAGGAACCAGATCCTGCTGGTTTCAGAGAGCAGGTGATGTTAAATAGCTGCTGCTTTCTCTATTTAATGTATTAATTTATTTAGTTCATTTTTGAGTGCTAGGTAAGGTTGTGTGGCATTTGACCAGAACTAGTAGAAAATACTGTAAACTAAGCATAATACAGTTACTTTCTGGCCTCCTTCAAGTGTACCAAACTGAGAACCAAGTAATCTAAAAATAAGATTGAAAAGACTTTAAACTATGCATAATGCAGTAAATATTTTTTCTTTTTTATAATTTGCAAAATTTGGAGGCAATATCCATGAATTGACATTCTGTATTTTCCCTTAAAAAAATTGCAGGTCTCTATGCTGTTTGCAGAGTGGTATCAGATATGTGAACTTCCTGGTGCAAATGATGCAGCTTGTACTCATTACATCATGCAATTGCATCAAAATGGACTGCTCAAAGGGGAAGATATGACAGAGCGCTTTTTCCGCATCCTGACAGTAACTTTTTCCTTACTTTTGGCCTATATACAACAAGAGGAAGAGTTGAAACTCATATTTTAACCCTTTTTTTTTCTTTTTTCTTTTTTTCATTTTAGGAGGTCTCTGTTGCCCATTGCCTCTCTACCGAGGTTATTAATTCTGGCACATTACAATTGCCTCAGCAAGCACAGAGTCTATCGTTCCTTGCCATTGATATTTATGCAAAACTTGTGTTATCAATCTTTAAGGTCTATAGTTTTTCTCGAGTATCGTATCAAAGTGATCTACTTCATATTTTGAGTCTAAACTTTTCATGGCTCTAACTTGTTTGCGTATCATCTTTTAGTATTGCCCTGTCGAACAAGGACCTACTAAAATCCTCCTTCTGTCAAAGGTGAATGTCGTGCTGCTTCTATTTTTCCTACTTACAATTGCTTTCACCAACATTTGTTTAAATGATATATCTTGCATTGGCAGATTTTAGCTGTTACTGTGAGATTTATTCAAAAAGGCGCAGAGGAGAAGAAATCATCTTTCAATCCTAGGCCATATTTTAGATTATTTATTAACTGGCTGCTAGATCTTGGTTCCTTGGACCCAGTTACTGATGGTGCAAACTTTCAGGTACACATTTCTATCTGCCTAGTCATCGTTCTGTCCATTGATTAACTAATGTGCGTGGTCTGTGTTGCAGATTTTGACAGCCTTTGCAAATGCATTTCATGCACTGCAACCCCTTAAAGTTCCGGCCTTTAGGTTAGCATCGTGAACTTGTTTAATCTGTAGCCAATTGTCACACATGTTGAAACTATACTGGAGATGGCTGTTGTTTGCAATTATCATTTTTTCTTTCTTTCTTTCTTTCTTTGTTTTTTCTAAGTTCCTAGCTCTCACATCCCTATCCTTTCTTAATACAGTAATTTATAAACATTACCCCCTTAATAACTTTAAATGCCTTTTTAGCTTTGCATGGTTGGAGCTGGTCAGTCACCGAAGTTTCATGCCAAAATTGCTCACGGGTAATGCTCAGAAGGGTTGGCCTTATATACAACGCTTGCTGGTGGACTTGCTTCAGTTCCTGGAGCCGTTTTTGAGGAGTGCTGAATTAGGAGGGCCGGTATGCCTCTTTAAAGAACTCCTACTGGTATTTTGCCTCATTGAATGCTGTAATTATGACAACCTTTCTTTTTTCTGCGTTATGTGTGTAGGTTCATTTTCTTTATAAAGGCACACTCAGGGTGCTGTTGGTGCTACTTCATGATTTTCCTGAGTTCCTGTGTGATTATCATTTTACCTTCTGTGACGTCATTCCTCCAAGCTGCATACAGATGCGGAATATTATCCTAAGTGCATTTCCACGCAATATGAGGCTACCTGATCCATCTACTCCCAACTTGAAGGTTTCCATCAATCATCTCAATTTGTTTAAAGAGTTTTTAATCATGGAAACTAATCTAATGATCAATTGTATTCCAGATCGATTTGCTTCCCGAAATCAGAGAAGCGCCTCGCATACTATCTGAGGTTGATGCTGCACTTAAAGCAAAGCAGATGAAGAGTGATGTGGATGAGCATCTCAAGGTTGTTTCAACTTCACTTATGTCTGGTTATGTTGGCCTGATGAATTGCTCAGTATCAAATGGTTTATTTGTGTTTTCTGCTTCACACAAATCACACCACAATCCTTATTAATAATCTTTTATGTGTGAAATTTTCACTTCTACTCCATTCACACTAATGATCCATTTCATTCACCGTCTAATTTTTTTCTATTTAAATCTCTTCTAAATTCTGCTGATAAAAAAAAATGTTTTCTAAATTCTTTGCAGACAAGGCAACAGGGTTCATTTCTTACTGAACTAAAACAGAGATTGCTTCTTCCACCAAGTGACGTGGCCTCTGCTGGTACCCACTACAATGTACCATTAATCAACTCGCTTGTGCTTTATGTTGGAATGCAGGTACATGCTAGTTCCTTCTGCTATTGCTGTACCTCGATGCTCATTTTTCTGGTCTGGAAGCAAAACTCTTACTAGTTTCTGTCCAAGATGTGTAACATACTGGTTTTGCTTGGGTGTTTGTTATTTGCTATACCATGTTATGTATATAAACTTAGAATGATTCGAATCTCTCATAATATAACCTCTTTCTATATGTGTATTATTTAGAATATAGTTGTTTAAAGATATTTTCTTGGGTATCTGTTTATAGGCCATTCAGCAGCTGCAGGCAAGACCACCTCATGCACAGTCAGCAGGCAACACTGTTCCCTTGGCTGCATTCTTGGTTAGTGCTGCATTGGACATTTTCCAGAAACTAATAGCCGATCTTGACACTGAGGGGCGATACCTCTTTCTCAATGCAATTGCCAACCAACTTCGCTATCCAAATAACCACACACATTACTACTCCTTCATCCTACTTTACCTATTTGCTGATTCAGAGAACAAGGTGAGAGAGAGCTTTGGGTTCATTGTATTGAATTCCACAATATTCACGATGTTTCTGCTGTTCATTTCAACTAATGAGGAATACACTGGCTTTTTCCAGGAAATTATCCAGGAGCAAATTACCAGAGTATTGTTGGAACGACTTATTGTCAATAAACCTCATCCATGGGGTCTTCTCATCACTTTCATTGAGCTCATAAAGGTAAAGTTCATGGCATCTTATGAATTTAATATCAAGTATCGGAATGTCATAACATATTAATATTTTTTTTACCATTGCAGAATCCTAGGTACAACTTCTGGAACCGATCATTCATAAGGTGCGCGCCTGAGATTGAAAAACTCTTTGAATCAGTTGCAAGATCGTGCGGAGGACTGAAACCTGTGGATGAGAGTATCGTCTCTAGTTGGGCATCTGATAACACTCATTAAAGAGTTGTTGCTGTATCTTATATGTTAGTATTTAATGTGTATTTAACTATTTATTCAAATTCCATCCCAGCCCCATTTATTTTCCCCTGACAACGGTCACAAGTATTTATTGGTTCTGTAAATGTTTCAAAGCCACCAGATATCTTACCTGCGGATGGAGCTATAATATGACGTATGGTCGATTTTTATTGTTCTTTTTTTTTTTCAAATTGAATTTACTGTACTATTTGTTTTCTTGCACTCTTAAAGATTATCTTGGTTTAAGGAGGATGTAAATAAGACAATTGTAATTTATTTTCTTGTAAGATGGTTAAACTAGAGTTGGTCGTGAAACGAGTTAGCCACTGGTTCCGCCCCCAACCCAAACCACATCCACCCACTCCCCCTCTCTCCAAAAAAATAAACTTTCAGGTGTTTATGTGCTACCATTTTTGCCCTCTGCCATTTGGTTTTTATTTATGCCTAGTGTCTCATGATAGATTTATGGGCTGCAGTCAATTGGCGCCCCAATACATCTGACATTTGGGCTTAAAACTTTATATGGTAAAGGAACCAGCCTATCCAAAGTGTTCAAAGAAATTGTAGGATCCGAGTTCGATTGGGGCTAAATAATGTCTCGTTAGGCTTTGGCCGCGGTGAATAATTAGGGGCGAGCTTTGGGATAATGGGCCTAGAAACGGGCTAGAAAATTTTAGGCCCAAAAAAATTTCTTTTCAACTTTATGTAGCCATGGCTTCTCGGTATCTTGGGTAACAGAATAAGCAACGTCCCTAAGGTATACCACAACAGGAGTGCTCAAATTTTAATTTAGATAAATTAGCCTGATTTGGCCCATATGACGAAAACAAATGACCACCGAATAATGGAGAACTAGGAAAGAAACAACAGGTCTCCTCCATTTTCTAACGTGAAAGTCCACCAGCTCTGCCCTGGGCATACAAAAATGTAACAGTAAAATGTTTTCTCAAATAAGAATTTCAAAAGAGGTTCACAGAAAATCAAAGAACTCGAAAACACAGGAACAGGAATTTGAAATATTTTAATGATAACTATCCTAAGTTCTCTAAAATAGATCTACCACGACCATCTCAGCTCTCAGCCATTGTAACGATTCTTGGACACCAACTCAAAATAAAGAACTCAACAGAGTGAACCTTGTTTTCTGTAGTCAATTCACTTTCAAGCCTCTCTACGGACGAAATAGAGCTTTCCCATAACATGAAGAACGGCAACAAATGCTATGAAACCAATGCTCATGACAAGCACTACATTTGGAGAGATTTTGAGTCCTGGACTATCATCTGTGTAGAACTGGAGCATGGTCCCTGCTGCTCCTGCTGAGGCACCACTACTTGCGGTTCTTCTCCTACGCATGCTTGCAGCTGCTGCTGCACTTCCTCTTGGGGGAGCTGTTCCAGTAGCCATTCTGCATCCACCATCAAAGATTAACACATTTAGATAATGGATCAAACTGAGGCATAACAAGTCATTCTCCACACCAACACCATCACCCTCCCTCTTCTATATCTAATTTTCAGGTGATTGCTATGAAATCTTATTATAGTGCAAACAGAATACAAAACACCGTGTACAATGAAAAACTCCAATGATATTTTCTCTAAACGAAGAGACAACTTCAAACACACATATAAGCTGTTCCCAATTACAATTATTCATGGTCTTACCCAGCCAGTTCCTCCTTGTAAAATTAAAACATTCAAAACCACTTAACAATACACAAGAATTAATTATGTTATGGCAAAAAAAAAAGAAAAAAAAAAGACATGTATAATCAGACTGCATGATAAGTAATGACCGAAATATTGAAATATTATTGGCAATTTGGCGTACAAATTCTCTATTCTTATAATTGTGCTAAAATTCCTTCAGATACTAAATATGCATAAATCTGAACTATATATGTTAAAAGAACAACAATTAACGAGAACCAGAAATGTTACTCTCGATCTAATTATAGTAAAATTGAAGGTGTAGGTGTACGGTTCATGTACGCAATATATCCAAACTTGTTCAATCAAAAGCAAGAATAAACCAGAGTCAATCATCGAATTCCCGGCGGTGAAAACATAGCTATAGAAGAAAAGAAAGCAACGGAAAGACTCATTCAAAGCGAATTTCGACAGCCTAATCTCGAAGATCTTAAATAACCATAGATCTGATAATTAAATCTAGAAAAACCAGATCTAGAACTTATAATTGCATATATAACGCATTAACCCAATGATCTATTCTAATAAGATACCGATAGGAAAATCGATGACGACGTAAACAGGGGAGAATTGAAAGAAGAACTCACCTGAATCAAATCGGAGCTGGAGACGGCCGGCCGGATTAATATCTTTTGACTTGTTTCTCAGAATGAAATCTGTGATTTCTGTTTCTATAAAAACCAGTATTTAAAGTTCACGCGTGAGGACTCTTCCACGCAATAACTACCAATCACCTTCGGCCACGTCATCTCCACTTGCATGGAGGTTAGGAACCCAATTTGACTGCGGGCTGGATCACGGGAGGCCCGTGAACGGCCTTCTTGGAAAAAAGAAGAAAAGGCCGTGAAATACATGGATAGCCATGGTGGGCCGATGATTTCCTGCTCAGTCCAACTAACAATGTCTCTCTGGAATCTAATTTTTTTTTTTGAACAGTTTTTACAAGGGCTTGGGTCGAACCCAGGCGAGGGGGTGGGGGGAAGTGCACCTGAAGTGGCTATTGCCACTTGGCCGAAGGGCTCGATGTCTCTGAAATTTAATTTTTCTTTTTTAAATTATTAAAATTTAATATATAGTATAGAAAGAAATAAACAAAATTAATATACATGGGGATGAGTAATGATTTGATTTGATGTCATATTCTTACTATAGAATCCAAAAGATGGACCTAAAAAGAAGAAAAATGTATGCTTCACTGTGAACCAGAATGTCAGACACTCAGGTGTCAGCAGTGGCCAAGAATTTGAAACTGCAACAACCGGATTATAGCCTCAAATTAGATGCATAAACATTTCAATAAACCATATTAATATTGGGAAAACAGTAAAAATTTCTTTAAATGCACTAAGCCAATCAGATGGTGCACCCCTAAGATCTTCTAAAAAGATATTACTCTCAATATATGTAAAAGTTAGTCTGGATACATTTTGACTGTCCAAACCAAAAACAGTAAAAATATGAAGCAAAGCAAAGAATACTTTGCAACTCTGCAATGACAACAACATTATGAAGAGCAGTCTCATTCAGAAAGATACATACAAGCAGAAAATAACAAATAACTATAGTACAGAAGAAATTTGCAAGAAATTTGCAAATTTGATTACCTTGACATGCTGTAAACCATGAGTTAAAAAATGAGGTCTAAACTACATTATTGCTTGCTTTTACACTAATTAACAAGTCAGGATGAAATTTATGATATCTAACCTCAATCAAATGCTAGAGAGATACTACCGCTAAAATACATTGGTAAATTATTGTCGCCTAGGTTGACTAGAAACCCGACATACAAGGAGATGGAGTGGAGCAGAGTCAGAATTCTTTGTATGTTGGTTATTTTCAGCTGGCATGAATCGTACAAGTCCTCTGTTATTTTCATGCTAAAAGTCTGAGCTAAATAATTCAGTTAGCACAGAGTTTGCAGAGTATGTCATGTTATGTAAACCTTTTGCAGCTTCCATACAAGTCATATGCAATGCCAGACATCATCAGCCAACAATATTCAACCCTTTGACCTCTTGAAGAACCTATCACCTTTCTTTCCCAATCCAGTGTCTCCAAGATTTGATAAGAGGAGCGATCTGGTATCTGGTCGCCATTTCAACTCCTTGAGAACAGAAAACAAAAACCCTAGTTCAGAGGTGACTTCTACATCCTTAATGTTGTTACATGATACCACTCTTAATCTCTGAAGCTCCTTCCAAGAAAGAACTACTGACTCCAAACCTTTTGTTGTCAATAATGAGCATCCTTCCAAAGAAAGTAGATCCACTCGCCTGTGTAGAGGAAAACAACAAATTAGAAACCACTACATTATCAAGATGCTAGAAGACAGGATACTGAAGATGCAGCAATACTGTGAAAACAAACCCTTGTTCAACCTAAAAACATGAAAAATACAGAAACAAGGGTGCAAAGTAAAACTTACTTAAAGGGAAGAAATGAGCATAAGAGATAAGACCAATAAAATTGCACAATTTAACAATCAAGACACAGAATGTTTTTGCTAGTAGTCTTGAAACAAACCCATTTTTTTTGTTAGCACAAAGTACCTTGAACAAAGTCTAAATAGGATATTCTCATGTCATAGATTAAGGGAGTTCTATTTTGTATATTCTATGGTAGGTTAGGTTCTTTTGAAATATCCGTCCTATGTGGATCAACATCAAATTTCATTAGCAAAGTAAAGAACAATAACAATAATCACAAATTTCCTTACCTACAAATGCTGGCTAGGCCAAATGCTTCATCATCCAAACCCCAACAATCCTGCAAAATAATCTCCTTGACGTTCTCACAGACCAAAAACAATGCTTTCAAGCTCTGCTTATCTCGTATTTGACACCGCTGTAAATGTAGCTCTTCAAGAGTGAAACAAGACCCTAAATGCTCATCTAATCCGGGACTCTTATCAATAGTCTTACAAGACTTGAGCATCAGAGTCTTCAAATTCCCACAAAACGAAAGTGCTGCCAACCACCCTCCATCCATCCTATGATCACAGATACTCAATTCTTCAAGCATTTGACAGCACTGTCCAATTGCCTTAATCCCATCATAACTCCCTTCACATCCACATAGCTCAAGCTTCACAAGCCGCCGGCAACCATGCGCCAATAACGTTAACCCAATATCGGAAACCACTGAATTGTAGAACCCATCAACACACCCAATCAACTTTACCACCTGCAAATTTCTGCACCCAGAAATACCCTTCAAAGACAAATCCCCACAACAATGCAATTCCAGTTCTTGCAATGTCTGACACTGCTCAGCTATACTCGACAACCCATCTTCACTGGCCCCAATCACCAAAATCCTCCTCAAATTCGGGTACTTGTCAGCTATCATTTTGAGCCCATAATCAACCAAATTAGACGGTAACAGCGCCTTTTCTTCCACTAACCCATTTGAAGTAAAATCGGTATCAACATAAACAGACAAGGAATTGCGGGTGACAAAAATCCCGGAGTTCCTCGGCATCCGAATACACGACCGAATTATGTCAATCTCAGCGAGATTAGGGAATCGCTGAAAAACCCGACCGGAACTGAGAAACGACCAATCCGTGAGCTTGAGGGACTGCACCAAACGGCCGTGAACCCTCAACCACCTCTTGCACACCAAGGAATTAGAGACGTGCTGCGAGATAGGAAGCTTGGAGAAGATTCCAAGAAGGAGCTCGTCGGAGAGAAGGGAAGTGTAATCAGGGGAGGGAGAGTCCAGCGAAAAGGGCGAGAAATCAGACTCGGACCGAGGAGATGGGGACGGCGTAGAAGACAGAGAAGGGTGATGCTGCTGCTGCATCCTGACAATAACATGCTTCAGAGCTTGTTCCTCGTATAAGACGTCCGGCGAGCTAACTGCCCTTGTTCTATGATTATTTGTTTGCGGTGACCTCAAAACTTTTGTGGTCTGGTCAGAAGTGGGGCTGCGGTTAGGGTTAGGGTTTCTATTTGGTGAATTTGACATTTTGTCTGGATTTGGGGATTTTTTTTTTGTTTTCACTCGGTGATAAGAAATTGAAAATTTTTTTAAACCATTTTTTCTGCTGCTTTCTTCGGTAAATTCAGCCATTATTAGTTGGAAATTGGGAATTGATTTAAGAAACGTGTTTTGTGCTTTGGGTTCTGTTGCGTTGTAATATATAGATAAGTTAAATTATATTAAATTATAAAATAAAAATAAATTAATTAATTTTTTAATTTTAAAAAATTTAACTTTTATTTAATAATTAATATTATACCATTTAAAATAATTAACTACACAACACATTTTACAATTAGGAATCTCTAAGTTGTACACTGTATAAAGCAATTCCATTTGTTTCATTTCGCAATTTTTTTTTTTTTGATAATGATATAAAAATAAGTTTGTTATATTA
>BPVZ01000037.1:1202393-1213562 GCA_020521535.1 Rubroshorea leprosula
TGTGTGATTGTGGTTGTTTTGAGCTATGATTAGAGCAGTATTTTGGCGGTGAATTGGATCTGAATTTATTTTGCATTGTGGTTTGTGATTTGAAAGTGGAATTGATTGTAGTAGGATAAGTTTGGGGTTTGTTGTGGATGGCATCTCCTCCATTTGAGGTGGAGGATCAGACCGACGAGGATTTCTTTGATAGATTGGTTAAGGATGATGATGAGTTTGATTTCACTGGATCTGGTTCTAATGTTGGTGTAGGAGGTTCCAGTTCGGATGAACTGAAAACGTTTTCTAGTTTAGTTGTTAGTGAAGTGGCCTCCTCGGGAGTGGAGGTAGAGCCTGGTGGCAATAGTTTTATTGGTTTTGGTGGTGGTCGAGCTGAAAAGGGTGGTGGTCGAGCTGAAAAGGGTGGTGAAGATGGTGCTGATTTGGCATCATTGGATGTTAAGGAGGATAATGTTGTTAAAGGGAGCATTAGTATAATGCAACCCAATCTAAATGAGTCTAGTAAAAAGGGGATTGTAGAGGAGGGTGCACCAGATGAGACAATGGATGAGGTGGGTGTAGCTTCAGGTAGTGGTGCAAAAGAGGTTCAGTGGAGTTCGTTTAATTCTGATGGGAATGTTCATGGTGTTAGTGGACGTGGGTCATACTCAGACTTTTTCAATGAGTTTGGTGATAATTCTGAGGATCCTTTTACAGCTTCAGGGAGTAAGGATTATTCTGGTGCTGAATTTACTGCTACTGGTGATGTATCAGGAAATTTGGCTACTGATATGGGTTCTTCCAGTCATTTACAAAATCATGAAGGCTCAGGATCTGGGCAGTATACGGGTGGGCAGGATTTAAGTAGTAGTCAGTACTGGGAAAATCTTTATCCAGGATGGAGATATGACCCTAGCACTGGGCAATGGCATCAGTTGGAGGAGTCTGACACAAATGCGACAACAAATGCCACCACTAGCCATGAGGTTATTTCAAACCAAAACTCCAATGCTTTTTATTTCCAACAAACAGCTCAGTCTGCAACAGACAGCATATCTGGGTACAGCGCAACTGCTAGTGTTTCTGACTGGAACCAGAATCCACAAGGAAATACTGAATATCCGACACATATGGTGTTTGATCCTCAGTACCCTGGTTGGTACTATGACACAATTGCCCAGGAATGGAGGACATTGGAATCATATGCTCCAGCTACAGAGCAGTCAGCAAACATAGACTATAATCAGCAATATCAAGATACAAATTTCGAAAATTATGGATCCCAAGGCATAGACTCTCAAAATAATGTTATGAGTTGGAGTGAACCTACTAACCACTACACTCAGCAGGACATGAATATTTGGCAAACTCACTCGACTTCTGAGAATGGAATGGCTGTTTCTTCTGAATCCAAGCAACAAGAAAACCTATATGGCACCCCTGGTCATGTAGGCAATCTAGTTGAACAAAAAACAGGGACTGAACCTTCTAGATTGGTTGCTTTGTACAAACAGTCAAGTCAGATGGTTGATTCCAGCAATGACTCCAGATTTCAGAGCTTTATTCCTGCACAACAGTATTCTCAGCATCATAATCAGAGAACTATTGAGTCAAGCCATCAGATGCAGTTCAAACCTGCTTATTTTGACACTCAGAAATCCAGTAATTATTCTCATCACTCCCTCCAGAGTGGTTCTCAATTCACTTTAGCAACCAAAGATAGAGGGTCTTCTGCTGGTCGCCCTCCACATGCTTTAGTCACTTTTGGATTTGGTGGGAAACTTATTGTCCTGAAAAATAATACTTTGTCTCACACAAGCTCAGCTTATGAAAGTCAGGTAGGTTATATTTCTTTGCTCCATTTTCCAGATAGTAATTTTTTTTTTCTTTACTAGTTATTTTATTACTCTACTGTTGCAATACTTTTGCAACGTGAAGCCAAATTTTGCTTTTGTGTAGGGCTCTCCAGCAGGTGTGATCAATGTTCTGAATTTGATGGAAGTTGTCATGGGAAACACTGATGCTTCATTCCTTGGGTTGGATGCTTGTGATTACTTTCACACATTGTGCCAGCAATCTTTTCCTGGCCCATTGGTCGGTGGAAATGTTGGAAACAAGGAGGTGAACCGGTGGATTGATGAAAGGATTGCTAGCTGTGAATCTTCAAACATGGACTACAGAAGAAGAGAAACATTGAGGTTGCTTTTATCTTTACTGAAAATAGCCTGTCAGCATTATGGAAAACTTCGTTCTCCCTTTGGCGCTGATGAGACATTGAAGGTGAGTCACTTCTAGGTCTATGACCTTTTCTTTCCCTAAATATATTTTAAATTCTGTCGGCTGTTTCCATTAGCTTTCTGTTTACAACAAGATGGCCAGATTGGCATAATTAAGTTGTTTGCTTAGTCTTCGCTTACTATTTCTGCAGCTATTTGACCATAATTTCCTGAGCATTTATTGATTTGTGGTATTTGTTTTGTATCTAGACAAAAAGTATAAGTTTAAGCTTTATTATTTCCTTGATGGTTAAATGATGCAAATGATACTTCATGAATTTTTACCCTTAAATTTAGGGAAGTGATTGCCCAGAGTCAGCTGTTGCCAAACTTTTTGGGTCTGCAAAAGGAAATTGGGTACAATCAAGTGAATTTGGTGCTCTTCGTTACTGCTTGCAAAACTTGCCTTCTGAAGCACACATGCAGGTGTGACAGGACGACTCTTGCTGATTTCTTTTCAAAATTTCATTAGTTAATATCATTTCTGCAGAGAATTTTATTAATAATTTCTTTAATAGGGATTTGTCATTGGTTCAGGCTACTGCTTTTGAGGTACAGAAACTTCTTGTCTCTGGCAGGAAAAAAGAAGCCTTAGAACGTGCACAGGAAGGTCAACTATGGGGACCTGCTCTAGTTCTTGCATCTCAGCTTGGTGATCAGGTTTGTGGGGTGATATCTCAGTTATGTTCTTGAATCTTGCAAGTTTCTCAAATGGATTATGCTTTGTTGCATTTTTATGTTGTTGCTTTGACCAGAAACATTTTGATACTTGATTTCTACTTGCTCATACCTGTGTTTTTCTCTTACAAATGCATGCAGTTCTTTGGGGAGACAGTGAAGCAAATGGCAGTTAAGCAACTAATGGCTGGATCTCCATTGCGGACATTATGCCTGCTAATTGCAGGGCACCCTGCAGATGTATTTTCCAGTGCCACAACCAGTAGTAGCAGTCTCCCTGGTTATGCTAATATGCCTGCTCAGGTGAACTTAATTACGGTACTTGTGCTGATAAGATTGTATCATAATTATATCATAATCTTTGTTGTCTCTAGTTTTATTTGCTATACTTTTTCCTCCACTCCGCTATGTCCTTCCTTACTAATCTACATTCTTGCCATGGACAATTTGCTATTTCCTGGTAGATGGATTCAGTGGTGAGTTCCTTCTACTTTCAGCAGGGCTATTAATTTCAGGTTGTTTCTGATAAGTTTTGAGAGAATGTGTTGTTTGAAGGATGCTAACTTGCTAAGCATATAAATCAATACTAGGTGTTTGTTTCTTTTTTCTCTTTCCTTTGCTGGCTAGAATAACCTATAATGTTTGATGCAGAAAGAACTCCATGCTAGAAACCAGATTTTTCCTACTATTTCACAAGCCTATCATATGATGAAAAGAGTTACCCTTTACATATCTCTGCCTTTCGTTCTTTTTTAATTGGCCTCTGCTTGTCATTTTTTAACTGTTTTAGATTCTACTGGAATTGATTTTGCCTTAAGTTTCTGTTGTTATTTGTGGACTACAGTTTGGAGCTAATATGCTGGATGATTGGGAGGAGAACTTAGCTGTCTTAACAGCAAATAGAATAAAGGGTGATGAGCTTGTTATTATTCATCTTGGAGATTGCTTGTGGAAGGAGAGGGCTGAGGTAGGCTGCAGTATTTTATTTTTTAGGTTGATTTCTTTTGTTCCCTTAACTCCCTCTCCCTTTGATTTGTTTCTGCAATTCTGAAGAATTATTCATTGCCCTTCTCCCTACTGGGAACAATGCACAGGTTATCGCTGCACACGCATGTTATTTAGTTGCAGAAGCCAACTTTGAGCCATTTTCAGAGAGTTCAAGACTTTGTCTTATCGGTGCTGATCACTGGAAATTTCCTCGAACTTTCGCCAGTCCTGAGGCTATTCAGGTCTCTTCGAATTACCCTTTCATGATTTTTTTTTTTTCCATTTTTTAATAGCAAAAAAACAATTGTGGGTTTTGATCTTCATTGCAGGCATGCTTATCTCATTTACTATTACTAGCAATTAATCTTTGATTTTTCCTTTCTGCATTTACTTCCATGCATTTGAATTTTTATTTTTCAGACCAATGTTTCCCATGCATTGTATTTTTATGAAGTATTAAACATTATCATCTCATATTTGTTTGACATTGGAAATTTTGCACTTAGTTTCCCATATCATCATTCCTATTTGGTGCAACTGAACTTCCTTCTTGTGTTGGCAGAGGACTGAAGTTTATGAATTTTCAAAGGTGCTTGGGAATTCTCAGTTTCTCCTTCTACCTTTTCAACCATACAAGCTTATTTATGCCTACATGCTTGCTGAAGTTGGAAAAGTTGCTGATTCTTTGAAGTAAGTCTGAGGTACTTCTATCATTTGAGTGATGGTTATTCCAGATATGAGTTCAGCCTCTTTTAATGATATTCTGGATTAGGTACTGTCATGCCATCTTAAAGTCCCTAAAAACTGGTCGAGCACCAGAGGTTGACATTTGGAAACAGTTAGTGTCTTCTCTTGAGGATCGATTAAGAATCCACCAGCAGGTATCCCGTAATATTTGATAACTTCATCATTCCTACTTTAAAAATGTGTGTGTGCACACACACTCTCACACTTTGTTGTACTATGCAGAAGCTTACATGTAAGTTATGTCTCAATAATACAATGTTATATGCAGGGTGGTTATAATACGAATCTGGCACCAACCAAACTTGTGGGTAAATTGCTTACCTTCTTTGACAGTACCGCTCATCGTGTTGTTGGAGGCCTTCCTCCACCTGTCCCTTCAACAGCACATGGTAGCATTCAACAGAATGAATTTAGTTACCACCTTGGAGGCTCAAAAGCATTAGGTGGTTTATCAACAACGCCTGCACCATCCTTAATGCCTTCTGCATCAATGGAACCTATAAGTGAATGGACTGGTCAGGACAGCTACTCTATAATGCCCAATAGAAGCATTTCCGAGCCAGACTTTGGTAAAAGCCCAAGAAAGGTAGGTAATACTGTTCTCTGCCAATAGTTGTTTTAACCCTTTTAAAAAAAAAAAAAAAAAATTCTTTGTTCTTAATCATTGGGAGATAAGAATTTACTTCTCTTGTTTGGAGGAAGTTTAACTCGGCTGAAATCTGCCATGAATTTGTGGTACTGTGATGTGGACTGGTTGGAGTTGGAGAACTCCCCATATGTTTTGGGGATTTCAACCCATTTCTAGCTATCATGGGCTGGCCATGTTCACGGCCATCCTTATTATTTGTCATGAATAAGTTATTCTGGTTGTTTCTGCCCCTATTATTGCTTTCTTTCAGCCAACAATTTTGGGCACAACACTTGTGCTGCAAGAAAACTGCAGAATCAACATTTTTTCCTTTTTCTTTATTTATTATTGATTCTGAAGTTCAAAAGAATATGTAACTATTAATATTCAGCCGATCATATAGATGAATGAATAGCTCATTTCCTGTACTATGGTAAAGAAGGTTTTACATTTTTCTCTTTTTTCTTTGATAATGGATGCAAAGAGGCCCAAAAGTGACCTAACATCATGTTCTTTGTATTTAAACAGGTCAATACTCAGGTCAATACATTGAACAAAGCAAACTCATCTGAGACTCAAGAAAAGGCTGATGCATCTGGTGGATCATCTCGTTTTGGTCGTTTTGGTTCACAGCTGTTCCAGAAGACTGTAGGGCTTGTCTTAAGATCTCGACCCCACCAACAGGTATTTTATAGATATATTTCTGAAGAAAATTCTTTGATGACAAGCATCTTGGTTACTTTAAACTAAGCATTTAATTTATTATGTATTTACTGTGTAGGCTAAACTGGGGGAGAAGAACAGATTCTATTATGATGAAAAGCTCAAGCGATGGGTTGAGGAAGGAGCAGAACCTCCCACAGATGAAGCAACCTTGCCACCACCACCCACAACATCAGCCTTCCAGAATGGAATGCCTGATTATAGTAAAAATGATACACCTAAAATTGAAAGCTTCCATACAAGTAGTGGTTCAGAGATTAAAAGCCTAGGCTCTTCTGAACGTAATTCAGGAATTCCACCCATTCCACCCAGTTCAAACCAGTTTTCTGCACGTGCACGTATAGGTGTTCGGTCCAGGTATGGGAAAAAGTAAATGTTGCTGGTCATTAGTGTGCACTGAAAGTGGCAATCTGGTTGTTTGCTTGAGTTGTAGGCAATGCTTACCATCTCTAGTTCTTAGTTCATGTGTATGCAAGCATGTGCCCATCTGCTTTTCATTTTGTGTACCTTTGTGTTTTTGTGGTTTTGTATCCATGAAAGTTGGGGGAGGATTTCAAAGGTTTAGGCAGTATCTTAGTGCCGTTTTATTAAATGTTTAGTTACTTAACATTGTTGCTTTCTGAGTGTGGTTTTTCATTATATAATTTATATTATTCTGGTTTCAATTTATCAATTAGTTAATTGCATTGAGACTGTTTCAGGTATGTTGACACATTCAACAAGAGTGGTGGGACACCAGCAAGTTTATTCCAGTCACCTTCTGTTCCATCCGCAAAACCTGCAGGTGGTTCTAGCCCTAAGTTTTTCATACCAGCTCAAGTTACCTCATCTACAGTCAGCCCAAGTGACGAGGTGGTTCAAAACTCTGGAGAAAGCACACCAGAAACTTTTGTGAACAATGCAAATCCTTCAACATCTTTTAAGGAGGATTCATCTGTGCCTCTATCATCATCATTATCAAAATCAGTATTTCCATCATCAGTAACCATGCAACGATATCCTAGCATGGATCATATTATGCAGAAGAAGGCAGGAGTGGCAGATGATAAAAATTCAGACCTTCCACACTCTAGACGAACGGCATCATGGAGTGGAGGCCTAGGCCTCAGCAGTCCTAAGGAACTAAAACCTCTAGAAGAAATGCTCGGCACGTCATTTTATTCTGTCCCTTCATTACACCAATTTGACCCCCTGGGTGGTAATTCCGGGGATGATCTTCATGAGCTCAAACTTTGAGGCGGCAAGAAAACTATTGTAAATCATTCCTCTGGCGAGTACAATTGCGAGGACCGGGCTGGCTTATGGGGGAGTTTTCGGTTTTTGGTGAAATCTCTTCACTCTCTTTTCTTGTGATACATATATGTGTAAAGTATGGTTTAAATGCTCCTGCTTCTGCCATTCCCACTTCATTTTTTAAGCCTGTTATTGCCCTGAAAACGAGTTGGGCATCTAATGGCATGACATTCCTCTTCAAAATTTTGGTTAACAGACCTTGAGAGCCCTTGGTGGAACGAACAAGGTCCAAAGGCTTCCTACGCGTAGACAGAAACCCAGAAACTGGAATTGCATAGACATTTTTATTTAATTCTCAAAGTATTCTTCTCTCCTGTCAGTATATTCGTAAAATATGTTAGAAAATAATTCTTCTCTGGTCCATTGTTGGACAATAATTGAATATTGGAAAAATTAGACCTTTGCTTCACAAAGAGTTGGCTTTAATTATTTGCTAATTCCATTTTTTGTACTCGTACTTATACTCTATTTCCCTCGTGTTTGGATCATGGGAAACAAAGTTAAAAGGAAATGAGAGAAAACGATTGTCCTCCAATTAAATGGAGGAGATGAAACATGGGATTAGTCCAGTTGTTGTGTAAAGGTAATAAAGGCTTCATTGTCAAGTATTCCTTTCTTAATTCTTATTCACAATTGGTTAAAAAAATCTAGTACAATTATGAGGTTGTGTGTCTCCTTGTACTTTGGATAAATAGAGATGAATTAAATAAAATCAAACAAGCGATAAATCAAACTTGTTTTGGGAAAATCGATCCCAATCATTTCAGCAATACAATATAATTTGACATTTTGAAAGATACAAAAGTCTTACGAGTTTGAGTGTCCAAGTTTAACCATTTGATCTGCTGCCATATTTTATTCGTTCATAATATGAGTGCTCTCAACATGTTGAATCCTCTGCAATAACTCCTCCTTGTAGTCAAATATGAGAAAACTAAGAGCATGAGAAGAGCGAGCCTGAGGGGGCTATTGGGCATAGCATTTTTCCAAGTAGATTTTAAGCTAAATATGGAATTTGAAATCTACTGGAGAGGAACTTGGTTTGGGGTGAAAATCAATGTTTTAAAGCGAGTTTTGGTAAAAGCAATTAGTCAAAAACTGGGTAGCCCAAAAATTGAAGACCACCTCCATGGGGGTTAATGGTTTATCATGGCTGGTTAGCAAAAGCAAGGTTCATATGGCTAAAGGTTGGATTTGTGAGCTAAAATATGTTTTGTGAGACAGGAATTTATATGCAAATATTATAGCATCGGGTTTTTACTATTTAAACAATGGTTTTTTTTTTTTTTTAAGAATTTACTTGACTAAATTTGTCATCGTTTAATAAAAGATATGATAAGTGTATTTAAACTTGATGTCACTAAATAATCTTTAATGACATTTATAACTATCCAATGTATCACCAAAATTTTTTTGAAAATATAAAAATAAGCAGGGTAGCCACTAAGGGGTGAGTTTCAATGAGCAGATTAGAGGTGTCTGTAGGAACAACAATATGAAGCCCGTCCCGAAGTGCCCATAACTCAGGAGCAAGACTACTAGTGATATCAATTTTACATTTGAAACCAAGAACCCAAATCCTATGGGAGTATCTGTAGATGCATCTGAAAGTTGCCATCCTTAGATTCCCATCGTCGAGCCATCAATATTAAGTTTAATAACTATATTGGGAGGCTTGGACCACCTAAATTTCAAAACTTGATGAAGGCGAGAAACATTATAGGGACTAGCAACCTAAGACTTCAGCAGCAGGCTTTGTGGGCAAATTGCAGACGTGAATGGACGAATAAACATAGATGGATTTGTAGAAAAATTTATGAATAGACAAATTTACAAATGGTTGTAGACGGATAAATGGGTTTGTAGACAAATTTTGGAGTGGATAGACAGATGGACAAGTTTGGGGATGAACAAACGAATGAATTTATAAATAGTTGTGGATGAATTTATAAATAGACATATTTGTGCACATGGGGATGTCAAACATGGACAAAGTGATGTATGAGTGTGGATCAATTGATACAAATAGATTTGTACATGAATTTATGGATACTTATAGATAAATATATGGATTTATGTAAATAGTTATGGACAAATGAACAAATTATGTATATAAATTTATGGATGAATGAACAAGTTTGTAGATGAAAAGATTTACAAATGAGTGTACATATTCATTGACATGGATGAACAATATAAATGAATTTGTGATCGAATTTATGAGTGGATGAATTTGTGAACAGTTGTGGACAAATAAATTTATAGACATGGATAAATAAAATTATAATGTGGATAGAAATATATGAATAAAGATTAATAAACTTGTGGATGGACAAATAGACAGATTTATCGATATAGATAAGGTATAAGTAAATTGATGAATTATCAAATTTACAGTTTGTTGAAGACAAACAATAGGCAAATGAATGCAGCCATACAAATACAAATGAATCTATGAATAAACTAATTTATGGATACTTATGAATGGATAAACAAATGAATTTGTAGATAAATTTATGAAAAAACAGATAATTTTGGATGAATATATGGAATTAATGGATGAATATGTAAAAGAATTTAGGAATACATATTTATGAAATTGACATACAGACGAATTATGGATGAACAAATTTATGAACAAACAAATATTGTATTGATAATCAAATAGATTTGTAAATAAATTTAGAGTTGTTTTCTCATAACACTTTTTTGCATAATATTTTGTATAATTTCATACTCATACTAAAATATAAAACTCTTTTTAAAATAGTTATCAAATAATAATATAATTTTTTTACAATAAAATACTAAAAAACCAACAATTTTAATATTTCACAATAACACAAGTATTATCAATCCTATAGAAGATCAGAAGCATCGGATACATTGTGTGGAGTAATGATGCAGCGGACGAAAACGCAGAACGAAAATGAGGGACGACAAGTGATGCAAGGGGGTCAAATTGGTAATTGCATTATATACATAAATCTTGCATCACTTATCGTCCTTTATTTTCGTCCCGCGTTTTCATCCGCTGAATCATTACTCCATTGTGTGTGTCCCTTTATTGCATTTATTTTGGTAGAGTAGGTAGAAATACCGTTCCTCTTTGTTTGTTGGATGTCATGTTAGATTAAGCCCAAGATTGTAAATCTGTGGTCATGTAATTAGCTGGTAATGAGTGAGTGTGTTCAAAAAAAAAAAAGATAATGAGGGATGTTAAACTAAATTAAATAATGAGTTTCATTCCCCACGTGGCTGTAGTGATGGTCACATTTCTTTAAAATAAAAAACAGGTAGAATGCATTCGGTTTTTAAGTTGAGTCTCAAACTCGACTTTCTTTAAACAAATATTAATTTAATATTGTAATTTTTCTTGTAAAAAAGAAAACAATGAGTTGATTTTTCAAAAAAAAAAAAAAAAAAACTAAACAACGAGTTGAACTTTAATTACACAAAAAAAAAATTGAAATAAAGTTTTTTTACCAAATAATTTTCCAACTAAGTTACTGTTGTTTGTTAGGTATTTGTAAATTAAGTCAAACCTCTCTAATAATTTTTTTTTGAACATTTTGTCATGAGGTCGACTCGAACCGTTCCTTGGAGGAGGGGACATGAACCTTACAAACGTGACTTCGGGTTCCAAACCTCTCTAATAATTGGAGTACAATTATACTTCATTATATATATATAAAGAAAGGAGAAATCTCTTTTATTATAATTCTTTTTTAATTAGATTTTTTTTAACATATATACATATATGTTAATGGTATTTTTTCAGTATTAATTATTATTAAAAAAATAAAAATTAATTTCTATTTAATTAATCATTTAATTAAAATAATTTACACAACATAT
>BPVZ01000037.1:1224771-1234799 GCA_020521535.1 Rubroshorea leprosula
CGTCAAACCCAAAACCAACCACCTAAAACAGCTCTCAGAAACAGTCAGTCTCTTCTCCATTATCCGAAATCCTCAAAAACTAAGGAGCAAAATGCTATTGGATTTCTCGTAGATTCAAGTTTCACGAATTTCTTTTTCATCTTATTGCTCGGTTTTCATGGCCTCTTTCGTGGAAATCGATCGGTTCAATCTTCTTCCGCTCTCTCTATCTTCGCTTTCCGCCTGCTCATGCCGTCTTTCTCCGAGCAGAACCCTAAGGTTCAGTCGCCGGTTCTCCAAACTCAATCTCCGATTGGTAATTGATGGATCCAAGCGTGTGTTTCCGATTCGCCAGGCGCGCGTTTACACCAACCGCCGCGTTATCACGGCCCTGGTTCGAGCCGAGCAGGACCGACTCGACGAGGACAATGCTAAGGAGGTAATAATTAAAATTATGTCTCTAGTCGTATTGATTTCGGTTTTATCGTGCTCGATTTGTTTCTGCTGCGTAGTTTGGAGAGCAAGGAATGAAAGTTGTTTACTGTTTGAAAGATTTGGAAAAATATTCGAGTTATGAAGGTTTTTGTAGTGATTCAGAGATAGCTAACTACTAAAGATTATAAAAGAATGATGTGAAAGTTGCAAGAATGTGTGTTTGAGAACATGGATGAAGAACTGTTACCATTTTCTGGACGTAGTTATAGGGAATCATTAATTGCTTTCATAATTAGTATTATTATGATTAAGTTAGGAAGTAGTCATATAAATGATGAATGCTATGTTGTCAGTCCAACTTCTGTGCCATTGATGAATTGCAGTTGTCATTACGGCTGTAATTGAAGATTGTAATCAACTTGAATTTAGTTTCCCTTTTGTCTTCTAGTTCTTTTTGAGTATGCAATTGGTTGGTAAGAGGATGGAATTACTGAAATGGCTGTGTTGTAGGAAGTTGGTGAAGGCCAAATGTTATCAACAACAGAAGATGCTGTTTCTGATCGTAAACAGAAAGCCAGTCAGTTAAGGAAAAGGATCTTTTTTGGTCTTGGCATTGGAATTTCTGTTGGAGCTATTGTATTGGCTGGTGGATGGGTTTTCACAGTGTCCCTGGCTGCTGCTGTTTTTGTTGGCGCACGTGAATATTTTGAGCTGGTTCGGAGTCGTGGAATCACTTCCGGAATGACACCTCCTCCACGATATGTGTCACGAGTTTGCTCTGTTATCTGTGCTCTCATGCCGATACTTACTTTGTAAGATTGGTGAATATGCCTTATGCTTTCTGATAATAGCATAACCTCAATAATGATCATTGTGGTTTTTTTGAACTTATGGTATTGTGAGATTCGTTGGTGATATTTGGCTTTTAACTGTCTTTAATTTTGAGTATTATTTCTCATCAAGAGTTTTTCATTATGCCTGCAAAGTAGTTATTCATACATCATGTGGCAAGTAAACCTTCTAGTTAAAGTAGTTACTAAATGTAAACTTAAGATGCCTTCCTCTCCTCTATTACCCCCAGCAACAGAGTCTTTAAATTATCTGGTGTACTAGCTTGTTTTAATTTGCTAGAGCAAATAGTTTTGGAAAATCTTGTTGCTTTTGGTTTCCGTGGAAGTACTTATTAATGTTAATGATATATGTCATCAGGTACTTTGGCAATATTGATGTTTCAGTGACATCTGCTGCATTTGTTGTTGCTACGGCATTGCTCTTACAGAGAGGGAATCCTCGTTTTGCTCAGCTCAGCAGTTGCATGTTTGGGCTGTTTTATTGTGGTTACCTACCTTGTTTCTGGGTCAAGCTTCGATGTGGTTTAGCAGCTCCTGCCCTTAATACTAGTAAGAAGCTGGATTTTATAGTTTTCTGATGGTACTTTTGAATATTAACAGACTTGCTAAAGTAGGGATAACTTTGCCTTTTTGTCAAATTAGAACCAAAAGACTTGTGTTCTAAATTAGCAAAGCTAGGCTGTTATTTTCAATTATATGTATTATGGATCATCTTTATTTCTCTACATGACAATGCATTTGTCCCATTTTTCCCCCTAACTAGGTACCACATTCCTTATGGTCGAAGAAAAATGGAGGTTTTATAATTTCTGCAAACCATAACTTTGTAAGTGCTTGTGTTTGTCAGGATTTGGTGCAGCATGGCCCTTTCTTCTTGGTGGCCGAGCTCATTGGACAGTGGGTCTTGTGGCAACCTTGATTTCCATTAGTTGCATAATTGCAGCCGATACATATGCTTTTGTGGGTGGCAAGGTAGGCATGCTTCTAAAATTTGATCAAGTGGACCTCTTTTCTCTCTTGATTATAATTGCAACATTCCATAAACATTAATTATTACAATGTTGATTCCAACAGAGTATACTTTGTTTTTCTGGAAATGGGTAGTCATGAAATTACCTTATTAGTTACCATTATGTGTTGCTAAACTCTTAACCCATCTAAATCAAATCAGCTACTTTGGTATCCACTAATTAACATTGGACTATTAAATTGTGTTTTAAATTTTGCATCTGTGAATGTTTCTACTTTATGTGCAAATTGTAATTCAAGAAAGCTGTCCTTTTTTCCAAAATAAATGCCAAATATTTCAATTTTTAACAATGCAAGATTCAAGAGATGTATCTTTGTTTGAAGACTAGCTGAATTTTAAGTATACTGTGTTTATCATTCTTCAGCTGAATATCAAAACATTCCCATGATTTAAACATCATGAGGACCTCTTTCAAGCAACATATGTGGTAGGCATATCTGTCTGAAACTTGTGTTCTTCCACTCAAATGCAGGCCATAGGTCGGACTCCACTTACTAACATTAGCCCAAAGAAAACATGGGAGGGAACTTTTGTTGGTTTGGGTGGATGTATAGCAACTTCTGTTGTGTTGTCAAAGATTTTTAGCTGGCCAACATCTTTGCTTGGGTATGTGATCTTCCTCTTTGTCTATTGTTTTGAAATTTTTAGTTTCATGCATTTAACATATCTTTTGAATGTTTCTCAGTGCAATTGCTTTTGGGTTTCTGAACTTCTTTGGATCTGTTTTTGGAGATCTTACTGAGTCGATGATCAAACGTGATGCTGGTGTCAAGGACTCTGGTTCCCTAATACCTGGGCATGGTAAGTAACTGAACATCAGCCATTGGATTAATTTTCTAATACACTAACAGTGGGCAACAACTTCACTTATTCTGTATATTTGAAAAGTATTATACCTGACATCCTTTTGGTGGAATGGTGGGCTGGAACTGGAATAACATAAATATCCTGTTGATATTATATGTTCTCCAGGATTTCTCCATTTCTGTTTTTCCCATTATCTTTACATGATATATGAGTGCTTAGTTCTTTTTCTTTTTCAATGACTACTCGTTATTACTGTTTCTGGTTTTTGGCCCTCATGATTGTAGTCTTTCTCATTGCCGGTCTTTCTGACTTTTAACTAAAAATTGTCTACTGGATAACTCCAGTTGCATTGGACCTAATCTCTCTCACTTCAGCATGACCATACTGTGGCTCTTAGTCACATGGAGGAAAATTCTATTATATCTATGTGTGCTGTCATCTATCTCTTGTTAACTTTCTGGAAACTGTTTCTTATATAATTTTATTAACCTTGCAGGTGGCATACTTGACAGGGTGGATAGCTACATTTTCACAGGTGCCCTTGCATACTCTTTTGTCAAAACCATCTTACCACTCTATGGTGTTTGAGAAAATTTTGATTAAGAATGAGCAAAAATAGCAAAGGGAAATCCATTGGTTTTAGTGTGCTGGAGGAGTACAAAAACTGTAAATGAGCAAAATTCTTGTCTCAAGAATTGCCAAGAAGGGAGTTGCAGATGGTTTTGCGTCTCGACGACGGGTGCATCAAGCATTGCTGTTCTTGAGAATTCTCATTTTCTTGTAGTCTTCTTGTCTGGAGATCAAGTCCTTCACCGGCCAATCAGACCTTGTGGATCAATCTCTACAGCAATGGCTGTCACTGGTACGTTCACCATAGCCTTAAAGATTTATTTTTTTAATATATAATTTGTTGTAGAAAGAAATATTGAAGTTTCAATTCCAATTAAAATAAATTGTAATTGATCTCTGAATTATTGAATCAATAGCTCCAGACACCTTTAATTTTTTTTGTTGGGTATGTTCCTTCCTTTTAGCACGGAAAAGCACACTGAACTTGACTTGGAAAGCTCTCTTTCAAACCCAAAACTAAAACCTTCGAGCTACCTGGATTTCACATGGCAACGACTAACATGGGATCTTGTCTTTTTGTCCTTGTCTATTCTTGAAAACATGACCACATTACAAGTATGATATTGAGTTAATCATAATTATCTTGGTGGTTAGGATATTGAATTGATGTCACTCTTCCATCCTGTCGGTTCCATCACTAATATCAAGCCTTATTAGTAGATTAAGACCTAACATCAACCACCATTAATTAACTAACAGAAACAACTAGACAAGATATGGGAAGAATTAATTAATTAACTAGTTTTTTAATTTTGATCTCACGTCTTATCTTAATTTATAAGTATTTTATTTTACCGTTTAAATTATATTGAATTGTAAAATATAAATCATTATACGAGAAACAATCTCTAATATCAAATATCAAAGAATCAACACTTCATTTAACAATTTATGTTGTAAAGTTTAATTAACATGATATTTTTTATTTTTTTGTTGATTACATAATGAGAGAACAAATTTTGGTTCTCACATTCTTCCTTCACCAGGGCGACCATGAAAGGCCTTATTGTTGACGACCGTAGTGCAGGAAATGAAATTCATATTGATCATGGATGGTCAACTCATGGTTGCGTAAGTTCATTTTATAAAATTAGTGTTGGGGATGGAAAATTAATGTCACCTCTTTTCTTCCTTTGCCAAAAGAACTTAAAAAATGTAATCGACGAAAGGCTCCACCAAATCCAATTAATTCTCGAGGTACTTGGCACCATAACTGCAGAAAGACATGCCTATAATACGAGGCTCTAAAGCCTTATTGATTTCACGTGGATTTGTCTCTTTATATTTATCTATTGCGTATACTTGGATCATTTTCATTTCTAGCAATGACAAATGGCAATTCAAAAGACTAAATCAAAATGTCTGTCCCTTTGTTCTTTTCCATCCTCCTTTTTTTTTTTTTTCCCCTTCTTTCTTTCTTTCTTTCTTTCTCTCTTTCTTTTACTTTTGCTTCTTATGGTCCATGCATCCTCGGATCATACTTTGGAAACTTATACTGTTCTCTTCTAATTTTTGTTTATTTGAAATTTTCTACATATGAAGCCCTAAAATAAATAAACTCATATATATATATATATATATATTAATTTGCTTTTAGGAAAATGAAGAAGGAAAGAACCCGAGAAAGAATTAAACATTTAGAATAAACCAAAGAGTCCTATTTTGGAGAAATTAATAACGACCATAAAAAAAAGAATTATTATAAAAAAAATGGAAAGAATATATGAAAAAGACATGAGAAGTCATCAACAAATGTTGGGTTGACCTTTAATTAGTTTTTCCAAGAAAACAAAAAGGAAATAAGAGAAGAAAGAGATATAGGATAAAAAGAAACAAAACCCATGTTTGGAAGGTAGCCAGCCAAGTCACCCATGTAAAGTCCTGTGGAGCCAAAACTCCACCAAAATATATATGAAACCAATTGAAGTGTTAATGGAGGGCCTACCATATTGCTTTTGACAACCATGAGTGCTTACTTTTGGGTATTTGGCATAAAAGAGGAAAAAAAATAGAGGGGAAAAAATGTGTGGGATGCAAAGAATGCGTTGTTTCTAAGCAGACTAATGAAATGGAGAAGAAAAGGATAGATAGATTGACATAGATAAATAGATAGAAAATAAAAATAAAAACAAATGAAGGAAACTTAAAGAAGATATGGTGGGCAAGCATCTCTTAAAGTTAAGAAAGATCAAAAGATATATTGTTGATGAGGAAAACCCTTACTTTTGATGCACACGCACACCCACGTCCCTCACATCAGCCCCCCCACCTCACCATTCTGCCTTTTGCTTTTCTTATATATCACTTTTTCTTAGCCATTGCCTTGGATGCTCACAAGGTTTCTTTCTTTCTTTCTTTCTTTTGTTCTTTTTTTCTGGATTTTCTTATTTAATGTTTCCTAATTTCTTTTTATGGCTTATGAATAATGAATCTTTTGGGTTAAAAGACCATAATCATTGTCCTTTACATTAATCAAAGCAAAAATTTTCAAATATCATAAGAGATCATGGAAATATGATATGTATAACTAAATAATCATGTTAAATTGGGATTATATAGGGTTCGTGAAACATGTTTCATATGTAAGACATTGCTTCACTACTAAGGAAATGCCGGAGAAAGGAATATATCAGGAGATTGTAATCCTCTAAAAAAATTTTGGGACCTCTTTACAGCTTGTCATAAGCAATCAAGATACGTTGCAAGGATCTAACAAAACTACTGTTGAAGAATACATGCATTTTAATGATTTGGGAATCATGATTCGATAAAAAGAACAATACATAGATTATTTAAATCCAAACAAAAGTCCTAAATTAGCATTCCAATGCATCAAAAGAATAAGGGTTAATTTTCTCTTCTTCCCAGCAAAACCTACACAAAAAGAAGAAAGTTTTTATGGGTTTCTGATTTTCTCAACCTTTTTGATATATTCTTCTTCTTTAACCATGCAAAGGGTCCCATTTGTTTTCTCTATGTTTGTTTGTAAACCCAAGACAAAAAATTGTTTACGTTTACATTTTTTAGAGAAAGAGCACTGGTAGTTGAATTAGGCTTTATGCTCACTAATTAGGTAGTGACGCACCAAGAAACATTTTTGAACTTTGGAGAAGACAAAAGCTGGCAAATGGTGTCTCGAGTCTTTAAGCATATCTTTGTTCTTGAAATTGAACAGATAGTGCGATCATACAAAATCCTCTCCCTCACTCCTAGGAGGCTTCTTCAAGACAAAAGTGCTTACCTCATACATTTTCTCTAATGGAAAAAGTTGTTTATCATTATACTTTCAAGGGAAGGATAATTCTTTAGAGCTTCAAAAAAAAAGTCTGTCACTTTTATGGCCTTCCATATCTAGAAGATGCCTAAATTACAGTTCTCTCTCATCTTTCTCTTCTTCCCCAGAATCTGCTTTCCACTGTTGAGGTGACTAAAGCCAACAAATGGCAGGTCCATCAAGGAGAGAGAGGGCCGAGGCTTTGAATTTGGTTTTTGTGAGAATGATAAGGGAGAAAGCCACTTTTCCATGCATTTGCTTATGTTATTTCATTTTCAAAATAGTCAAATTGAGAAAAAAAAATTATACCATAGTTGAAATAACTCACTTAAGCCTATTATTCATTGACATAACAATTACTCTTTATGTTAAAATTTGCATAGTATTAATTATTTATAAATCAATTATAATTACACTATAATATATCTCAATGTAAAATTCAAGACATCCCAATGATACATATATATATATATATATTTAAAAACAGATCAATTCATTATCTTTTGAATATATTACATCCTACTAGCTAGGGTTAAATTGCCCTGTTTAACTCCCATTTTCTGTACAAGTACTCATTACCTCGGCGAGGAACTTTTCCTTTGGTTCATGAGAGCTACTCGATTGGAAGCTCAAAGTATATGTGGGGTCGGCTTCAATTTAGTGGAAGGCAAGAGCTCCATCTCTTCCATGTTCGTACCATACTACAGTATGGAGACATCCCCTCAAACGAGAAAATGACACTACATTTGCTTTTAAAAAATTCCATTTATGGATAAGAAAAGAAAATTCTTTTTGTTCCTACGTACACACCATAAACTTTTTTTTCTATCATGATCATTTATTAAGCATGGGTAATTAATCTTTCAATATTAATTAATGCATGCTTCCAATTTCCAAAGAGACCCACGTTGAAGCAAACCATGTCCCTTACCCTATATATAATATGACTTAAACTTAATCAAAACTCCTACTTTAGAAGAGAAATTATGATTATGAGTCTATGACTAACCTACTAACTCATTAATTAGCCCAAATCATGTTAAGAGAGCAAATTAAGATTTCCAATGTTCCACTCTTTATGTGTGCATGGTAGGTTAGTGTTGTTTTCACTAACTTGAGGAAACGTAAACTAAAAGAAAATGATTTCCTCGAATCACAAGGACTAAACGTTTCTAAAACCATTTCCTTGTGGACTTTTCTCAACTTTTGGAAATCAGAATCTTCAGAAGGGATGGTTTCCAAGTCACAAGAGGGAGAACTGTGGTTGTACATTGCATGTGTCGACATTAATTAATATTCGGGAAAAGAAATATATATATATATATATATATATGATATTAGAGTTTATTAGTTAAATTTATAAAAATAATTAAAATTACATTATTTTAATAATGTATTACAAAACAAAAGATTAAAATGATCATATTCGTGACTTAAAATATAAATATTTTAGTTATTTTGAATGAATATCAATTAAAAAATTATAATTTAAAGATTATTTTTCACGCAACTTTTAGTAAATACATTGGTAACATTTTTTTCCAATATACAGTAGTGAGAGTGAAAAAAATGATAATAATAATAATAACAAGACAAAAACTAGTGAATTACCCAACCCCCATTAACTTGAATGGAAACAAGAAACTAGTTTTGGAACACATTACACTTTTTTTGTTAATTCCATTAATTTTTGTTTCTACAAAGTTACATTTCCATAATTTTGGTGTTGGAATTTAATTTAATTTCGCTTTCACTAATGACGAAAGACTACGTCGTCCTCCTACACACCCAAAAATATGTGATTGAATGCAGCCTTTTGAGAAAAAAAAGAAAAAGAAAAAAGAAACCCAAAATAAATAAATAAGAGAAAAATCAAAATTCCTCCCCCCCCACATCACATTCACTGTACTCCCTCTTTTGTGCATCACACACTTTTGAATAATCAGACGGTACCTCTTCAAAATTAGCATCAATCCAACGGCCATGGTTTCTCTATCTCTTTTTTGTTTTTTGACAGAGACATTTCAGTATGGAGGTCTGCATCTGATCGAGAGTGAACACACACATATATATATGTGTGGGTTTTTTTAGCCTGATTAAGAGTCTTAAAAAATAAAAAATAATATTTAATTTATTAATTATTTAATTAAATTTTTTTACATGATATTAATTTTAATATTAATATTTATTTTTATAAATTTTTACATAAATTTATTATAAAAAAATATTTTTAATTTATATTTTAAAAATATATATTAAAAAAATCATATGTATATATATATGATTATCTACTATGACTACTGCGACAGGCAACCCATACGGAGAGGTCTGCATTATTTATGTCCGTAGATTTCAGATAAAAAAGCTGCACCTGATCAGACCGTACACGTGGCGTGACGTACGATTACGACATTTCCTTTTCTGGGTCCCGCCTCTGAAAGTGGAGAAGTTGCTGTCGTTTTCACAGTCTCGCTGTGCCGCACACATGAGACAATCGGTCAAGATCGTTTCGATTTTTTTTCTTTTTTTTTCTTTTCTTCTTCTTTTATTTTTTTATTTTTTTGTTTTTTCAAGGAACATGCATGTATGCAACATGCATGCATGCAACAGGTATGCATGCATGTATGTTGAGTAAAATGAAATCCAACCAAGAAATCGTTTTTCATTGGATGATTTTAAAAACTTTAACATGGGTCCCACTACAGTCCTCCATTGCGTGCCTTCCACGTGTGCCCTGTGCCGATCCCTGCAGCACACTCCTCCTTTGGTCCGTATGTTGCACGTTAACAAAACTTTTCTATTATTATTATTATTTTACTTTACTTATATAAAGAAAAATAACTTTTTATTTTTTTGAAATCTTTATATACAATTTAAGATTTAAATTTAAAATTTTTAACTATTAAATTCATAGTACTATTTTTTGGTTTTAGCCAAATTACATGGTAGTACCATTAGTATTGATTAATTTTAAACATAATAATAACTAAAAAATAATAATAATATAGTTTAAATTGTATAA
>BPVZ01000037.1:1246308-1262551 GCA_020521535.1 Rubroshorea leprosula
AAAATAATAAAAAAAATTGTACAAAAATTACACCCCTTTAAATATTGAGTTCAGGTGAGAGGAATTTAAGAATGGAAAAAAGTTATTTCTTTGTATGTATAAAAAAAATTGCAAGTAATTGGACGTGGCAATATATGGTTGGTTATTGACGGTACTCTAACCAAAGCGAACCGGAGGGGAAGCCAAAAACCTATATTAAATACAGGAAATTTAATCTACTAGAACACTCCAATCATCTTCTTATCGGGGAAGGCAACGACTCAGCAGATCGTTCGGTCAATTGATTTCATCTAATTCGTGAGTTATTCTTCTGATCATCCTTTTCTGATTTTCGATCTGATTTTCCGTCGGATTTGTACTGTGTTTGGTTGGTGAGAAAACAGAGTAAGACGATAAGAAAAAAGTAATTAAATATTCAATTTGTTCTGTTTAGGTTCCTCATGATTTTGAGTTCTTTACCTGAATTATCCGTTTTTAGTGTTATTTATAATTCGAATTCAGAGCTTTTGGTTCCGATTTTCTCACGATCGGTTCTGCATAAATTTCTTGGCTTAATTTGATGATTGCTCAGGTCAGGAGTCAAGAAAATGGCGAGAAGTGGTTTCAAGCTAGAGCATGACTTAGGTATGTTATTTGATGATCAAATATTGTTGCTTTATGTTTATTGGCTTCATTCAGATATCTCTTTGATCACGAATTTTTAATATCTTCAGAAAAGAGGCGTGCTGAAGCTGCAAGAATTAGGGAAAAGTATCCGGATAGAATTCCAGTAAGAATTAAGCTTTAGTATATAATTGATTTTGTTCTTTTCTTCTTTTGAATCTGCTTGCTGCTAAATTTATACCTGAATGCTTGGTGTTTTTCTTTATGGCTTCAGGATAAACTGGTATGTGGCTTTTGAGTATGCGTAATTGTGTTTGTTGATATTCATATAAGTTGTCAACCATGTAGTTAATTGCATTCTGATAAATTACAGTAAGAAAGCGTCAGCGAGCCTGTTAGTTAGGTTGCTGAAAAATGTTCTTTGATGAAGAAAGAATTCCTAAAATTTGAATTTAAGGAATTGTAGTCCCTAACTGATGCGGCGCTTTCACTTATCTTTACTTACCTTGGATTCTAGTAGAGGAGGGCTTTATTTATGTATTTATGCAAGTATGCTTCGTGTCTTGCATCCAAATTTTGCTTTTGCTTACAGGATATTAGTTGAAACTGATGATTTGTGATGGTTTTATCTTTTAAGTTAAGAAACACCTCTTTCACATTGCAAGACTGTTGATGATTTGGAGAAGGCATTGAGTTTTGGAGTCCAATTGCACTTAGATTTGCTTGACCTATTATGCCACTGCAACTCTTAAGTTAAATCCATCTAAAGGATGACCATGGTGTTAGTTATATTCATTCCAATTAAGACATTTTACACTAGATGAAAAGCCCCTATGTGTGAAAAGGACCTAAGCAAAGGTCTGGTGTTGATAAAGAACTTATTTTTCTGGCCTTACAAATCCTTTCATGGTGTTTCAATTTCTTTCATAAAACTTGACCATCACAATATGCTATGGCTTAGTGGCTTAAAAGATTGATGCATGATGTGATTGAAGAAGAAAGAGTTTTGCTCTTTTAAGGTGCACCTAATTATAACAGCTATTGACCAGGCAAAGGCACAATATTTGTACTTACCATGCACATCAAGTTAGCATAAATCAGTCCCCTCCAAACTGTCCCCACCTCCCAATGACAATCAAACTTGTCTGAAGTGTATAGGTGGTTGATTTTTATGTGATGGTATGATATGCTCAAGGGAAGAGAAATTATTTAAGATGTGAAAGGTTTAAATCAGAGTGATTGTATTGGTTTACTTGGTTGGTTGATGAATGACAGTGGTTAATGGATCACTTGTTCCTTTGTGATATCATAATTGTACTTCTATTGACCTTTTGTCTCCGCTATTTTTAGGTTATTGTGGAGAAGGCAGAAAGAAGTGATATTCCTAACATTGACAAGAAAAAGTAAGTGGTTATTAGTTCAACAACTTTGCTGTGATCATGGGGATATAATTGAAGCTTTTTTCTTTTTTTGTCATTTTTTTCTTTTCAAATATTGTCATAGTAAATATAATGATTATGCTCAATACATTAAGTGCCAGTCTGCGTTTTAGTGACCACTTTTAAACCAGTATCTTTCTATGTTAAGATCCAAATCAGTATTTTACCGAGTCAATTGTAGTTTCAAAGATCCTTGAAGTGCCTTTGTCTAATGACTTGGTAAAAAAATGGCCAGATACCTAGTCCCAGCTGACCTTACAGTCGGTCAATTTGTGTATGTAATCCGAAAGAGGATTAAGCTGAGTGCAGAGAAGGCAATCTTCATATTTGTGGACAATGTCCTCCCTCCAACAGGTATTGCCTAGCACAATATTTCATTTCTCCTTGGCATTCCTCATTCCCCTCCTTTCTCTACACTTTTTTCCCTTTTTATTTTCATAACATTAATAGTGCTGTCAATACTCTTCAAATGGTGACTGACATTCATCAGTTTTTCAAGCGTGTATAAGTAATAATCTATTATTATTCTGCAGGAGCAATAATGTCAACAATCTATGACGAAAAGAAGGATGAAGATGGATTTCTCTATGTTACATACAGTGGAGAAAATACATTTGGCTAGTACACCATTCACTCCACGTACATAAATATTGTCGTCTTAAATAATAAAGGCCTCACGATGCCAGTATTAATTACCCGTGCTGTTATTGCATGTACATTAATATGTATATATATATACCCTCTTTGTATGAAATCAGATTATGTGATGTCTCCAAGTTTCCATCTTTGTCTATTCTCAGGACAATATCTATTATGGGAATTAGAAAGGTTGGCAATTCAAGAATTTTACATCTCCGATCTTATTCTTTCTTTCTAAATACTAGTAGGAATTCGCATTAAGGTGTGTTTGTATAGTTTTTTTAAACACAATTTTCCTTTTTCTTTCAAGGAAAACAAATTAATACATGTTTTATGTCAATGATAAGATAATTTTTAATTGGTTATCTATCTATAAAAAAAATGGGTACGAATTAATACATATTTAAATAAATAAGAATGAAAAAAAGAAAAAAAAGATTTGTAAGGTTAGAACTTGTACAAGAGATTGAACCTGAAGGTCGAAACACAAAGTTCCCTTTATTGACAATACTTTTGGTAGCATCGACTTCGATAGAATTCAATTCAAGTTAAAAATGATGGGTTGCATGCACATTAAACATTTCATTTAACCGATGGAAAACCATGGCTGAGGCAAGTTGTGGAATACAGGCTTGAGCATGTATGCTTCTTTCCAACATAACTAAGCTTTTGAAGTGCCGTAGAGACAACGAAGCCGAGCCCCACCGAGACTGCCCGACTTTTACAAGACATACGGATTCGAGCCGATATGTCAACGCCCTGCCCGAATCCCCACACCTCCTATTGGGACCTGAGCCTGTCGCGCCGTCGCTCTTAACCAAACCCAACAATCTTCAAACATCCCGAGGCTGCCATGCCATCCTAAATGCTCGGTAGTCCTTGAAACTTCAAAAGTCGAAAATCAAAGCAGATGAAGAAAAACAGGAAAAACTTCAAGTATGTTAGAAAGGGTTGGGTAAAACTTCAAAATTACTTGTTTTAAAATCATTATCTTTAACAAATTTAAAATTTTGTTAAAAAATATTTCAAATTAACTTTTTAAGTAAGTAAATATTATATGGAAAAAGTGTTATCGATCTTACTCCTAAATATAATGAAAATTTTAATTTTAAATTATATTATTTTATTTAATTAAAATTTAATTTAAAATTTAAAAAATTATTTTATTAAATATTAATATATTAAAATATATAATAAAATTTTAAATTTAAATATCAAAATTTAATAAAATAAAATTTTAATTTTTAAATATACATTAAAATTCTAATTATTTTTAAAAGTTAAAACAAAGATGCACTAATTTCATATCATATATTTAATTTTTTTCAAAATTTATTTAAAATTTTATTTTAAAAAATAATTTTTAAATTTTTTACTAACAAAAATTTAAATTTATAAAAAAAAATAAATAATATTTTAAAAATAATTTTTTTTTAGATTTCACTAAAGTTCCTCTAGACTCACATCCAAAAGCACAATGATATGTTTCATTCTGAAAAAAAACAAATTTTAAGGCCATAGCCCATAGGTGGACCACAAAAGAGGCATGGGGTTATGGCGGCCGAAAGTGGGGCAGCGTCCACGTGTCAATTCAGTGAGTCACATGGGGTGCATGCCACGTGTCATGCGAGGCGGCATTAACGGTTAGAGCACTCCCATTGTGTTTCGCGCAACATCAGCAAGGTAGTGGTGGTCCATGTACTCGTGTCTCCCTCTGTGTTTTTTTCTGTCTCAAAATGGGTCCCAATGGCCCCACCTCTGCTTCGTTCTTTAGGCCCCACGCTCGTCGTTATTCGGTAATTTTCCTAACTGCCATGCTACCAAAATTGTGGAAAAACACAGGATTATAACTTCCGTTTTTCCCTTCCCCTTAACATTATAAACAAATTTTAAATAAATTCGTTCCAGGTTGAAAATTAAAAAAAAAAAAAATTTAAAGAAAAATTATTGTATGTAAATAAAAATGAAAAGGTGAGCATCCACAAAAAAAAAAAAGAAAAAAAAGAAATGGTATAGGAATTTTAGTTCTCAGGTTAATTACACATATATGAAAGTAATCGCTACTTTTCTTTCTCTTGTGCTGCGACTCGATTACAGATATTCGAACACACAATGAGATTATTGAGCCCCATTTGGCCAAAAGGAAAAAGGACTATATCATTAGTAATGGATATATAGTTGTTAATGAACATTAATTGGGTGGCTATTTGGTGCACTTGAAAAAAAAAAAATTATGTCAACACTTCTACAGTGTGCATGGTCTGGTTCAAGGTTTCACGGGACACAGGGACCTAAAGGAATTTTTGGCAAAAACATTGCAATTGCTCCACTGTTCCCCTTACTTTCAAGCAATTAACAAATACACAAAGCTCATGGTTCAAAACCCCCCCATTATTATTATTTTTTTGCAAAATTAATTAACCATTGGCAATAATGAAAAAGGATTCTTGTTTTATGAACTAGGATTACAATATTCATGGGGTAATTAAGTTTCCCTAGGTATAGAAAATGGTGGGGAAAAAGAGCAAGAAAGAAAGAAGGAAGCACAAACCCTAGAAAGAAGCAACTTGCTTTTTGTTTGAAGTAAATCAGTAAATGTCTTACTTCAAATTTTTTTTTTTAATTGTTTCGAGGGAAAATGTCTATTTTAGATTACTCTCTCTCCAACAGGATCGTCTCTCTCTCTCTTTATGATTTTGATCTCCATATATATGATAGATAAAGGTTAATTTTGCTTCTCTTTCGCTGTGGGTTAACCCAAAATGCGAATTGAAATGTGAAAGAGAAGGGACACATGCCCATATCTTCATCTTTCTTTCTTACCTCTTCAATTCACCAAGATACATGCATTTAATGCTCTTAATTAATACAAATAGCCCCACACCACTGCTATTCCCCAGCATTGCTCACTCGCACATCCTTTCAAACAATCCTCTTATACACCCTCTTCTTCTTTTCATTTCTTCCTTAACATGTCAATCAAATCTTGCATTTTCCTTTTTATTTTGTGCCTTTCTTTGTATGAATGTCACGGCCTTCGTCCCACTGTTTTTGAGAAAAATTCCATTAACGTTAGTGCAAAGATCTAGTAACATAATTTCCTTTGTCATTATAATTATATTACTTAGTTTCTTTAGCGTCGCTTTAATAATTACACTTTTCTGAATATGCATGTGCAGAAGCAGAAGAACGTGAAGATTTCAGATGTAGTACCAATGATGAAGAAACCGATGCTGTCGAAAGAAGGTGGATTTCCAAAAGAAGAAAGCGCTAAGGACAAGGTTAATCATAAGCTAAAAGATGGAAAGGCCAAAGTACAGAGCGCAAAAGCCCTCACTTCTTCTTCTCAAATAACGGAGTCTCCTCTTGGTTCAGTTTCATGGCGCGTGCCCCATCACGAGGAACACGACGAGCAAAATCCTGGCTTCAACGTGGATTACTCATCCCCAAAAACGCATCCTCCTTCTCACAACTGAAACCTAACCTACGGTAATATATCTATATATATATATATATAGTAGCTAGCTCTTATTATTTCGTCTAGACTGAGATATAAAGAGTCGCATATATATGCAAGGGCCTCATGAAAACTGTTGTCCATAATTTTCAGCAGAGCCATAACAATATTAATATATCGACCATGTCCATGACTAATTAATTATTATAACATATATATAAAGAGACAGTGAGAGAGAGAGCTGAGCTATTTAGATGAATTTATTGTGAGTTTTAAATCCTTCTCCTATATATTTAATGTACAACAAAATATATATGTAATTTCTCACTGATGAGAATGAGAATTATTTTCTAGACAATATTATATATTTGTTCTTCGTCTCCACCATTAATCTATCCTTTTTTCTTTTTTCATTTTTTCTGACTTAGAGTTTTGAGAAATTAATTAATAACTTAATTCTCTTAATATTAGCCACATGCATTATATATAAGCATGTAATCCATGCATGTGTTAATTTTGTGGAAACATATGTTAAATATATACGAAACAAGTGAAAATTCCTGATAATCGGCAAACTTGTCCCGCCTGAAAAACCGATGCAGATTTTTAATGCTATATTCTTTCCTCACTCCGAGCAATGGCGGATGGAATGTATCTGCATATATATAAATGCTCGGATGGAATGTATCTGCATATATATATATACATATATATATATAAGTATGGGATTCATATGCATGCATGCAAAAGCATGGCGTTTGACTTCTTCTTCCCCCTCTTCGGATAACACATGGATGTATATGATCATCACATCTATCGATCTAATTTAACGTTATAATTCATATATGCATATGTACAATGCCATCTCTTAATCTATTGGTTTTGATGACATAAAAGGGAGATTAAGAAAAAAAAAGAACGATTTCCATTGATGGAGATGAAAAAAAGAAAGTGAAATTACTTTATATATTAAGAAAAGAAAGCGAAATGTCCATAAAAAAATGAAAGAAATGAAAAGGCTTGGAAATATTTACGGTATGGAAGAGATATAAATTGGCTGAAAATGGGTGTAAATGAAAATATTGAAAGATATGATACATCTAGGACATTAATTGATTGCCGATCAGTATATATGCAGTGTAGGTGCGGTAGTTGGTTTCTTATTGAATGAGGTCGTCGTTATATGTCATTTTCTACATATGTCATAGCATTGTCCATGTTTTATAGCCTTTCAGACTTCAAATTCACATGCTCCAGTCCTTTTTTTTTTTGTTTTTTAGTAGAAAGAATTTGGTTCTTTTTAGATAAAATTTTAAATTACTTAAAATATAATATAATTTGTGAATATTAGAGAATTAATATAAAAAGACCTTGCATTTGGTTGAATGTAGCCCTTTAATTTGCCCTTTTTTTAATTTTATATATAAGGGGTTTAGAGGACATAGTTAAAAATTTTAAATGATATAAAGATACGTAAAATCACTAGAATGAGTGTCCCTTCAGTCTAGCACAAATTTAATTGGGATGATGTCCAAATTTTAAAAGGATGGTAGAAAATCAGTTATTTTTTACCATTAAAATGATATGAATATAATACTTAAAAAATTAAATGCTCTTAATTTATCATTATACCAAAAAAAAATTTATTAAATATATTTAACTAATTTTATAAATAATTCTAAAAAAGAAGTTCTAATGTTCACTTTTCTCTTTTTTAAAATCCTAATACACTCCCACATTCAAATCCTTAAACAGGGGCGACAGTCCTGCGAATTTGGGCATGTTCCAAGGCACAAACTGCATGCTCATTGCCCATGCCTACGCCATATATGGACTGATGGGCCAACTCCAAAGCATTATCTGGGTCTCAATTATCTGGTTCACGGTATTAACTCTTGGGCTCAACATTTGGCTTAATAAAATCCTTGGGCTTGAACATTACACAAACCCTTTCTTTTGGGCTAACATAATAAGCCCAGACTTCCGCCATGCTCCTAAATTTGGCAAAAATCCTTCTTAACCTCTTAAACTTATCTCAAAATAACATTTAAACCCCTAAACTAAAAAGAAAACAGATAAACCCTTCAACTCTACTAACGATACAAATAAATCCTTCTTATAAATGGACCAAACAGTATTTCATATTTAATATTACCTTAAAAGCATAAATACCGATGAATGAGAAGAATTTATTTGTATTGTTAGTGGATTAGAGGGTTTATCTGCTTTATTAAATGAAACAAATAAACCCTCTAACTCTATTAACAATACAAATAAATCCTTCTCATAAATGGGCCAAACAATATTCCATATTTAATATTACCTTGAAAGCATAAACACCGATGAATGATAATGATTTATTTGTATTATTAGTGGAGTTAGAGGGTTTATCTACTTTATTTTTAGTTTAGAAGTTTAAATGATATTTTGGTGAAAGTTTACGGGCTTAAAAAGGGTTTTTGGTTTGCCCCCAAAATTTCCCATTTCTATTTTCCAGTTCCCAAAATTTCCCCCCCTAAAATTTTAAATCCCTTTACAGAACGAATGCTTCAGATTCATACAGACAGTGGAAAGAAATGGATGCGAAACAAGCAGGTTCCTCTCTTGATTCTCTAATGTCCTCCTTCAACACTCGAATCACAGAGCTACAGGAACTCATTATCGCCAGGAACAGTGAGTTCCATGCCTTGTTTCCCCCCCTTTTTCCTTTTTGTTCGTTATTTGGTGAATCTGAGGCCGATTTGTTAGGTTGACGGTTATGCTTTGGCTTCGCAGTGTATCCGGCGAGCACCGTGGCAGATTTGTCGGCGGTTGATGCGGCGTTGAAGGCGATGGAGATGCAGGTGCAGATGATCAAGGATCGATTGCGTGAGGAGACCGAGGCCATACCAAAAGCAAAGGTAATTTTCTTCTTTTTCTTCGTCTCTTTTTGTAGCATTGTTTTAGCATCCGAATATGCGACTCTTTGGCTTCTGGAAAAATTGGAATGTTGGATTAAATTACGTTTAATTGCTTGAGAAAGTTAGGTGAAAGGAATTGAAATTTTAGATTTGGAATGGATTAATCAAATAAAATGATCATTGGAGGTTGATGGAGTTGAAATCTCATTTTTTACTGAGCATAATTCAACAATTTTGGCCTCAATTTGAGGCTTCATTGTGTCTGAATCATGTTCTGACTTGTGGAAGCAAAGGATTTTTTTTTTATATATAATTAATGTGTTTTTTGGAAAATTTTTGATTGAGTTGAGTTGCTTGTGTAATTTCAGAAACTCATTGATGCATCGCTGCGGCAGCAGAAGAAATTGCAGAATATGTCTGTTCATGTTCCACTATATTTACCTGAAAGAATGTCTACCTTAAATTTAAACGTCAATAGAGGGTAATTTCGTTTCTTTCCTAAACTTTATTGGTCATTTGGTTGCCAATATCTCAAGCTCAAGCTCAAGATAAATATAGATATATATATCCCTAACAAATTCAGTCAGATTGAACTGCATTTCCCTATACATTGATATCGTAAATGCTTGATATTTTTTTGATTCAGTTTGATGACAGAAGCCTTTGAACAACACCGAGAACAACTGCCTAATATTGCCTCTTCAAAACTTGAGGAGCGCTCTACGTTACCTAAGGTATGCACAATCTAACTGATGCTCAAGAGGGTGGGTGATATGGGAGATGGAGGACGGAGGCTCATATCCAAAGATATTGAAATGTTTGAATTTCCTTTTCAAAAGGAACCTTGCTTCTGCCTATTGTCAGCTCCAAATTTGTCACCTTTTCTGAGAATGGGGAGGTTTCTTAAAATTAAATTGCAACAATTTTCCAAATGATGAGGAATGCCAATTCTCATTATTTATGTGATATTTATGCGGAAATGGATATGATGCAAACAAGGAAAGATGAAGTTGGAAATTTATGGGAATTCTTGTACTTGTTCTGTAGTGCCAGGAGAAGAAGGGTCGCGCACCAGCACCACTATGGTACATAACTACTACTGAGCTGGATTCTCTGCCTTCGTAAGCACCTGTTTCCTTCTATGCAATTTTTACTATCAGAATGAATCCCTAGCATATCACAACACTGGTGCTTGTCTTATAAAGGAACACAAGTACACAACTTTGTTTTTCTGCTAAATATTTGGGTTCTATGCGTGACAAATATTCCAGTTAATGTTATGTATTATGTACTACTGCCCCATGTCAATTTCTTTTTTTGATCCTTTCACTGCAGATATATGAGAGGAAGGCTCACACTTGAGAAAGTTAATGCAGCTATTAATGACATGGCAACATATGCTGATGCAAATGCACAGCTTATTGCGGCTCCAAAGAAGAAGGTTTATGTTCAGTTGTTCAATATTTTATTAGTTCCATTTAAGTTCTTAATCATGCAGCTTTAATGACAATTTATTGTTTTCGTGAAGCTGGCAGAAAATCTTTGGGAAAGAGCTCTGGTAAGTGAACCTGAATTAGTTAAAAAAACTGGTATTTCTCTGTTTGGGTGTCTTGCAAAATATGAGTTATATTATTTTCTCAGAACAATAAAGCACCAAGAACATTTATTTAAAAGATGTTTCAGAGATTCTTGTAAGAACTAATATTTTCATCACAATATTTGAGATATTGACACCAATTTTCCATTTCAAATGACATGTAACCTTCGAGTGCTGAACACTGATAACCTTCTGATTTTTGCACTGTGCTGAATACTGCTACATTCAGGAATTGAGAGACATTGCTATGACGGAAACAGTGAAGGGGAAACATTTTTTCCTTGAAACGGACATGAAAGGACCAACATTGAAGCCTGACAACACTGGAAAAGCAATACTGACTGTGAGTCCCTCTTCCCCTTCTTCTGGACCCTTTGCTATTAATACGTGTGATAAACTGCCCATTAAATTTAAGTCCAATTCACAATGTTATGGGCTGATATATCATATCTACTTTTATTCCTGCTTTGTGTCTAGAGGTGGAAGTTATTTACATCTTCATATAAGCACGTTGTCCTTCATGCATTCCAAGATGAAAATTTGCAAAATATATAATATTTAGTGGCTGTTCATGAACAACTGAGAAAAATGTTATGATCTGTATCATGCTGTTCAACAGGTCCTACGGCACCTTAGTCGCATCAGTGAAACTCGTATTGGACATCACCGAGTGATAATTCTTTCAAAGCCTCAATGATTCACCCGGATTCCCAATCACCCTACTATCACATACGTGTTTATCCGTCTCAAAGTCTGAAAATGAGCATGGATGTCGAAATTTTAGGATTCAAGGATTCAAAGATTCAAATCTATAAGCTAAGAGGAATGGTAAAGTCTGCTAAGGTTTCTAGTTGTGTGTTCATCTTGATTGGAAACCTTGTGCCTTTGTGCACCAAAAGGCATTCCGCTATGTCATCCTGCAGTCCAAGATTGACTCTCATTATACAGAAAAGTGAAACTGCATCTTTACTGTGTTACATGAAGTTCTGTAAACTTTGTGGTAAGAATCACATGCGTTAATGTTGACCTTCTTACCCCATGATTACGGACAAAGATAATATTCCTCACATATCAATTTCATCCTCGTTTTCTTTCATCAGTAGAGACAGATTAATGGTGTTACATTACATAATTTAAGTTCTGATTTGCTCAAAGGAGAAACAGGATCATTTCAGAAAAAAGTGTACTTCATTTGCTCAAATGGTAAACAAATTTTGACTTTGTTTAGGAAATGTTTCTCAGTGTATCTGTTCTTGTTTTTGTTTTTTTCTCTTTTTTTTATGTGTGTTTTTATTATTCTAAAATGCTTTACCCACCCCAGACAATAGGTATCACTTTGAAAGTAGTTTGTTGATCAAAATTTTTCAAAAAGTAACTGAAATGTCATCTCAAAGGATAGAAAAACACAATCAAGAAGAAGAAGGGCAGTGCTTTTTTGATAGAAGGGTAATTCGATTTTGCTTCTTCTCTTCCAGTAATGGACAGAAACCAGCTAAGCCGATCGAGGCGAAAAAATGGACTTGAAGACTAGACAACAGAGAGAAACCTTCAAAAGCAAATGAGTCGTGTTTTTTTAATTTGGTAGCAGCGAAATAATGATACATTAAGCACTGCACCGAGGCATAAAATCATGGCCTACTCCCCAAGTTGCACCGCCAGCCTAATGTAGATCTTGATTTTTTTTTTTTTTAATTGAACTTTTTCAATATTCAAAAGTTATATTAGATTTTATTAATTTAAAGTAAAATTGGATCAAATCCTATAAGAGATAAACTCTTTTAGCATTTGTTTTTTTATTAATGAAATTTAAACATAAAATTTAATTTAAAAGAAATTAAACTTTTTTTATTCAGACTAATAAGTGATTAATAATGCAGATCTTGATAAGATGAAATAATGCTCACATGGGTCTCTTTGTGTTAATTTGTTTAATCCCTAAATGCCCCCAAATCCCATCTATAAAAACCCTTAACCTAGCTCCTTGTAGCCACCACCTCAAATACGTAAATATCATACCATTCACTTTAGTAACAGAGTTCAAGAGCTTGAAATGGCCTCCAAGGCTGCTGCAACCACTGCTCTTCTCCTCTCCCTAAACATTCTCTTTTTCACTTTGGTCAGTTCAACTTACGTCCCTTGCCCACCACCACCGGCACCAAAGACTCCAAAATGCCCTTGCCCCCCAAAGAACGCTCCGAAGAACCCTCCAGCTAAGCCTGTTCAGGCCACTTGCCCAAGGGATACCCTAAAGTTAGGGGTATGTGCCAACTTACTGAATGATTTGGTTCACATTGTTGTGGGAACCCCACCAAAGACCCCTTGCTGCAGTCTCATCCAGGGTCTTGCTGACCTTGAAGCAGCTGTCTGCCTTTGTACTGCCATCCAAGCCAACGTTTTGGGCATTAATCTCAATGTCCCTGTCTCCTTGAGCTTGCTTTTGAACTACTGTGGAAAAAACATCCCACAGGGGTTCCAATGCGCCTAGACGTTCATTGCTGCCATGCACAATCGACATTCTCTCCATCCTTCTTGGCGGAAAATAAATCCTTGGAGTCATTTTCTACCCATTTCATGATCTTTTTTGGGTTACTTTTATTGGTTTTGTTTTAAGTATCATATCATGTATGGTTTTGAGGTGGTTTAGTTGTGGATAAATGCATCCCAACTACAGCCCTAATGAAACAAAGAGACCCATATGCTTGGGGAAGTAATAAAAGCATCTATTCTTTCAAAATGTCTTGCATAATTTGAGATATATGCAGCCAAAAATTGCTATTACTAAGAATCTCTTTATCTGTTCCGGAGATTATGTTGTGATGGCTACATTTCCATTTTGCCTGGTTAAATGAACCAAAGAGTGGAGTTTTTTATTGGTCATTCTTGGCGGTGATCTATGGCTTATTATCTCCCAATATAATAAACAAAACTCTTATGACTGGCTTGATAAGTTTACTTATTATAAATAATTTGTCTGTTTCCTTTTGGATTTCTCCTTCAAATTTGGTATTAAGAGATTGATAAAAGAAGACAAATTTATGCTATGTAAAGCAAGAAAGAAGCGACATTACAATGGGAAAACACCCAATACATTAAGAATAAGGTTAAAACCCCATTTTGGTCCCTCAACTATTGTATGAACCTCTGATTTGGTCCCTAAACTAAAAAAATCCCTGATTTGGTCCCTAATGTTTACCATTTTTATCCCGATTTAATCCTTCCGTTAAAAATTGACTGACGGAAAAAGATGACAGCATGGCAAAAAAAACAATGATATGGCAAAAAAAACAATGACATGGTAAAAAAAACAATGACATGGCAAAAAAAACCTTAAAATATTTCCTTTTCCCTTTTTTTCTTTTTTTCTTCCTTTGATTTTCCCTTTTTCCCTTTCATCTTCTTCCTTTCCTTTCACCTTTTGTAAACCCTAACACCTTCTAACATTAAATCAAAAAATAATACAGAATCTCCCCAAACCAGTCACTGCACTAAATTCTTTCTTTCAACCTCCCCAAAAAAACTCAGAAATATCAAGGCATATTTTTCCAAAATTCAAGCTTCTAAACATAAATATTAAAAAAAAAAAAAAGAAATCGAACCCTGAAGATCGCTAGGTTCTTGAGAACCCAGCAGATCATTGGGTTCTTGGCTGGGTTCTTAATCGAACCCAGTGATCTGCTGGGTTCGATAATCATAAGCAGCCATATGGGCAAATTTTTTCCCTCAACCAATTTTTGCCAAATTCTCAATGAGAACAGCCCACACAAACAAAATATTCACTGGTAAAATAATTAGCTGCAACCCAAAAATATCCCTAAAATTCAAGCTACTAAACATAAATATTTTTAAAAAAAAATCAAACCTAGCAAATCGAGAACCAAGCAGATCAAGAACCCAGCACGCTTGCTTGGGTTCACACCAAACCCAGCAGATTAAAGAACCCATCACGCTTGCCTGGGTTTGCACCGAACCCAGCAGATCGAAGAACCCAACACGCTTGCTTGGGTTCGCAAGGAACCCAGCGCCTGGGTGGGTTCCGAGGGGAAAGAGAAGGGAAAGGGGAAGGGAAAGGAGAAAGAGAAAGGGAAAGGAGAAGGAGAAAGGAAAAAGAAAAAAAGAAAAAGGAAAAAAAAATTTAAGTTTTATTTTTCACAATATTTTTTTATATTATTTTTTTTCCACGTCATTACTTTTTGGTTATATTATTTTCCACGTGGATTACTATATGACATGTCATTTGGTAACCGTGAAGTAACAGGCCACGTCACACAATTTTTAATGGAAGGACCAAATCAGGGTAAAAATGGTAAACAATAGGGATCAAATTGAGGATCCATACAATAGTTCAAGAACCAAAAAGGAGTTTTAACCTAAGAATAACGCTCCTAACTAGAGAATTTATGGAAATGAAATTTATTTTGTAAATTTTTTTATGTGACAGATTAATCGATAAAAACTCTCATTAAAAAAATATATAAAGGGAAAATAAGAATTACTTAAACTTTAATCATACGAGTAGTGAAGGCCTTTATAGTTTATACCAATAATTACAAACCTTCCTCGATTTGCTTCCGAGTTAGATTTATATGAAGGCGTGTAAACGGAATTTCTCCATATTGAAGTAAAGATTGTGGGTGACAATATACTAAGTGGCAATTAATGCGTTCTTTAAATTCATGGAGTTGTTTGATCGGTTAAAAGGGTAGAAACGGTCCAAATAGACTTACTGTGGGCACATTATTAGTGTAGATTACCATTGAAAACAAGAATTCGGCTACTAATTATCTAAATAACTTAATGATAATTTATTTTCATTACAAGTTATAAGAGATCTTGAGTTCAAGTCACATAGTATGTAGATGGAGTGAAATAAAAGATAAAATAAGGTTATCTCAGCAACTAACATAAATAAATAAATAAAAAAACCTAGAATTGCGCAGATTGGGCCTTCATATGGGATTGAGGTCCGAACTCGTATCCAAAATAATTATCTGGATTAAATGACAGGCTGCACATGAAATTATGCGACCCACCAATGAGAGGCCTATCAGCCCAGAAGATGAAATCATCAATTAACTCTTTAGATTAAAGGTTTGGTAGAAATTATTTCAAAAAGGTGACTTATTATCTTATAAGTATATAATTATAAAATAAGTATATTTAACTTGTGCCATAACTGTACAATTATAAAGGCATAAATTAATGGTACATTAATTGTTCATAATTTTCATTAATTTATACTCTAAAATTAATTTTATTTTCAATACTAATAATATAGATATAATTTTAATTTGATGCTTGATAAAATGAAAGTTAACTTTTAATCTTTTCATACTAAATAATTAAAATATGTACCATCAATGCATATATAAAATGCATATGTTAAAAAAATCATTGTAAAATAGACTATTTTTTTTAGAAAATATAAACAAAATATTGATTTAATATATTTACTCATTTTATATGATACATGGGACGTGGTAATATAAACTTTATTAGAATATAAAATTGTGTTTATCTCAACTTCGAGGATAGAATAAAATTTCAGGGCTGATGGCAAGAACAATGCCTTACTTTATTTAGTAATTGGAATTCATCCTAATAATAATAT
>BPVZ01000037.1:1280209-1291269 GCA_020521535.1 Rubroshorea leprosula
TTAATAAATTATTGATAAATTTAGTAACTTTTACATCTACTAAAAATGAATTATACTAACAAATCCATAACTGGGAGCTCTTTACGTAACTTAGTGAATATATCACGTTATTTCACGAGTAACAAGTGAAGTTGGTCCAATTTTTAATTTGATTTTGATCGTAAATAAATATTAATTTATTAATTCAGTGTCTCTCTTGTAAAAAAAATAAAAAAACCATAACAGGAACTCTGTTTTTGCTGCTTTGAGGCTCTGACTATGTTAAGTTGATCTAACGAATCCAGACCAACCCTCTTCAATTATGGAACCAATTTTCACCGAACAAATATTTTATTTTCTGGTGGTCAGCCGTCCACTCTTGAGTCTGAAGAATTTCTGAAGCCTACTTCCGAAGGGTCTTTTCTAGATGGAACGTCATAGTTGATACTGTGCTTGATTTTATTCCAACTATCGCCAGATTCTCTTCCAATGCTAACAGTACAAAACAAATTGTTCAAACTTCATTTCGCTTTTTTTTTTAATCAAAGTAGTTTGTGCATACCAAAATGAGTTTATATAATCTTATAATCTATGTCGAATTAAAAGATTTAAAAATTAATTTATACTTCCTCTTGAATCCTTATTACCCACTAGACTTTCAATAATGCATTCCACCGTAATCCAAACCCATTATTTTCATTTTTGCACTACTTAGAACCATATTGTTATTAGTTTAATTAAGATGAACCTTGTCATTAATTTCTGGCTTTGCTAGGAAGAATGGAAGCAAGAGATATCTTTCATATTTGTTTGTGCGAAACCCACCACAAACACAAAGTGTCGGTTAAAAGTATTACAAATTCACAAATAATTTTAGAGGGTGGACAAAAGCAAGCCATGATTATGGCACATTTGCACTTTTAAAGCTGAATGAACTTATTTAATTTCTATTTCTATATTATCATTAAATGAGTTAATGTCCTAGCCATGCAATTTTATAAGTATATCATAAAATAATGTGAATTATTCTACAAAATAAAATAAGGGATTTAAGTTTTAGGCTAATACCTAAAGAAACTAATTTCTTTAAATATATCAAGTAAATGCAAGGATGCATTGCTCAAGAAAAATTAATCTTAAAATGACAAAAATTGATTGAAAGCACATTGACCATGCAATAAAAAAAAATCCCAACCATGTGATTAATTGGGCTTGCTTAGCCCAAAAAAAAAAAAAAAGAAAGATTAATTGGGGTTGTTACTTCTTACTACATTAATATGATTTTCGTTGTTTTTTTATGGTTACCTGATGCGTATTATACTACCATTTTGAAAATTTAGAGGAGATTGAATTTTTTGAAAGGCATGACCAAGATTTTGAAAATCTATTTTTTAAAACCTCTATTACCACTACTACTATTGTTATTATTAAAACCAAACTGCAATTTGCAATATATATATATATATATATATATATACAAAACTAAACTTTACTGTTACTATCTACAAATATTTTATTCAATTGAGCAAAGGCAGGTCAACATTAAGGCTCCATTTAAGGCAAAACCATGTGTTAAGCCCGTCAATGAACCTCAAATTTGTTATTAAGTTCTCAAACTTTAATTGATGCATATAAACCCTTAAACTCCATGATTTGAGCAATTTAACCCTTATTTCTTCAACTACTGTAAGAATAAGGGCTAATTAAATTGTCATAAAAATAAGGGCCAAATTGTTCATATCGTGGAGTTTAAGGATTTGGACATTGATACATACACACTGCTCTGTTACATACAAATGATCTCTGTTACTTAATCCGTTACACACTGATAGTTTACCAAAAATGCGCTATTGTTTTGGACATTAAATTAGAACCTACAAGGCTCTAAACAAAAAACTAATTGTTCAAAATATAGATTAATATCTCTTGATAACCCAAAAAAAAATTACAGCTCAATCCAACTGTGGACTTTTGTAAATTAGACAAAATGACAAAATTGTGCACAGTACTAAAATTGTAGAAAAATAGATCACCAAAAACAAGCTACTGTTCTAGACACTAAAACAAAACTTACAAAGCTTTAAACCAAAAACTGATTGTTAGAATATAGATCAATGTCTCTTGAACACCTAAACAAATTTCAGCTCAATCATATGATGAACTTTTGTAAATCGAACAAAATGGCAAAACTGCACATGGTATCAAAATTGCAAAAATTTCATATATTTTCTTTTCTCTTTTTTACCGATTTGCTCTACTCACATGCACTCCACTTTGTGCTATATCATCCCAAAGATAGATTTGTTTTGTTTGTCTAAGGTCAGAATAGTGAGAGGAAGAAAGGAAAGGAGAGAGAGAAATAAATGGTTGGGTGCATTTGGGCAGTTACAAGGAAGTGTGTAATGGATTAAATAATGGAGACTGTCAATGTGTAACAGAATGTATAACTTTACAATGCGTATATATAATTTCCCTAAGGGTTTATATGCATAAATTAAAGTTTGGGACTCAATAGTAAAGTTGGGATGAATTCAAGAGCTCAACATATGCTTTTTGCCTTTATTTAATAATACTTCTCACATATATTTTTTTATACAATATCTTATTTAAAAATGTAAATTTATTATTTTAATTAATTTTAATTAATATTTTTATATATTTAAAATAATAAAATATATAAACCTACAAGTATAACACAATACTTTATTGGTTGAACTCTTAATTTACCTTAAGCAAGAAATATAGATAGATTCACCCATCAATAAAAAGTAAGAATAAATTACTTTTTTTAAATTATTGATCGAAATAAATAATCTATTATTTAATAATTTGTAAAGATAAGTCCGAGGTTCTTAATCTCGGACGTACTGTAACAATTCTTTAATAATCGAAGTAAAGTTAAATCCAGCACTTCCCGGTCAAATGGCTACATGATAAATACAATGAACTTACCCACACTTGATTTGTCACACACAATTTTCCGGTCCCAAAATTATCGCCTGAAGGGACACGTCACACTCCGATTATCCTGTTAAGCATGTCACGTGGACATCTCACGAAGGACTATAAATACCCCCCACGGGTCACTTTAAAAGGTAATTGAAACCAACCTAAAACTCTTTTTTTCATTAGTCTAGAGGTATATCCGATTATTGCTGACTTAAGATCAGAGTGTCTACCCCGAGGACCCACCTCGGGGCTTTGCAAGTTCATTCAAAGTGAAGACGTGGACTAAAGAAAGATCTCTGGTTTGGTGCAATTACAGAAAGAGGAATAAATTTTGTGTTCGAGCAATGCCTTATCTATAAACATTTTCTTCAATTGCGCAAAGCCCCTTGCACTAGTGGCCACACCCTTTTAATGGGGCAGAGTTCTACACCCAGGCTCTGCCAATCCCCTATCCCCCAAAAATCCCTTTTCTTTATTATAATTATGATTATTTATTTTTAAGTGCTAAGCCCCTTACTCCCACTGTTTAAGTCAAAAGTCAACTCCGTCTTAAACGGGAAATGAGGAAGTTCCAATGTGAAGGTAAGAAGTCATATGAAAGAAAAAAAAATGTTAAATTCTAATTTTGGTCCCTCAATTTTATAGGTTTACATTTTTTGGATCCTAAACTATTTTTTATACTCAACTCTAAGAACTGCACAATTTTAACTCTTTTGTCAGTTTGGGCCGTTAAGTCCATAAGCATAGCATTTTTTATATTTAGTCTAACGACATGGAAAAGACAACTTAAAAAAGTGTTGATATAGACAAAATTTTATGCCATGTCATATTTACATGAATCAAACATGACAAAAAAAACCCTAAAATGGGTCTCACATTCCCTTTCTTTCTTTATTCTCCTCACCACCACCACTGTTTCTAGCCATTGTTCCTCACTCTTCATCAATATTTCTCTTCTCCTTTCCCCTTCATCCCCCTTGTAGACTAATTTGAGTTCATCGCAAACCAAGATCTAATTTCTTGAGGAACCTAGTGATTTGGGCTCATGGCGAACTTAGATGATCTAGGTTCATTGCGAACCAAACAATCTAGGCTCTTGAGGAACCCAACGATCTGGGTTTGTGATGAACCTAAGGAGGGTTCTCGATGGCTGATGGCTGTTGGCTGTTTTTACATATCCAGATAATCTAGGTGCCTAAATGATGCTTGTTTTTGCATACTTGTGGTTTTTGCTTCTCCTGATGGTTGGGTAACCAAAATCTTGTTTTTTCGGTTACAACATTATGGATTAGATTAGTGTTTTTGGTGGGTATCCTTAATTCTCTAAATCCATAGCAGACCCTCCCACGAATTTCTCGGATTGTGAAACACATTGACATAGAGGGAAGGATCCGTTGAACTTGCAGATTGTGTAACATGAAAAGGATAAATAGAACTTGAATGATTGGGAAAGGATGAAGTAAGTGGCCAGAGAAATGATAGGGAGCGGGAGATAAACAATGGTAGAGGAGGAGGGAAGATGAACAGTGAGAGAGAAGGAGAACCATGAAGAAGATGAAAGTAGAGGTAGAATTGTATTTTTATCTTTTAATTTATAAATTATTTGATGTTATGGAATTTGACTTGACATTTTTATATGATATGTTATTACACGTCATAAAAAATGTGCCATTTTGGAATATTTTAACAATTAGGTGTGACTTAATTGACAAAAAACCAAAATTGTATAGTTTTTGGAGTTAAAGAATCAAAAAAGTGCAAAAAATAATTGATGGACGAAAAAAGTGCAAACCTATAAAGTTGAGGGATCAAATTAGCATTTAACTAAGAAAAAATGCTATTGGTCTGTCACGGAACACTCACAAGGCTCTTGTCACTAAAGCATTGTCTCTTATTACCGTTAAGCTAAAAAAGGGCCAGCAGAACTAAGGACCTAAAATGTAAAAACATTAACACCAAAAAAAAAAAAAAAAAAAAAAAAAAGGAGCCGAAAATTCCAGCACAGCCGAAGCCCCCGATCCCACATACCTTCCTTGGAAGCCATCCAAAGCACAGCACAAAAGCGGTAGTCTTCTCCCAAGAAAGAATTCTCTGCTCTTTCTTTCTCTGTTTCTTACACAGCGGAAAATTCCATCCGTTCAATTCAGAAAGAAGAAATTTTTCTCTTTTCCATAGTCCGCTGTAGGTATGGATACTTCCCCGACGACTGCAGGGAAACCGCCTCAAATCTCCGAGATGTTCCAGAAATTTGCAATGGCATTCAAGAGCAAGACCTTCGAGTTCTTCGCCGACGACGACAACAACAACAACAACAACCCATCAGATTCCGAAGGTTTCGCGCTTCTGGATTCGGCTGAGGATTTCATTCCGGACCAGAAGGTGGTCGTGATCAAACCGGACCCACCTGCGCGGACATCGTCGAACGAAGGGAGTGTCCAGAAGAGAATCGTCGATGCCCAGATGGGGGATGCGTTGGTTTCGTCGATTTTCGCTACGGTTTCTATGTTTGAGGCTTCCTATCTTCAGCTACAGACAGCCCATGTGCCGTTTGAGGAGGAGAGTGTGAAGGCGGCTGACAAGGCTCTGGTCTCGCATCTTCAGAGGCTGTCGGATTTGAAGCAATTCCACAGAGATTTGTGTAAGAAACCTGATTTTGAGGCTGGTTTGTCTTTTGGGTCTTGCTTGGAGGCTCAGGTGCAAGAGAATCAGAGCAAGCTGAGGACTCTGGGATTGGTTTCTGATCGGTTGCAGGAGGAGATTGACCAAAAGGATAGTGAAGTTTTGGCTTTGAGGAAGAAATTGGCTGAGATTCAAAGGACTAATGCCAAATTGTCCCAAAAATTGTCCGGTAATTTGAGTACAGCTTGTGATATTCTGTTATCTGTTAGGGTTTTTGATTCTGTTTTGCATGATGCCTGCAGAGCAACGAATAAATTTTGTAAGATTTTGATTGATTTGATGAGAAAAGCTGGGTGGGATTTGGATTTGGTGGCAAATTCAGTCTATCCTGATATTGATTATGCTAAGCAAGGGGATAGTAGATACGCTTTTCTATCCTATGTTTGTTTGGGGATGTTTCAAGGTTTTAATTTAGGAGGTTTTGGTTTGAGTGAAAGTGAAATTGTGTGTAATGGGCATGCCCCTGAAGCTGCTGAGAGCACCTCTTCATTGAAGCAATTACTCGAACATGTATCGAGCAATCCAATGGAGTTGCTAAGTACAAACAGCAGTTGTGATTTCTCAAGATTTTGCGAAAAGAAGTACCAAGACCTCATCCACCCTACAATGGAGTCATCAATTTTCAGCAATCTGGATAGAAATGAAGCTGTACTGAAGTCATGGAGGTCACTAAGTACATTCTATGAGTTGTTTGTTCGGATGGGCAGTTCAATATGGATGCTTCATAAACTGGCATTTTCATTTGATCCTGTGGTTGAGATATTTCAAGTTGAAAGAGGGGTTGATTTTTCAATGGTCTACATGGAAGATGTCACAAAAAGATATATGCAGCCTGACAAGACTAAGCTGAAGGTGGGCTTCACTGTGGTTCCAGGATTTAAAATTGGAAGGACTGTAATTCAGTCTAGAGTTTATTTAAATGGTCTTAGATGTACAGAATAGTTGCTCTTGGCTGCCTTGTGTAGAGAAATTTAGTAACAACGCGGCTTCTCAATGTGGAAAAGAGGAGAGGTAAAGAAAGGTTGTTTAGGCTTTGTTCGAATTTTTCGCTGCAATCCTAGAGGGTTAGGATTTTCATCAATAAACCATAATGGCACTAGAATCCCAAGGATTCTAGTAACAGTTTTAATGGGTGCCTTTGCCTGCCTTGGTTTATCAGGCTCAAGAGGACTAAACACATTGGGGAAGTCATTTCATAGTATAAACACTTGAAGACTGCTAAATCTGTTGCTGGCTTGCTTGCGCAGCACAGACTGGGCTCTTGGGTGTGATGGTATAGCTACCTCTCATATTCTGATACATAGCTTGTTTCCATCCTGTGAATTTCTTAGGATTTTCATGCAACTTCCTTGTATAAATGGATGTAAAGCACTTCCTTTTTCACTTCTTTTTTATTCTACTCCCCTTCCTTTTTTCTTAAGCTTTGTGAGTTTTTTATACAAGAGAACACATTAACAAGTTGTTTATGTAAATAGTTGTTCTAATATATAATATAGTTTGTATGATTCTACTCTGATATGTCATGTTTCTCCTTATTTTTATTTTTTGATCTGAAGAGTTCGTGCTGTTCCATTTTGAATCAGTTTTCACAGGGAAGATAACATGTCAGAAATTTCAATTAAAGATTTTGAAACAAATGTTGTTGTACGTATTGGCTGCTAATATTTGTCATCTTTCTGCCTATTGTTCTTTGATTTCTTGAATTGTTTTGTGTGTTTGTGTTCCGTTTATCCTGTTTAATTCATTTGTATTTTGGTTGGATTTATCACCAAAGATTTTGCTAATCAACTACATATTTGATCTTCTGTGGGGTGGATATATGTTTCTCTGTGAACAGGGAATGATTTTCTAGTTTTTCATGATCTACATAACATAACAGGCTAATCATGATTGGTCTGTCCTGATTTGGACTCAATACTTGAAAAAGAATTCATCACTGATGACAGATCAATGAGAATTGATTCTTGGTGGACCATTATTCACCCATTGATTCATGTATTATTTTTATGTTATTATTTTATTCAGATTGACTTTAATCATGGAATTAGGATTCTTTGATGATGTTTACCTTTGCCTCCATATTTTTGTCTGCTCGTCTTGTGCTTTAGAATGCTTTATGCCTGCTTTCGCAAGCTATATATTTTTTTTCTGGGCCACATGTGGCCCGTCAGGATTTGTTTGGTCCATTAATGGCCCAAAAGCAGAAGCCTAGAAGGTGTGTATAGAGGGATATACCCATTGGAGCTAGATGCTGATTTAAAAAAAAAAAAACCCCAAACCATGAGTTAGACAATAGGATATTCTGCATATATAACAAGACTGAGGACAGTAAAATTACGATTTCGTTTTGACACCTGATTTAGCTTTCACCTTCCTTGTCCTGGGATGCACGACCCAATAATTGTGGCTTATGAAAAATAGAAATTCATAAAAATTAAGGTGAACACCCATGATTATAGTTAATTAGCTGTTTTCTGAGTATTTGCCATTGAAAACTAGCTAATATGAGTAGACATCCCTTTTGAAGAAAAACTAAGGATGAACAAGAACTGAAAACCAATATTATGAGTAAATTCAATGTCAGCCCTAATTAACCTTCTCATATCAAAGGGAAGGTATGTTGCATCGAATTAATTTAGCCTTCACAAACATCAATTCTAGACTTCAAGATCCTCTTTTACAATCAGTAACAGGCATATATAAACTCAATAAACATTAATTAATTAGCCAAATTAAAGTTTCAAGAGTAGTCATAGTGAGAGAGAATTAATAACGTCTTAAAACCATCCGTGCGAGAGACCTAGCTAGCTGGCCAGAGATGGCCACAACAGTTAATGGTGAAAGAGAGGAAGAAAAAGATAAGGAAATGAAGAATAAACCCTAGCATGCAGTGTCATTATTTCTTTATAGCTAGAAGGGGGTGAGTGCACCCATATTTGCTGGAGGAAAGAAGCCAGCATCCTTCATCACCATGTCCTCTGCATCCTGCATGCAAAAACCCAACTTCACTTCTCTATTTTACTTATAATTTAATAAAATAGATTACATAGATCATAATACCATAAGATGACACTTACTTTTCAATGAATTTAACCCTTGAACGTTTAATTAATTAGTACTCAGAAATATATATATATATATATGTACCTGAGGGCGTACATTTGACTTCTTCACGGGCTGATGTTGAAGATGATCAGGCATAAGTCCGAAATGTATGTGAGGGAAGTGGGCCCACTGAAGAGAAAGAGGAAGAAAACACCACATGAGAAATGAAAAAAAAATATATACGTACTAGATTAATATAATTTCTAAATTTTGTGTTTGGGGAATAAGCAAAAGGAGTACTAAAAAAGAGTCCCGGAAAAGAAACCCTAAATCTCTCTATCAAAAAGAAAAAAAAAAAGGGAAAAAAGAAAGGCATTCTCAAGAATTGGATCTCACATTCTTGGCAGCAGCGCTGAAGGCCTCCCTGTGGCTTATGTCGGGATTCCCTGCTTTGATGCGTTGAATTTCTTCCCTGCACATTTTATTACTATTACGTTACAAAAATACCAAAGTGAATCTTCTTTTCTTCTGTTGAAACTGAAAAGAATGAAAAATATTTGAAAAAAAAAATATTTTATTGGATAATGATTTATGTATAGGTATTTATAAAAAAATACTTTAAAGTATAAAATATTCTTTCATCCACGCTTTGATGGATATATATGTATCAATTTTAATTAGGGTTTGAAGATTTTTCTGAAAATTTATGAAATGGGGATGACTTACTTGATGAAGCGATTGTAAGCAGAAGGGACTCTCTGCCTCTTCTCCGGAGCTGGACATGGAACACACCGACATAGAAAACCAGACAGAATCATTAAAAACCAGACAGAATCATTAAAAACCACTAAATTCTTCGCTGACTTGTTTTATACCAATAAGGTTCTTTTATTAATAACTTGTTAGTTTAAGTGGTAAAAATTTGATTTTTTTAAAATAAAATTTGAATTCGAAAAAAAATAACATTGGGAGAATTTCTTTCCAAATGAGATTTGAAGGACTCGATTTCAAATTAATTAAAATCTAATATGATTATCAAATATAAAAAAAATTGGTAAAAAAAAAACTAGTAAAGTCCTTTTTTTTGTTTTTTTTTTTTCTGATTTCATCATATCTTTCTCACTCATCATTATCTTCATGATAATGCTTCTATCATTATCTATCCCTAGCTTTCTATGTCTTTATTTCCGGGGGAGAAATTTTAATAAGAAGACAAAGCAGAAGACAAACCCAAACAGAGAAGATAAGGAACCGGGAGCTTATCCGGTTAAAAAAGTAAAAGACTTTCGGCTTTACTAAACTCTGAGATTTGGGATGAATTCTTGATTTTTGATTTCTCTTTTTTTTCTTTTCTTTTTGGGTAATGATGGAAATTGGGTGGAGATCTATGGTATAGGGCTGCTCGTAGCTAGAGACTGCGTTTGCAGACATGGAAAAACATCTAGGCATGAAATGCATTTGGCTAAAGCTTCTGACTTTTTTTTGCAAAAACGAAGAAACCCTAGAAACTATTGAGAAAGTAAACTTTCCCTATCCTGTTTTTGTATTTTGGACTAGAAAGAATACTGTACACTGAAAAGCCCAAGGAATTAGGGTTTGAGAAATTGAGATCCAAAACTTCGATAACCTCCCCAAGAAATAGTCAAATCAAATTAATCGACCTAATTTCGTCCCTAAGAGAATTAATGAGAAGAGAAGAAGAAGATGAAGAATCTCACGTCTGTTTACCGCAGGCGGTTTGGGGATCTCTTCGATGACTCCACCGCGAACTGGTATGAAGGACTCATGATTAAGCTGGTTTGGCTGATTCATCAGCAGATTCGGAGGTGCACTCCGGATCTCCTCCTGAAAATGCATTGGATGATAAATTGTTTAGAAAAAAATTAACATACCCCAGAAGAGAGAAGATTGATTAATACCGATACCAGAAGATTCTGAGGAGTAAAGAAAGAATGTGGGGGGTGAAGTTGATTGGGAGTCGGAAGGAGGAGACTGGGCATGTTGACGGAGAGGAGGTTGGTGCAGTGGCCGCATCGGACGGTGACGGTCTTCAACAAGCTACTGTAAGGAACGCTGACCTAAAACAGAAGAAAACACACAGCTAAGAGAAAAGATAAGGAAAGGCGTTTGTTTATGAACACAAACAACATGATATGGACAAAAATGTTAAAAGGGAAAAAAAAAGATGAGAGAGATACCGCGAGTACAGTGTCGCAAAAGTTGCAATGGACGTAACAGAGCTGATCGGAGGGGGAGAGGTGGTCCGGTGTAAAAGCAGAAGATGAGGACGACATGATGATACCTGTTGTGTGGTGATTTGATTGATTGACAGATAAGATTGACTGATCGATCGATTTTATCAATCTAATGCTTCTTGATTTGAGAGAGATATACTAAAGAAGATATAT
>BPVZ01000037.1:1384795-1401369 GCA_020521535.1 Rubroshorea leprosula
CTTAGTAGATTAATTTAAAAATTAATATATATAATTTATATGAATAAAATTTTTAATTTAACAATTAATTTTTAAAAATATTAGTTAAGAAAATAAATTTTTTTAAAAGTTCTTTAAAAAAATTAAGAAAAAGGCTTGTAAAACACTTTTCATTTTATTAATCAATGTATAAATAATAATTATTAATTAATTAAAAATTAAAATAAACATTTTTAATGAAAAAAATATATATTCGTTACAATTTAATGCTAGAAGCATGATGGGAAAACCTCTTAGGTGACCACCTCAATATTACAAAAGATGTATCTCTTTATTTAATTACATGTAAGATTATAATTTTATATGATATTATAATCATATTATTATTATTTTTATAAAGAAATCATTAACTAATTTTCAATAAATAATTTGCTTTGGAATATGCTATTCTGTAATCTATAGACAAAGACCCTTACATGGAGGAATGGCCCTAATTTTAATAAATCTACCCGCATTCAAGAGTATATGTTTTGCACGCTTTATGGTTTGGTTAATATTAATAATAAAATGCTAATCGAGACTGACTCGCAACCTGTTCTGCTTAAACATTTTCAAGCTTTTGTTTAAGCTTGAGAAGTTGGACACGTTAAACGCATTCAATTATAATTGAGCTTAAGCCAAGCCTAAATGGACTTCATTCTAACCATTAGTCAAAAGACTCACTCCACTTGAACCCCTGTAAATAATACTTTTCCCGTTTCAATTAACCAAATATAGCTAAGTGAATGAGAGATTTAAAATTGTATAACAGGCAAACCTTACTCGGTTTAAGCAGATCAGGAAGTTAGAACCCAGTTGACTCGACCAAAGAAGAGTAAGATGCATTCTCGTCTGCTGCCACAAGCTTCTTGTCGCTGTCTTTTGTTGATACTTTGTTGCTGGCCTTAAGTGGCCCAGCGTCCAGACCGGCAATGGTATACAATTCCAACTTTTGCTGCTTTGCTGTTTCTATGTCACCATCCCAACAAGTTTCAGAAATGATTTCAAGTGCCTTCTCTGCCTTCTCCTCTGGGACAAGACTTTCATTTTGCATGAGAATTAGATAAACTTGTTCAGCGGAAGCTTTCCGGATCTGGTAAATTAATAAAATTTTATGATCACTATCCTTACCAAGAAGAATGTTACTTTCATATGAGCTGCATATGTGATGATCCACAGAAAATAAACAGAGGACCAATTTGATGCAAATGCCATTCTACAATACAGTAGAGGCCACAAACCTTAGGGTATCGATGGCTGAGAAAAGTGAGAAGTTGAGAGAAGGCCCGGGTGCTTATTGGATCTGAAACAGAAGAAATATATCCAAGTATTGCAATCCCTGCATATAACTTAGAGAAGTCCTTGGTTCCTTTCAGTTCAACCACCAAGGAATCCAAAACACCAGCACAGAAAGTTGTCTGAGCCTGCAAATCAATTGGCGCAAGCAACATGGAGCATATAGTTTATACATGTTTCAGCTTCCAGAATGCAGACTGACAGAGCAAATAGACATATTACAGATTTTAAGATATATATTCTAGAAATGAATAGACAGAGAGCTTGACTGACCTCCATATTTAAAAATATCTTCTTGCTGAAAAGAATCTCAATCGTCTGAAAAACACACACCAATGTTAAAACATAAATAAGAAATAACATAATAGTCAATAACTAACTTATTACCAGTGATTTATCATTTCTACTTAACACTGAACGCCAGCGATATCCAAACTTTATATCTTATGTTTCAAGATCGTGGTTTCTACTTAACTTTTGCCAATCTAAAGCAAATCCCCTGATGCATGTGCTAGTTAATCAAAGATCCCCTTCTTAAACTTCTAATAGGGCTCAAAAGCCTATATGGAATGTGTTTAATTTAATTGTAAACCAAAGCAAACTTAGTTCAGCGGCCTACCCCAAAGAAGGCTAGCTAACCTCCACAATTTCTGGGTTGATAGTCACAACCAAAATATTCCACACTCTAACGATTCATAATTGGATACATGAACAACTCGTTTGCATATTCAGGTGTACAAAGGGCAGAATGGAACAGAAGTAAAAACAGGATGATATCATCTAGCCATCTTTTGTTTATTTCTTAAAAGTTTAGCAGTTGTGGCCAACCACAGTACCACCACGGCATTAGAGAGCTGTCAAATCAGCTAAAAAGAGCGGCATTTAGGAAAAAAATAAAAAGAAAAATGAAAAGAAAAGAACAGATATATGGTTAAACAACTTGGCCTAGTCAAAATTGCAGCAGAAATGAGCACACAACACCTAAATGGCAAGAATTTTAGGGAAATAATAATAAGCATAAAGGTTGGAGATTGCACGTTGAACCTAATCTCTACATTTTTATTACAATTTATAATGGTAAAGGATAAAACTTTGTATATTGTAGGAAGTTGGTGTACCTTCAAAGTGGGTATAACGACCCTATCACAACGATTGTACTGCTGAAGAACCCAGAGGACGTCAGTAGATAGCATGTATTCTTTAGATCTATTATTGAAGTCTTCATCCATCTGAAGATACTCCAACAATGCAGAAATCGCTGCCTTCCTCAGAGAATCTTGCAGGCCACCAATAGAAATAACTAAACCAGAGAGAACTGATTTACTGTAGCAGTCAAAATGAAGTAATTGAACAAATCGTGGATATGAAAAAGTTGGCACCTACAAGACAGTATATTATAGAATATTAATTTAAAGAACTCAAATTAGAAATCAAGCAAATCACGGAGAAGGCACCCAGATAGACTTACTCCCCACTTGAAATCTGCTTCATTAGGAACAATTTCTTCCAGCTTTTCCCTGTGAGGTATAAATGGGATAAAAATAACTTTGCAGTACAGAATCCTTTGGAGAACCTTAGCAGCTGTTTCTCTTAGTTTATCCATCTTTTCTACAGCTTGCTTAACAATTCCACAGACTAAATTCGTAGCAAGCTTCACATCAAAAAATGAGCAGGTTTGGCTATTTTCAGCTACATTGCTATTAGATGGCTCTGGAATGGACTCGAGATCATCCAGTTTCTGGGTTGAAGTCACTGAATCTCCCTTACAGAGGATATATGTACATTTCTCGAGCCCTTCCATGGCAGCCTCTCGAACCCAAGAGCCAACATCACCTCTGTTATCAACAGAATAGTCATCAAGAGCCTTAAATAAACTAATCATCACTTCATCCTTGATCAGCTGAAACAGAGATAAGTCTTCCTCTCCAGTCTGGACATCAGAATTTTCTCTTGCCTGGGTTAATGTCTCACACACAGAGACAAGTCCTTTGACAGCATTAACACGTGCTTCAGCATCCCTATCCTCAGGGTTCTCCTGCAGAAAGAAAACACCACTTGCATGAATCAGTCACCCACAGATTTCTGTCATTGAGAAATTCTCACAACGTTGGAAACAATTAGCAACTGTACCTCAATTGCACACGCACTACATAGCTTCAGAACCACATCTCTCCACTGATTTGCCAAAAATTCATAGGGCAAAACACCTAATGCCATTGCAGATCCTCTTCTCACAGCCACATTTGGATCACTCAGCAGTTCCAGGTACTTTGATGTTATACTGCTAGAACTGGCATTAGCTGCATTAAGATATGCTTGGACAAAGTTTTTCACAGCCTTAACAGCTGCAACCTGTGACTCAGATGGAATTTTTCATTCAGAAATTTTGGATAATACAGAGATTGGGAAAGAATATTGGGAACAAAAATGAGAGGATATGTGTTACAAAAAAACCTGTATCTGAGAATTAGGATGTCTCAAATTCTCATTAAGGGTATCAAGCAAACTTCGTTTGATTTTTTCTGGCAATGACAGGTGAGAAAAGGAGATACATTCGATGAACCGGGAGACAGCTGCACGCATAATCTCTCCACCCTTCCCACGGTAGAGGCGTGCTTTCTCAATTGCAGGAACAATTCCAGCAACATTTTTCTGTTTCTCTGAATAAGAAGGTACATAAACATAAAGCCTGATGAAATAACATATAGGTATGCATCCAACAACTATTTGAATCAATATATGATTCTTTTATGCTTCTTAAATCTTAACATTTTAAGCAAATATTCAATTTTGATTTCACTTCAAAATTTTTCTGAAGCATTATGTTATCCAAGCACATATCAATGATGAATTCAGTAAAAGTTTAATTCTAGACACCCCAGTACAATTAAATAGCAGTATCAGAATCAGGAGAAAAAATAGTCTTAAATGTGGAAGCATCAGCAAAATAGAAATCTAAAAGAAATTGAAACCAAAAGTCTAGAGTCACCATTATGGTAAATTTAATTGGATTTTCAATTACTTAACCCGTTAACCACTAAAGAGAAAGTGGGCCTACCAGTGGGAAGCTCAAAACCACACTGATGTAATGCCAAAACCAGTTCCCCAGCTGCTAAGGTTGCACCATGACGTGTGCATAAATCAGATGACAGAGTACTAGGAATCAATTTCTCTAGGGCATAGTTAGCAAAATATGCAGCATCATATTTGACAAGAGCAGCAAGTGCCTCTCCAGCAAGTTCTCTCAAGCCCTTATCCTGAAGACATTAAACATGTTAATGAATAAATTACCCATCCCTAAAATAAATAATAGCAAGGAGCATATATAGTTTTTTTATGTCTAATCCAAATAGAGTGCTATTCAGGGTTAAAAACAAACTCCAACATATGTTACATCAAGCAGGACAAAGATCAAAGAATTAGAAGTCCATCCAAACAAACAAGTCCGTTTTCAGAGAGAAAATAGTCAAAGGAAGCATATGGTGAAATTCTAAGCATACCCAGTGACAGATCTTGTTAAACAGAAGTTCATCGACAAATGCATAAAGATACCCTTCATACTGAGCAATACAGACAGCAACATGAAGGTACGAGTTTACTCTTGATGAAAGTGAAAAGTAATCTGCAGTGTTGACTATGTCAATGCCATGTGGGTAATTCCCTTGTCTTCCAACATTCTCCTGAAAAGCTGCAGCAGCTGCTCTTCTACAATTTACCTTATCAAAATAGAGTGAAAGCTTTAGCATGGTGGATGAGACTGATAAAATGATCTGTCTGAGAATTACTAATATTGCAGAAGACAGATATAAAGAAAAATTCAGCACCTCACGGTCAAAGCATGCAACAGTTAATAGGTGAGGTGCAAGCTGTTCCAAGATGCTTCTCATGTCCGTGTGATAATATGCACGACCAAATGCCCAGCAAACATAGGCAGCAGCATCACGTACGTGAGATCCAACACTGTGTGGACCTCTTCGAACATCATAATGCAATGCCTGCCAAGAAGGATATTCTTAATCAGCAAAGATCATGATTCTTGACTCCTAAAAGCAATGATGTTTTACTAAAAAGCAACCAAACCAACAGCAGAGTGATTAACAAAGACCAAGACACATAATGACCAACAGAGATAAAATTTCATGACAATGTAAACATCCATCGATTTAGAGATGTTCTTCTAATTGCTTTACTGGAAAAAGTAACAGCAGTGGTATAGGATATTAGTCATTGAAGATTTGCAAAGTTATCAACAATCTGAGAATTCTTCAAAAAAGACAAAGAAGAAAAAGTAATTCCACTTGACAAAATCAGAATAAACCGGTATAAGAACTATGAATGTGACAGGGTAATTTAACATTTAAAAAAGAAACAGCACAATTATACTGGATCATGAAATCTAGAAAAGCTGAGAACCTTCACAACAACAGGCACAACTTTGGGAAGACTGCTAGGTAATAGTAATCCTCTACGTGCCAGTTCAGCCAATGCTAAACAACCCCCATGCCATGAACCATCTCCCTGGAAAATTATGTAATTTCAGAATGACCCAAAGGTATAAGCATAAAAAACAGATCAGGAATAGTAACATAAGAAAAAAAAATGTATTATAAAATATGGTAGCAAAGGGACATGTTGCTGACCTCTGCAATTTTAATGACAGGGAAAGAAAGACAAAAGATAGAGCAATCACATTAATATACCTCGCCTGGTGAAAACAGCTCCAATACAGATGATAAAACCTCTTCTGAGAGGCGAGATGTTAATCGTGAAGTCACACGACCAATACCCTTTGCAGCAGACCAACGCACAACAGTATCCTACATACCAAAAAGAAGTACATTGAACAACTTGTGAATCTGAGAGAAATCTATACATTCTTTACACAAAGAAAAAATAGCATATGGCTATGTGGTGTTCAACTGGATCAATCATCTCAAATTTGAGGAAGAAGGGGAACTGCCAGTTCTCATGCTTTGAGGAAATATTTCTGTTCAACAAGAATTCTAGTTGGAGGCCCCCTTCTATGTTGGACTAAGTTATAGCAAATTTGGGATGAATATGAAGTTTATATGTTACAACATCAGTCCAAAATTCCAAATATTTCTTAAAAGCCACTTAGTTTTACACAAGATAATCAGGTAGTGAACAGAAATTCACCAGAAGACATACCGTGTCTTTCAATCCTGAAAGTAGCATCTCAATAATTTCCTCTAAAATATCTGGCACATCCATATCTTCATCTTCAGGGTAGTCAGTACCCAATTCTGATTTGGAGTTTTCAAGAGACAGACTCTGATTTAATTGGTAATTTCTGTTGGTTGCATTCAAAGCAATATTCTCTCCAAGTGAGCTGGTTCTGCCCTGCATGGAAAGCAAGCCAGGAAGGTGAGAAAGCATCAGCAGACAGAGCTAAACTTGGCATTGACAGGTTCACACTTCAAAATGCACATTTCACAAGAAAAATATTGTTGACGGTCAAGAATGTTCTTTAGTAGTAAGGACTATACTACACACAAAAGGCATCTATAGTTCTCTCAAGAAACTTTTAATTTTCAGAAAATTAACAAACTTAAATCATTTGAGAAACCTAATAGTGTTAATGAAAGAATGCAAATTAAAGCTTTTCTGCTCTCCAAGGTATTCCATCCATTTATGTTTTCATCTCAACTCAAACACATCCAGCCACCAAACAAATTGCACACTGATGTAGACCATGCAACGGATCAAAATTACACCTTGGCAGGGTACTATCTTCATACCATAACAAGCGCAAAAAAGGAGTAATGAGCCCCAATTGCTATGTGAATACAGACAGAGCAAACCATGACAGAGCTTTATTTAAATATAATAAAAATCTAAATAAATGAAACATGCACACCATGCAGGGAATCAATTCAATGTAAAGTTCCTTATATTGTTGACACATCAAACATATTGGAGCATGCTCTGAGTAGTCTGGAATTAGAAAACAAAAGATTAGGCAATACTGACCACATAACGCCAGGATGGTGTACGATGAGGGAGGCAGGTAAGTCCAATTCGTTGAGTTAACTTTACCAAAAACTTGCGAAGCAAAGGACTCGTAGCTGCAGTGCCTGACTTGATCATCCCGGAAACATCATGCCAAACACTTGGCACCGCCTCCAACAGCACTTTCCTGCTGCCAGCCTGGCTATAGTAAAATAGCAGAAATGAGATCCAAATACTGATGACAAACACTTCAACATGATGCAGTAATTTGGTAACAATATGGAGAGCAATCATGTGTAAATAATTATAAAAGAATAATTTGAACTACAGTACAAATTCTCATAAACTTAAATTACTAGTTCAAATAATTTTCTCCTTATAAATATGCAGGACCAATAGTATCAAAAGTTCAAAATGCAAACCTTAAAAATAGCAGCAAGTGCTTCCAGGGTGCCAAGTAAACGGAAATGATGCATGACATCATCTGTTCTAGATGATAACACTTCATGAGTCCACTCAATAAAGCTGTAAAGAAAATGTAAAGAAGTAAGTAAAGCTAAATCAGGAAAACAAGGTTGTACTTCAGCATAACGTGTGACAGGTAAAAAACCTGGTAAAAGCCTTAGGCATATCCGGTCGAGTTAGAAGCCTGGAGAGAACTAATGCCGCCATTGTGCGCATCGGGCCAGAATTCGAAAGATAATCCTTCGAAAAGCCTAATATCCTCATCACAAGAGGAGCCAACTCATGTTCGCCAAGACTACTGCTACTTGCAATGCTAGTATCAATCGATGATATATCGAAAGGAACCAAAACAAGAACAGAAAGCCACAAAAGCATTACGCATTTCGCCTCCATCTCGCCGGTACTCTCTTGCCGCAATGACGTAACCGAAGCTGTGTTGTGGCACTTCTCCAGGAGAGACACCGCGAGCTCTAGATCGGAAACCTGATGCGGAAAGAACCTGGTAACAGCCTTGTATCCGCAAACTGTGACGAGACAATAGATAATGATGCATATAGGTTTGATTATTTCAAGAATCTCATCAGAATCAGCATCTAGTTCGATCGTTCTGGATCTAATAATAAACATCAAAGGAGAAACCATGCTCTCCAGGTAGGGCTCTACCAATTGACCTTCCTCCTGATATTTATCCATCTGCAAGCAAATCAAACAATTAATCAATTAAAATCCACAAATACTGAAAATGAAAGAAAACCGATGGAAATAGAAGTGCAAGAGAAGGAATACAATGGATCTGATCTTGTGAACGGCGGAGGGATCGGAGACGCGGCCATCGGAAACTATATCGTCGAGAAGCGATTTGACGAGTTTCCACTCCTGCAAAAAGTACCTCTGTAGAACGGTCTCCTTTGAGTCGTGCTCGTAGTCTACTCCGTCGTCCGCTGCAACCTCCATTTCTGCCGTCTTCAGAGTCTCCTCTTCTCTTGCTGCCATACTGCTGCTCTAGATTTTTCTAGTGAACGAAGGAGGAAGAGGAATGATTTCAAATTGAGAGAGGGAGATGAACTTTCTAAGTAACTTATTCCCGCCCGGGAGTGAGAGTGAGTAAAATACCGATTGGGAGTATGGAATTATGGTAGTGCCACATTCTTAATAGACCAACATTACTGTTTATCATCGGCTTCTGACTCTTGTTTCTCGAGAGAAAATTTGAAAACAGAGTTGAAATTAAAAGGTGGACACTCAAAAACCCAATTCATACTGGGCTGGGCTTCGGAAGATCATTCTTTGCATTGCGGGATGGAAAATTGAAGGGCAAGTGAGCCCTAAAAGGTAAATAAAAAATTTTCCGTTGCCGGGACTCGAACCCGGGTCTTTCGGGTGAGAGCCGAATATCCTAACCAGCTAGACTACAACGGAACCCTTGGGCGCCTATCGAGATAATAACTTAACTATGAAATTGTAGAGATTATGAATTGCAGTATTACTTCATCCTGGGAAAAAAAGTTGCCACCGAAAGCGACATCAAGTTAGAATTAGCTTGCTTAACAATCTGCAGCTAGAACTTAATCTAGCTTAGGAAAAAGGATACAAATTTAGTGTCATATATATACATATATATAGGTTAAACCCCCAATTTTGTCCTTAAACTATTATATAGACCCCAATTTGGCTCCTGAACTATTGTACAAACCTCCAATTTAGTCTTTACTATTTACAAATTTGTCCTTCCATACAAAAAATAATTGATGTGTCCGTTACTTAATGGCAAAAAATAGTAACTTAACGGTCACGGATCATGTTAATAATAAGAGACATCAGTTGATTTTTATACGGAAATATCAACTTGAGGTAAATTGGTAAACAGTATATATCAAATTGGGGGTTTGTACAATAGTTTGGGGACCCAATCAAGAATTTTTTTATTTTAGGGACCAAATTGAGGGTTCGTACAATAATTCATGAACTAAATTGAGGATTTAACCATTTAATAAATAATTTAGTAATATATATATTGTTTGGTCTACTATTTTTAAATATTTTTATATTTATCCATTATCTTTTACTTTTTATTTCAATTTAGTTTAATCTGTTAATTTTTTAACAATAGTTTTATTTCGTTTGATCAAATTGATTTTCAACTATCTATTTTGTGAATTTTTACTTCTTGAAATTAATTTTGAGATAAACTAATTTTGTAAAGATGATAAAAAAAAGTTTCTTTTCATTATTTGAGAAAATATAACTTTTATCATATGTAGTTTCAACTTCTTTTTTTTTTTTACAACTCCCATTTGTTGCATAAAATACAATTATTGACATATTTTAATAAATAACACAATTTATCATGAATTGTTTTACTTGTTGGGAGTAGGATACTCTTTTAATTTTAATATATTTTTTTATTATTTTTCTGTTAAAACTAATAAAATTTTTATATAATAAATTATTTTAAAATATTTTACAAAATTTATAAATTATATAAAAAAGAACTAATTTTATAAAATAAAATAAATAGTTAATAAATTGATCATTAAATTAAGCTTATATATTATTATAGGTAAATGACAGACGAAACACTAGCAGCCTTTAGATCTGTGCCATATAGTTAATGGTTTTTGTCTGTAACTACACGGCCAATTTGCTGCAGTGGAGACTCAATCTCTCACCCTCTTGATTACATATTGATTTTTTTTTTTAATTCTTTAAACGATAACGCGTTTGTTAGTTTTAACCTAAGCAAACAAAACAAAATTTATAGGCATTTGCTTTTGACATTTCACACTTTGAATTGAACAGAGATTCATATATACGTATATTATATATCTAATATTACTATTACAATTTACAAAGTAGACCGAACAAAATCTTCACAAATAAAACCGGCCAATACAAACAACAAGACTTTGTTCACCACAATTAATTCAGTTACTGCGGGCTTAGACGTATGACCTAACCTTAGAGAGGACTGTCTTATGGCCTCGTTTCCGCAGCCGCTTTATACCTTGCGGCGTATCGGTGAAACAAGGCGAGAGCGTTGCTGGTAACTTGTGCCACGTTCAAGACCTTGCCCTTAATCGTGGCTTTCATTTTGCTCATGTTCCGCTCTGTTGGGAACTCATCAAGACAAGTGCTGGCGTCGGTGAGGGCAGCGCTGGTCCATGTCTCCACGTTGCTGATATGCCAAAAAACGTCGTCGCTCACGGCTGATTCGTTCATGCGGCGGAGCTCCCTGATTGATTGGCTAAGTTGGAAAACGCTGTCGTCTATCTGTTTCAGGCAATCGCTTACGGCTGGGTATTCCCGGGCCTTCACCGCCTGGAGCTGCTTAGCCGCTTTTAGCAAGAACCACCTGGTGTGATGGGCACGGTAAAGGCTTACGGAGAGAGCGACTTTGGCCAGCTCTTCTGGGTTTTGGATTGTAGAGGAGTTGGCGAACCCGGAGAGGCACTGGATGCACAGGTTTGGATAGCGCGTGCCTTTGCAGGAGGCCTCGATGTAGGGCCTGGCCTGCTGAGAGTGTCTCCCTCTGGGCTTGGCTGGCTCGACAGTGCCTATAATGCATAAGACACAGATGAAGAGAAGTACCAAGGAGGAGCTGACTTTAGCCATGGAAGCTGATTGAGATGTTAGTTAGCCGCAAAAAACTGTCTTTTTCTTGAGGAAATGCGGAGGGAGAAGATATGGTATATATAGGAAAGTTGTCATATGCAGCTAGTATGTTTGAATTAAAAGTAATAGAGAGAGGAAAAATTTTGTTTTTATTTATTTTAATTTTTTTATTGTATAATTATTTATCTCACCTTATATGCGTAAAACTCAAAGTGAGGAATTTTTTATTTAAAAAAAATAATTACTAGTAAATTATTTAAATCATTAGTTTTTTAATTTATTTATTTATTCAAAATAAAGAAAGTGATAAGAGAGATCTCTTTTCTTCTTTGTCTTTTTTTTTTTCAACTTAAATATACAATAAATTTAAAACTTTATAAAATAAAATTGTTTAAAGAGTAATCAAAATAATTATATGTCAAATATTAGACTAGGTGGCTAATAATGTATATTTTATTTATGATTAGGCGAGCGGTAAGCACGCATTATTTAGAGTTAACACAATGATAATTAAGGTTTAGATGGACAGACTCTAGCTAGCTAGTTGACCATATAAAAACATTTGCAGCATTCCTCGGCCAATAACCGCGTGCGGATTGTCCTTGGTATTTTGCGTCTTTGTTTACTGGTTATCACTTATCTTGATTCTAGGTAAATCTGGCTGGAAAATGATTTTTGTATAATTTTTTTATTTTATTTTTTGTATAATTTAATATATCACTTAAATAATTAATTTTTTTAATTTATGTGAAATTTATAATATTAAATATATTTACATATTTAACAATATATAAAAATTATATAAAAAAATTATCTCCGTACCGTCCCCAAATCTGACTCAATATTGAGAAGGAAAATGTTCTTTTAATTGCATTGATGAAAAAAGACGGAATAATGCGCCTTGTTCACCTAAAACCGCCACTTGGGGCGGGGAAGTGAGAAGACAGCTCGGCGGTGCCCACGGAAGAAGATTTTGTAGATTTGAGCCGCTTGACCAACAAGAACCCTGAATTAAGGGTTAAGAGATAACAATTAGCAATTTTTTTACTTATTCCACAGAGGAGGGCCTTTGGTTTGGACAACTCACACCCAGGGGTGTATTTCTACCAAGGCAAGTGGCATTGCCAATTCACCTGGAGCGTTGAAGACAAGAGATGACAAATTCGATTAAAAACACGTTGAAAAATTAATGTTGTATAGCTATGTGGTGACAACTCATGGATGACATGATGATTGGTTCGTCGGCAAAAACAAACACAAATTCAATCAAAGGTCTATCTTTTCCAGATAGCAAATATCTCAATTACGAGTCCTATGTTTCCATAATCAACATTTATATTTTCACTTTTTTGCCACCTATAATTATAAGTTTCTTGCACTGTAGCTACACCATGTCAAATATTTAACAAAACAACAATAATTTAAAATTTTAATAACAATAAATTCTCTTACCAATTAATCATAGAATATCTTCCATTTAAAGAGACTCACTGATCATCAACGATTTAAATAATTCAGTAATAATCTTCTTTTGCTAGAAATTAAAGGTCTTGATTTCAAGTCGTATGATATGCAGTTGAAGTAAGATAAAAGATGAAAAAATGTTACCTTATGTTACCTAACTAACATACAAAAAAAAAAAAAAAAAAAAAAACTCACTTAACACAAATCAAAATCACATTGTTCCTTGGACTAAATAAACATGATTTTTAAGACAAAGCCACAAAAGCTCCAACCAGCTTATTGAGTCATAGATTTTCTTTAAATTTTGCCCTTAATTAAATCCGATGTTGAATAACGGTGATCCTTTTCTTGATCCTTTTCTTGTTCTTCATTCTTTCTTTAGCTTTCTCTTCAATCTCCCCCTCAATTAAATCAATAAGATTTTTCTTAAAGCAAATCTATCATTTCTTTCAGTCACGGAAAGGGAAGGCAATGCAGATTGACAACAGAGAAAAGTTGATCACCTGCCTGGGTCGGCTCCTGTCTCCATTTTCCCGAAGAAAATAATATGAAAGGTCAGTAAACAATGTATCCATCATAGAGATTTGGCCAACAAAAACGAAGAACTGAGTATATGTCGAGATACAATTACATTAGTACAACGATAAAATCAAATAATAACACAAAAGCAGCAAACTGGAATTTAACATCAGTACTTGGGGCAAGATTTGCTTTGCTCTATCACGGTAATATTATTCATCAACCTTCATTCCTGAGAGATAAACTCGACTCTGAATCACGCTGCCTTCTATCCAAAACCCAGGCATAACCATTAGCCCAACCTTAGGCTTCTGATCATTTTCAACAATTACCAAATTCTTTACCATGCTTTCCATGTAAACCTCGGAGAATTCACTCCCCCTTTTAACCTGAAAGACTTTTACATTAGGCTCAAAAGAGTAAGCCAGCCGGTGCAAAAGCCAGATTGACTTGGCCAGTTTTAAGAATGCCTGGTAAAATGGAGTCCTGGGGTGTCCACCTCCCATCACATAGTTTCGCTGATCTAGGTTTCCAAAGAATGAAGCTTCCATCTTTGGATGAACTACCACTAGGTATTTGCTCCTGCAAAATCTACCAAAAATAGAATCCGGATTTTGGCCCAGCACATCTAATGGATCCATCTCCCTCAGAGCGAGATATTGGTGGAAGAAGCTCTCTTTACTAACTGTAATATCATCTAATTTAATGGAGAAATTTTCATGCTGAAAGCCACTGAACATTCTTTGGCATATGTGAGACTCAAACGCAAATTTCTTGTGAGCTCTCTTGGCATAAACAACATTGGGCTCGATTGAGTTAGCTGCAGCATCAAGGTCCCAACCAGCAGCTTTCATCATGTTGATCAATGGTTTTGAAAAGTCATGAATAGCTTTGTAAGTAGCTTCAACAGCTAAGGTGAAGAGATCAGGAGTCAGATCCACAGGAAAAAATCCATTTTCCCCAGTAGAAAGTTCAGATTCTTTGGTAGACAAGCCCCTAAGTTTTAGATTCTTTTCCAGTTTAACATGCTTCTGATCTGCCTCCTCAATTTGCTGCTGCAACTGAAGGATCTCACAATCTTTGTTCTGAATTTCAGATTGGAATTTCTTTACCATGACTTCATAGGTTTTCAGTAGGCTCTGTTGTTCTTGGATCTCAGCTGCTAACCTAGAATCTTGAGGAGAAACACATACTGGCTTGGGATTGTTTTCCCTATAAAAATGCTTGAGTTCAGATAGATGCTTCAGCTCAGAAATTACGAGCTTATCAGCAGCTTGGATTTTATCAGGGTCATAGGGAGTATGAGCAGCTTGAAGCTGTATGTAAGCTGACTTAAGGGAGGAAACGTTTGTAAAAATTTTGGATATCAGGCCTTCCAAAGCTTCAGGATTCTGATTATTGGTCTCTTCCATGGGTTGAGGGTGGACTTTTTGGCTGTTGCTTTCACGATTTTGTGTATCTTTCACCCCTGTGGGTAGCATAGCTATCAAGAATCAAAGATGCTTGAACTGGATTCTGTTCACGAAAACACCACTATCACACAACCTGCAGTTTCTCACCAAATCATCAATGACATCTGGTAAGTATCAGAAGTGTGGTGATTTCATGCAAGTTGCAGGAAGTTGGAATGAAGAGAAACAGGAAAGTTGTCATAATCAAGGTTGATATTGCTTTCACTTTTCAGTAGGCTCTGCAGTTTTTCTAGTAAAAATCTTCTAATAACAGAAAGTTCAATTTTTCCATTTGAATCAAAACAAATACTAACTACTACAATAGGGTTCAGGAAAACATCCTCATATATCCATTCACAAAGTATTAAAAAGTGAAAATGCTGTGCCTAAATGTTAGCACTAATAGCAACATGAATCAATTTAGACTTCAATAATAACTTAAGTATCACTGCTATATGAGGAAATTATACCAAACAAAATGGCGCAAATCCAAATGCATCTTAGCCCAAAGCTCAAAATGTTATTTAGATGATGTGCACATGATTTGAATATTTCATATGCTTCATTATAATTTCATTTTATTAAGCAGTAACAAGGAATTTAGAAAAGAGAATAAAAGATCAATGATGCAAAATACAAGTTCCATGAGTATGAGAGTGTCATACTTCACAAAAAGGCATGATCTGAACTGAATACCTGAAAAGAGCACAAAGCCGCCTTACGGCACATCTGGCTAACATAATACTTCAACCTGAAATATTAAGAATATATCCATCTCAGTCCAATAACAGATTCTCGTGCACAACCAGAACTCTGTGATCCATCATTGTTCAAACTTCAACCTACAACCAGACACCAACCTTGACTATGAATAAGGGTTTTAAGAAGCAATCCAACATTGAACCATTGTTGCTGTGGTCATTCCAACATCTACAAAGCAAAGTGCACCTAAGAATGGATTGATGGTCAATAATCAAAAGCCCAACTTCAGTTTGGCCAAAAAAAAAAAAAAAAACACAAAGAAGCTAACTTAAGCTTCTTCAACTCATAAGTCAGAACCAAATCCTAAAGCCTAAAGCCTAATCAGCATAAAGTAAATCTTAATGCAATACCAGAGATAGAAAACAATAGCAAGAATAGAATCAAAAGTCAAAAGGAAAGTTAATTACAAAACCTTCAGCTAAAAACAATCCCAGTGCATAGAAACAATAAGTACCATCATGTTCAAGCTAATAACTCCTCCTTTTACCAGAAAATGGAAGAAAAGAAAAATGAAAACTTCAAACCTAATAACAGAAATCTGAAACCTTAAAACGACCCACAAATAATCAGCTAAATCATTTGGCTTCCCAGCATTTTTCTTCACTCCGAGAAGCGAATTAGGAGGGAAAGCGTGGAACTTTACCTGATCGGAGAAGTTGCCGGAACAAGTAAAGAATGTTGTTAGACAAGTCGCGTAGAGGAGAGGGAAGGGGAAATTTAGTAAAGCTGACCTGGGTCTACCTGACCGGTGGAACTAATTATGAATAACAATTTTTTATTGTTTTCCGAACTGTATTTGTACAAAAGAACTATTTTCTTTTCTTTTTTTTTTTCTTTTTTTTTTAAAAATTTTAAAATTTTCTTTCTCAATTAGGTGGAAACATACACTTATAATGTGATTTATTATATGATTAATTTTTTTATTTAGAAATTTAAATTATATTTTAATTACAAATATTAAAAATAAAAAAATATTTTTTTGAGAAAATAATAATTAAAATATATAAAATTACATTA
>BPVZ01000037.1:1465671-1477790 GCA_020521535.1 Rubroshorea leprosula
ACTGTTAGTTAATTGTTAGCTGTTAAAAATATTCTTTCAGTTAACAGAGTTAACATAATTAATTTTATAATATTTTGTTAATTCTATTAATTAATTATTAGTTGACTATTAATTGATAAAAATTTATTTTTAACTAACAGAGTTAACAATTAGTATAAAATAAGAACTAATTTTTTTATTTTAATAAGTGAATGACTAAATGTATAAATTTAATAAAATGAGTGGTAAAAAATATTATAATATAAAATAAAAGATTAAAACTTTTAAATTTAATAAAATAAAAAATTAAAAATAAGTTTTTATCCGTAATTCTGAGTTATCACTGATAGCTTGGAACTTGCTGTTACTAGGGGAATATCCAAATTGATCTTGAAAATTAATTCAAAAGTGACTAAAATCATTTTAGTTACTGTTAAACAAGATTTTCACTCATTTGATGTTTTAATCTTTGATTGTGTAGGCACATGCTTGGCTAGATTTTTAACTTTAAACTAGTCCATATTTATGGAGATGCAAATGCAGTAACAAATTTTCTCGCAAAATTTATTGATTATGTTATTATGAATAAGAGTTCCTTTAAACTCTCATTTTTTGTTATTTTGTAACTACATTATAATAGTAATTTTAAGAACTAAAACTGTTATTTAATTTCTTTAATATAGTTTTTTTATCACAAAAAAGAAAGATATAAATGCAAGGAAAATAGCAACGTAAAGAATATTAATGTATATTTACACAATTACATACAAAAAATTATCATATACACTGAACTTGACCCTTCGGATCAAATGGTTCTAATGACACTTGTAAGGTTCATATCTCCTTTCTCTAGGCAATAGTTCGAGCTAACTCCATGACAAAATGTTCAAAAAAAAAAAAAATTATCATATACACCATTATGGGATCATATTTTCCCTCTACATATAGATAACAGATCGGTCAGGCATATTAAAAATGGCCATTTGCCATTGATTTTATTTAGAATGAGAAATGATTTTTGGATAAATTTTTATTTTTATATAATTTAATATATTATTAAAATAATTAATTTTTTAAATTTATTTAAGATTCATAATATTAAATATATATTTATTTAATAATATATAAAAATTATATAAATAATAGTAATATAAAAAAAACTATTGCCTTAACACCACACATTTAGGATAGATGCCCTCATTAATGTATACTTATCCATTGGCAGGCGGCGGCTACGCGCTGACGCATGAGAAAACGTCATATCATGGTGTGGTACCCACACATGCTTTCGTATTAACTTTTTTTTTTTTTTGAAAGAACTGGGTAAGAACCCCCTGGTTAATGGGGTTTTTTTATTATTGAAATATTATTTTAAATAAAAAAATTATTTTTTTAATTAAAATTATAAATTTAAATTTTATAAATGAAAAATAAATATTAAGAAATTTTTTTTATAAAATTTGGTGTTAATTTTAAATTAATTAAAATTAATATAACTATAAGGTACAAAGAGATTAATATTAAACAAAATTTGTGTTTTTATTTTTATTTTTATTTATTTTTGACATCGTCCACGTTCAATGCAAAGCACTGCTTAAAAGGTTAGTGTGTCCATGTCCAATTCAACCCACTTTAAAGGTCAAAGGTTAAATTCTTTATTTGATCTTTCAATTGTTATATGAATTTTTGAGTTAATTTTTAAATTAAAATTTTTTTATTTAATCTTTAAAATTTTTAAATTTAATTTTAAATTGATATTTTTATTAAAAAATAATTAATATATCTATTACTTAATAACAAAAGATCATTACTTAATAATTATATATCGTATTAATAACAAAATATATCAATTATTTTTAAATAAAAAAATTAATTTAAAGTTAAATTTAAAAATTTTAAATATCAAATCATGAATTTTTTTATTTCAAGAATTAATTTAGAAATCCATATAATAGTTAAGGGAAGCAAAGGTCAAAATTGCCATAACGAACGTTACTGTTGATGGCTTTGAAACGGACGAAAATGGGCCTGGATCAGTGCGTCTAACAAGACACTTAAACGTCGTCGTACCATTGTACATCGTTCCCCTTCGTTGTTCCGCGAAATAAATGGAGCGAAATCCGCATGCCTTTGAACACCGACCCCACACAATGCAACGGCCACATACACACACTCCGCTTCTCCCTCTCATCTCACAAACGCAACACACTCTCCCTCTTTCTCTCTTCAAATTTCTCGCTTTTCTATTTCGATTTTTTTTTTTCCTTTTATCATCGTTTTCTTCATCTCGAAAAACTGTCTACCGTAGAACCAGAGGCAATAGCAATGTCGTTTTCGGATTCTGAGTCGTCAGCTCATGCCGGAAGCGGAGACTATAAGTTTTTCCGTCAATTCAGTCGGGATCGTAAGTATTTTCTCTTTGAAATCTCTCCTTTTCAGCTCATTGTGTTGAAGCTTTATTTTTCTTTAGATTTCATAAGAATATAGAAAATCCGGGCTACCAAAAGGAATTCATGTTTTTAGTGCCAATTTTAGAAGTAGAGCAACTCCGTTTCAGTTTGAAAATGACGAGAGGATTAGGAGCTGAAATTCAATTTATGTCTGGCTTTTTTTTTTTTTTTGGGTAAAAATAAAATACCGTATTGTGGAAGTTTTTTTCGTGTCAATGGACTCTGGTTGGTTGCCAAGAAAATGTGATTATTTTCTATTGTTTACGCTATGGAGTCTTTTGGATGATATTCTTGGTGATTTTGCTTTATTTCAGGGCTACTGTATGAAATGCTTGGATCAACGAAAACAGATGATGCAAAATCTGATTGGAAGGTTTGTTTTATGCAATTTTTGTTTCAAAGCTTCAAATCTTTTGTTTCCTTTTGCTTTTCAAATATAGATTTTCCTTCTCCTTTACTTTTAGGGATTTTTTTTTTTTCTTTTTCAGCTCTCAGAAGGAATATAATATTCTTACATTTTAGTTATTATTAACTATTTTCTAAAAAGCTCAACATTATTTTTATAAAAACTTTACTCAACATTTGCAGTTTTATGATCTGCTAGTTGCTCAGGTTTCTTCGATTTTTTTTTTTTTTCTTAAGCTCTCATTCAAGTTTTTCTCTAATTTCTGTACAATTATGATTTAGATTATGTTGATATTTGGTAGGTGCTCATAATGGATAAAGTTACAGTCAAAGTCATGTCTCACTCATGTAAAATGGCAGACATTACAGATCAAGGAATTTCTCGTAAGCATCCAAATGTATTTATTTTAATTCAGCTTGTTAATGACTTCTAAGTTCCAATTCTGATCAAACACAGATTCAGATGAGGAAAAAAGAAAAAAGAAAACAGTAGAGAATGAAATGTAATTTGTTATCCACCTCCATTCAAGCAAGGGTGTTACATGCTGCTTTATATGCTGGCAATATTCATTAGTCTCGTTGAGAGTCAGAACAGCGAGTAATAGTGTTGTTGTATAGTTACTGACTGCTGATTTCTACAAAAATATAACTTAGTAGAGGTTATTCTGCCTTGCAGTGGTTGAAGACCTTTTCAGAAGAAGGCAACCTTTGCCCTCCATGGATGCTATATATTTTATCCAACCATCAAAAGAAAAGTATACCCTCTTAATTTTACTTTTCTGGGATATATATTACTTATTTGGAATTAAGTTAAAATGCATTGGAACAATTAGCACTTTGCTTTTTATTTTTTATGGTCTACATTATTGCAGTATTGTCATGTGTTGAATTGCATTTAAATAATATTCAACCCTGTATGAGCTACCATAGTTGGAGCTAATTCTTTGCCCCTTTATAAAGTGAGTATAACTACTTGGAAATTCTTAATCTTGTAGGCTATGTCATTGATCATTTAGATAATTTTTGTTGCTAACTGAAGTCAGCAAAAAGCTGTCATATTATTTGTCACAGGCACTAGAATTTTGAATGTTTAGGATTTTTGAATTTCCAATTGAAGTAAAAAAAAAAAAAAAGAAAGAATAAAAAGAAAAGCAGTTAAAATATTAGAAAAGTTGCAAAGTAACAACTATAGAATGGTAAATTTTTTTTTTGGTTAATGTTCAAGGTTAACCAATGTGTAGTGGTGATTTTCTTGGGTTACCATTATCAATTGTGTTTGTGATTGTTCACCTGCTGAAGTATTTAGTAGCTTTAATCTCATTTAAGTGGTGCCATCTACTTCCATGAACAATTAATCATATTGCAAAAATCAAAAGTTTTTGTACCAAAAAGAAAAATTAATTCAGGAAGCAAATTGATTGTCAAAGCAAAGGTCAAGGCTCGTTGCTTTCTGAGTTAATTTTTTCCCTGCTCTCTTCACTTGACATCCAGAATTACACTTTCTTACAGCTGCTTTGGATCATTTCTATCATAATGCTAAGCCATCAGTAGAATTTTGGATCCATTTTAACCCTATCTTTTGCTAGCATGCAGTCTTGTCATGCTCATATCTGACATGTCTGGAAGGGAGCCTTTATATAGGAAGTATGTAATTGGAACCTTTTTCCCTTTTATCTTTTTCTAAGAAATTCAATTTTTGTTTTTGTTTTTTTTTTTTTTTAAATGAAATTGAGCTTATCATTTTTCTCATAATGTTTCTGGTCTCCTCTCCCCACTAGAGCATATGTATTTTTCAGTTCACCTGTCCCAAAGGATTTTGTTAATCACATTAAGAGTGACTCAAGTGTGGTGCCTCGCATTGGTGCATTGAGAGAGGTCTTGGATTCTTTTATTTTTGTTCATTCTTATTGCATGTAATATTTCTTGCACTTTTATGTATAATTTTTTTTGGTGATTATATTGCAGATGAATTTGGAGTACTTTCCTATAGATAGCCAGGTAAAAAGCAATAATTTTTGTTCATTACTTCGTTTCCATTGCTGCAATGATGATCAAAGTCTGTGTTTTATTTTTGTAGAGTCATCTTAGCATCTGAATCTCTATGCACACTATTTCAAATACTAATGTCATTGAAGTTTTATGCTGCAAGAATAACATGATTGGTTTTAGCTAAAATTGATTTGTTTTAGTAGAAAATGTATTTGTGTTTTGTGCATAAACTCTGTTTCATTGGGGAAAGTTTTTTACAGACAAACCATGTTCTCCCTATCCACATTAGTTTGAAGTTGGGCTTGATTGAGTTAGGTTGATGTAGAGAAAATATAGCACCATTCTGGTCTACTAAAATTCCTTGACACAGGGTTTCATCACTGATCAAGAAACAGCATTGGAGGATCTCTTTTGTGAAGATGCAGAGAAGTCTCGCAAATTTGATGCTTGCTTGAACACAATGGCAACTCGAATTGCTACAGTTTTTGCATCATTGAAGGTATGAATATTAGAAGTCGGCATACTTCATTTATATAAAATTATAAAGTCAATTAGAGGAAATGGTATCACATACTTAAGTCAATCCAATTTTTTGATCAGCAATAAGTCAATCCAACTAATTTCTAGTTTTAAAGAATGGGTTGAAGATAAAGGATGTAGTCTAATTTTTTAGGCATAATTATGCCTTTATCGGACTAGAGAGGAAGTGGTTATGGTAGTCTACAAAGTTTTTCAGTTCTTTCTTTTTTGGTGAATCTATTTTTCATATCTGCTTGCAGATCAGACTGACTCCAGTTCTTTCCAATTTTGTGAAATGTCAGCCCAGACTTCCACTTCTCCTATTTTTGCTCTTTAACTGTCTCTTTAAAAAAGAAATTTTACGTTAAAAACTTAAATTTCTCCCACTGCCTTCTCCCTCTTTCTCTGTCATGTTATCATAAGAATTCAACACAAACTGCTAGAATCCTTTTGACCATCCAAATTGAACAAGGTAAGAAAGAAATAATTTTGACCCTCGTGATAAACGATCCAGCTGTCAATTTTGATCAGGTTGTCAATCTGGAATTCTGCTCCTCATTTGGGCATGGTTCTGACTTTGTAAAAGACACAGTGAATAGCTTTTGAATTGGTACCAGAGATTGTTGGCTAAAAATTTGGATTAGTTATGCTGACTTTCCAAGTCCTTTTTTTTTTTTTTTGAAAATAAACAATCATACTTTCCATGTCAAAACAAGTTCCTTCAATTGAATATAGAATCATTTCTTGAAAAAACTTAGCACATGTTTGGATTGCCCAGGAGCTGCCACTTGTGCGATATCGTGTTGCCAAGGCACAAGATGGAACTACTGTAAAAGCGAGTGACTTAATTCCAACTAAACTTGCTGAGGCTGTATGGAACTGTCTTTTAAAATACAAATCAGTTCCCAGCTTTCCACAGACTGAAACATGTGAGCTGCTCATTCTGGATAGATCTGTTGATCAGGTTAACTATTTTCTCCTTATATGAATTTCTATTTCTAGGCTGGCAGGCTCTGCAAGTTTATTTTTGCTGAATGTGACATGCCTTGTATATTTAGATTGCTCCTGTGATACATGAATGGACATATGATGCTATGTGCCATGATTTACTTGAAATGGATGGAAACAAATATGTACTTGAGGTAAGTCTTGTCATCAATAGTTTTCCAAGAACCATGCTTTCCTTTATTTCATTAGTATTTTTCATTTACGATTATTATTATCTAGGATAACTAATTCTGTATATTAGCTTCCTAGCAAAACAGGAGGCCCACCCGAAAATAAGGAGGTTCTTCTGGAGGATAACGATTCAGTTTGGTTGGAGTTACGCCATGCACACATAGCAGATGTATGTCTCATGCATTTGTGTTATTTGTTTAGCTTGGAAATATGATAAAGATAGTGCTATATTTCACAATTTGCATATTAGGCCAGTGAACGCTTGCATGACAAGTTTACCACTTTTAAGTCAAAGAATAAAGCGGCACAGATTCAACAGAGCTCAAGGTTGGTGTTCTTACTTACCAGCCACTCAAATTTTGAACTCTCTAAATTTGAAAGGTTCCAGATATCTAACATGCGTTTCCTATTAGTTATCAGTTACTAATTGATACCATTTTAATTCTAACATCTTCATGGAAGAATGTGGTTGGATGGTCTTTTTCTTGGCATTCTTGCAAAAATGGCTACTCTTAAAACTGCAAATTGGCACCTGAGATTTATTACTTAGAATTGAGTTGATATTGAGGCTTGATGACCAATAATGCAGGGAAGGTAGTGAAATATCTACTCGAGACTTGCAAAAAGTTGTTCAAGCTTTGCCAAAATATAATGAAGTCATGGAGAAGCTCTCCCTTCATATTGAGGTTTATTTCATCCTTCTTAAGTGCCATTTTTTTCCTGTTGAATAGCATGGAGATATATTTGATTAATAGATTACATGCAATGTCCAGGTTTTAGCTATTAGAAATCCTGCAAAATAGACAAGTGAAGATCGGCTGCCATTATTTTATTACTTCAATAGTTCATTTGTCATTGTACTTCATTGCACATGTCTGGTTTTGGTATTAATAGACAAACAGTTTGTAAATTGCTTCACTGTAGTTTACACAAGCAATAGAGTAAAACCAATTTTAAGTTTGCTTGTAGCTATTTAACCAAAACTGGACTTAGGATTTTGAAGGGAAAGCATCATTATCCAATCCTTGATACTAAATACAGATAACTATTGAGCTTGTGAATACTTGTAAGGAAATGGCCAAAGGAAATGCTTATAATACATACATATTAAAGGCATGTTTGTGTGATGCTTTTGCTGATTGTTTGGCCTCTGATTTTTGCATTGCAGATTGCTGGAAAGATTAACAAACTTATCAGGGATATGGGGCTTCGAGACCTCGGGCAATTAGAGCAGAATCTTGTTTTTGGAGATGCAGGAGCCAAGGAAGTCATCAACTTTCTCAGGACAAATCAGGTGACACGGCTAGTGGTTGGATAACAGTTGGTGTTTCTGGTGTCAAGTTTTGTACCTTAATTTTACCAATTGCGATTCCATAACATTCTCTTTTATTGTTTAATCCATAACAGGATGCTACTCCAGAAAACAAATTGCGATTGTTGATGATATATGCATTTGTCTATCCTGAGAAATTTGAGGGTGACAAGGGTTCAAAATTAATGCAGGTAGCTAATGTATCCTTCTTAATGTTAACAAAACAACGGATAAACCCTATTCAATCATGGGTAGAAGACCGTGCTGTTTCAGGGAAAAGTTTCTTGAAGCTCACGAGCACATTATCATTCAATCATGAAATTAATGATAACTCATGCATTAGTTTTTGGACTGAATACTTTCCCCTTGCTTTTTCCTCTGCATCTGAAAGTAAAAAGGCTCATTGATTTATTGTAAAGTAGGTTTTGGTTTTGGAGGACCAATGTGAAAGACTATCTTGCTTGCCATGATAATGCCAATGGTCTATGGCATGTGCCACTGCTATGCTTTACTCAAGCTTTTGAAAGCACAATGGATTAGCAACATATTAGTTTTTGTTCCTCAAGATCCATACATTACTTGCCAGAATATTTTAACAGTTTCGCCAGTTTAACATGGCTGTTTTTCAATAACTTAATTACAAATTGTCTTTATTTGCTTCTTGTAAAGTTTCCCATTAACATCCTCCAATTGCTTACAAAACAAATCTTCACGATGCTGTTAGAATCAGTTGAATGAATTTTACCTTTTTTTTGGGTTTATTATTTATCAGTTGGCTAGATTATCTCTGGATGATATGAAAGCGATAAATAATATGCAACTTCTTGGAGGAACAACGGAATCAAAGAAGGCAACTACTGGTTTCTCGCTCAAGTTTGATGTCCAAAAGGTGAGTATAAGTAGCTTTGAGGTTAACTGTTTGAGGTCAATGTGTGATCCTCCTGCATTTATCAACACATCAACACACTTTAGACTGATAGTTGACAAAAGTTCTTTTGATGTTAGACAAAGCATGCAGCGAGAAAAGATCGAACAGGTGAGGAAGAAACATGGCAACTATTTCGGTTTTATCCTGTGGTAGAGGTATAATTTCTCTCTTTTTCTTTTGATTTGTGATTAATATGATGCAGCACATTCCATAGATTATGCACCATCTTTTAATACTTTTTGAATTGCTCCAATATATACTCCTAGTTATTCAGGTAAAAGACTTGGCCAAAATAAAAATTCAGGTAAAAGATCCCTTCAAAGAGGAAACCCAAATTAAAACACTGCTCAACAATATGAGTAAAACCATCTTGTAAAATACATGGATACTTCCTTTATTTTCTTTCTATACCTGTCCTGGAATTGAGTGTTATGGAAGTGAGCTTCGATATATATATATATATATATATATTGAGTATTCGACAACAGATGACATGGTTCATTTCGTATTGCAGGAGCTCATTGAAAATCTTAGCAAAGGTGGATTACCAAAGAATGAATATTCATGTGTGAATCAGAGTTCAACTGTCCACGATGACTCCCAAGATGTACCCATGCGAGCAAAACCTGCTGCTGCTCCAGAAAGAAAAATTCCTGCCCATTCAGTGAGATCAAGACGAACTGCAAATTGGGCACGACCTCATCATTCAGATGATGGATATTCTAGGTACCTTTGTATCTTAGTATGTCATATATTAGAGACCTGGTCCGATCACGAGTGCCACACTGGTTAGATTAGACTCTCAAAATGATAACTCGTGATAAATATCAGTTTAGCCTATTTCTTTATACTTCATAACTCATAAATATTGGATTATGGAGTCTCAAATATATATTGTGCCTTTTTCGTGTAGTGATTCAGTTTTAAAGAGTGCATGTACTGATCACAAGAGGATGGGAAAGCGTATATTTGTATTCATCATTGGTGGAGCAACTCGATCGGAGGTAAAATTGCCAATAGGCTTCTCTTATGTTGATGCCCTTTCACTGTTTGCATTCGCCTTATGTGGTTTTGTTCTTCTGTCAGTTACGAACATGCCACAAGCTCACAGGAAAACTAAAGAGGGAAGTTATCTTAGGTTGTACAACCCTTGATGATCCTCCACAATATATCATGGTAAACAACATCTGTTTACATTATTCATTCTTCAGTTAGATATTAAGCACCATGGTATTGGTTAAAATCTGGGAGATAGTTTCATTCCATACTTGACATTGAATTTCATAATTATCATACTTGAAGTACTTTCAAGGGCTTTATGGGAGCTTGCTGTACATCAACATAATCTGAGCTTGTTCCTCAATGCTTAGTTAGCGTCAAAAGTCATTCTCATACATTTGTGCGCACGCACATAAGGAGATACTGTTTATTGTGTAGATATAGCTCATATGTTGTAATCATTTTTAATTAATGTTGTAGAAACTGAAGCTGCTGTCAGAGAAGGAACTCAGAGAGAATGCACCTCCAGAAGCCAAGTTTTGGTGAGATGGAACTAGTGGAATACATGCTTCTTTTAATTTCAAATGCCAGCACGCTTTTGGCAATCAACTAATTTCTACGAGTATGAAAGTATCGAGCAGTTCACAAGTTAGAACTCTCTTTCACACACGTTCAATGTTCAATGTTCAATGGTACGAAATTTATGTCATGTAGATAGAATCACAGAACGAGGAGATAATGAAAAGGCCATTTAATTGCTTATGTAATATTTTTATGGCCTAATTACCTATAGAGTTACATAATAGAATTACACTTTACTATGTATATTCCTTATAGTTTTACATTCCAACAACTAAATTTCATGAAGGTTTAATGATGTTAGGCCACATATAAGTGCATTCTCTTCCTAAGGCAATGGTTCGAATTTAGCTCTTTGCGAACTTGTTTTAAAAAAAAAAACTAAATTCTACAGTAATTTATCACTTGTGTTGGTAGTATGCCGTGGCCTTAGCCCTTAGACTGAAACCTCTAGTCATCCTAACTTTTTTTCCTTACTTAAATAACCTACTATTGATTTTTTTTTTCTCTTTTTCCTTTACTTTTGCTTTTTCATTGCTTGGCAAAATGACTCCTAAAATTTTCAAGTTTCCCTCATCAATTAGTAAACTGAGAAAAAAAAAGAAAGAAAGAAAGAAAGAAGAGCTAACTCTTCAAGTTTTTATTTAATGTTAAGCTGACTCTTCAAAATTGATTATGACATGACAATCTAACATAAAACCAAGAAGAAAAATGAAAAGAGATATGTTTTGATATCGCCATTTTTTTTCACTTCTTTTGATTAAAAAAATTACTTTTTATGTTCTTATATTAAAAGGTTTTTCAATAATTTATAAATATTTAAAGAGATAATAGATTATTACTGTTTACACCTGTGTTCTTCCTTTCAAAATTTTCTTTTTGTTCCCCATGTGTCGGCTGTAACTTTTACTTTTTACAATTACCCAATTATGAGTGATTTTTTTGAAGTAGTGAGACACCTTACCTTTGATCTAGTCTTATCTCCTTACAGATTTCACCACTTGTATTTTATCAGATAAAATCTCTTTTTTAACTGTGATCTTCCCTTATTTTCCAGCTGTCATTATCTCTTTATGTTTCAAGAAGATATTTACTTCATAAAACATTATCTTTACCTCTCCTATCTTGCCAACACATGTGCTGATCCGTCATGGGACCCAAAATCCGAATCTAATATGGTTTAAACTCCTCAACCAATAAAAATTTTACAAGTGACATTAATTTAAAATTTTACAATTTATGATATAAACAATACCTCCAACACTTGATTTTATTAAGATAAATCTAAATGTTTTAATTAAATAAATTACTTCCCTCACCATAATTACTTATGTCACATGTCAAATTCCTTTTAAAAACAACTTCACAAATATCTCCTGGAGCAATTTTGTAGATAAACCCCAGCCACTCTTTTTTCAAATTCAATTAATTTTCAAGACCCAAAAAGTAAGGAAAAGTGAAACTTACTTTTCTTTTATTTTTTTTTGAGTCATTGCCGGCTGCACTCCTTTTCTTCTCTTTTTTTTTTTTTATTCACCGTTGGCCCCATCTTTTGAATTTCTCCATTCTTCATGCAAAAGCCTAAGAATAACCCCTTACCTTGATAAGTTGGATGGTTTTGGTCCCTCAGCTTATAACATAACGGTTTTAACCCTTAACCTATAAGAATAGAAAAAAATAACCTTTTTTGTAACTTCTGTTTATTGGGCTGTTACTATCCATCACTTCCATCCCTTCTTCCGTTATCTTTCTGTTAACTTTCTCAAAGCTTCTCCAAGAA
>BPVZ01000037.1:1477890-1489290 GCA_020521535.1 Rubroshorea leprosula
TGTGCAGATCTGCCTGGCTTGGCTTGTGTTCGGTGGACCCAGTATCGAGCAGCCTTCCCTTGCCAAAATTATCTCCATGGCTCATGACCGAGAAGAACAATCCATGCCAACCGGATCTGTTTCCATGGCCAGTTTAAAGGCCACTCATTGCTTAAAATCACCCCCACCAGATTTGGTTAAACTCTTTCAAAACCAAAATCTTCAAAATGATGTGGACCGGGTACTCCAGCAACAAAAACCATGCCATTCAAATCAAAATTTCATACCTCATAAAAAATCTCAGATTTTGGATCCTTATTTTGTGTCTCATCCACCGGCCTCTCTTGCCTCCATTTACCCATAGCCCAAAGAACATCTTCTCCCCTTTCAAGTAAAACCTGATTGGAGTAAATGGGTTGGTTCTTTTGGAGCTTGGCCGTCTTGGCGGAAATCAGAATGGACTGACTGGATAAACCGTCTGGAACCTGCTGTTGGTTAAATTTGGAGAGATGCAGGCATGTTTGAATTTATACAACTCACCAAATGCAGATTCATCATGGACAAACCGGTCCTGGGTGCGGCTTTGTTATTTTGGTCTAGCTCTTTCAATTGTTTTCATTTTCCCTGTGGAGCCATGTCTGTGAGTCTTTTTTATGTTAGCTCATTAACCGGATTGCCCTGTACTGGAGAAGAAATTTCAGCATTGTTAACCTTGCCTCCAGGTGTTGAGTACAATGTAGAGTTGAAGCCTTTTTATCCAGCCTTTGTGAGGTCTGTCTATGATAAAAGTAAGCCTGTCAGTGTTGATGAGCATATTTCATTTTTGCTTATTTTGATTTGCAAATATATAGTCTGCTCTGCTGGTAAAGATCCACTAAAGAGTTTATTCCTTTAGCTGCTGTTTTAGCTGCTGCTTTAGCTTATGGTAGACAAATGGCTCTGGTCCTTTTTTGCTTGTTCATTTGTATAGTAGTTGCCAGGATATTACGGCTCAACAAGGATGAGACAGGAGCTAGGGCTGGAAAATAAGAATACAACCACAACTGCAAAACCCAAAGCGGTCCACCACTAATGACTAAGGGGTGAGCCGTGATATATTGGTAACTCCTATACAAATGAGCAAGCAAAAAAGGACCCAGAGCCATTTGTCTATCATATGTTAAAGCAGCATCTAAAGGAATAAATTCTTTAGTGGGACCTTTACCAGCGGAGCAGACTATATATTTGCAAATCAAAGTAAGCAGAAATGAAATAATATGTTTACTTTTATCATAGGCAGACCTCACAAAGGCTGGATAAGAGGGCTTCAACTCTACATTGTACTCAACACTTGGAGGCAAGGTTAACAATGCTGAAATCTCTTCTTTAGTATAGGGCAATCCGGTTAACGAGCTAACATCAAAAAGGCTTGGAAGAGTTTATTTTAAATTGCAGGTAATTTAAAATAATTATGATTTGATAATTTTAAGTCACGATAGTGTTTAAGTCCTTGGAGTTGTCTAAAGTAGATTTTGTAATCCATTATGTAGGAAGGCATCCCTCCCTTTTGCAAATCGTCTGAAGGCGCAAATTTCATTTTAATCCAATGTTCTTCCTGCCATCTGCAAAGAGGTCGACCGTAGGAAGGAGAGGGTCGTTGGGAAAGTCTTCTTTTCTTACTTTCAGCAAAGTAAGTAGTATGCCCGCATTCAAATTTCACACGTGCGAGGCCACTAGAGGATTTTTGAGGAAACAACTACTGATTATATACAAACACAACTTTCACCAGTTGTTTTTCTAAAAAGAAAGAACTTGTATCATCGTATCACCTATAATTTAAACATGCATTCTTAATATTTTATGGTATATTTGTTCAAAAATTACTCCCTCTTTATTCTTCAAATCAAATTTATTATTAGCTTGCACTAGCATTAATAGTTCGGATAATATAATTTTTTAAAAAGAGAAATTTTTAAAAATATATTACAATTATTTTTAGAAAAATATTTAAACCATGACATGAGCAAGGTTTTTGCTGCTTATTCCCTGTCCTCCCAGTACTGCTAGTATAGTGGTTCTGATAATGTTTACATTAAGGTTAAATGCTAATTGTAGTTTCTCAACTTTAAATTTTGCACCTTTTAGTCCCTCAATATTTTTTTACATTTTTTTTATCTTTTAACTCTAAAAACTACATAATTTTGGTCCTTCTATCAATTATCTCTTACGTGGCCGTTAAACAATTTCAAAATAGCATTTTTTTTAATTTCTTTTAATGACTTGGTAATATAATATATTATAAGTTTATTACATGGATAAAAAAATGCCAAATCACATAAATATTCATATTTTTAATGAAATGAAATAAAAACAATAGAATTATCTCAATACCCAATCTTCCTCTTCGAATCCATCTTCTTCCTCTCTTTCTTCCTATTTGACTCCAGTTACAGTTAAACCCAACATAATTTAGGTTTTGTTGAACCTGGTTATTGGGTTTAGCAAAGGTTAAATGTTAAATTTAGTCCCTCAACTTTAGTGAGTTGCACATTTTTGGTCCCTTAATAATTTTTTGTACTTTTTTGATCTCTCAACTCTAAAACTTGCACAATTTTGATCCCTCCGTCAGTTAAGTATGACATGGCAGTTAAATAATTTCATGTGGCATTATCTTTTAATTTTTTTGATGATGTGGCAATAATATATATTATAGTTATATTATAAAAATGCCACATAGATTAATATTTTCTATTTTAATTAAAAACAAATACAATTACTTTTTTACCCTCACCCTCCCAGTCCCTCTTCCTCCCCTTCTTTCCTACCCTGGGTCGATGGAAAGATGAACCCAGCAGGCAAAACCCAGCCTTTCTCACCCTCCCAATCCCTCTTCTTCCCCTTCTTTCTTTCTCTTTCTTTCTTTCCTACCCTGGTTTGGTGGAAAGCTGGGTTCATCAGAACCCAACATAGAAACATCCAACATTTGGTAAAGAGGGAAAGTAGCCAATGGAGGGCTTTAGGCTTTGCGTGCTCCTACCCATTTTCTTGCTCCTACCCATTTTCTTGCTCAGCAATGACTTGCCAATGGATAACTCCAAGCTCAAGAGGAATGTCACCGGTATGTTTTTGAAGCAGATTGCGCTTGCCATTTCCTCACCAACTTCAATGTGGGTCTCTTGGGTCACGGGTACTTTCTTTCCAGATGTTGATTTTGCTTCTGTTCTTGTTTGTGCTATTATGGGTTCTTTGATAGATTCGTTGATTTTGGGTTGATTTGTGTTGGCTCAAGGGATGCTCAGATTGGCTCCAATGTGACTGCACTTGATCCATCATGGGGAACCCAGCAAAGCTGGGTTCGATTGAAACCCAGATCTCCTGGGTTCCGATGAACCCAGCCTTGCTGGGTTCGTCGAAACCCAGCCTTGCTGTTTCGACGCGATTTCCATTGTTGATTTACAATTTGATTGATTTTTGTTAGAATTTAATTAGAGTTTGATTGTATTTTTGTTGAAATTTGATTAGAGTTTGATTGATATTGTTTATTGAAGGGTTAGTTTGATTTGATAACATCTGTTATGTTAGGTTTGAGGCTTCAATGAAACCCAGTAGCTGGGTTCAATGGTAGAGAATTTCAAATTCTCCTTTGAAGCATTCTAGGGTTCATAGGGTTCATAGACATATTATTTTGTGAGGACTTTACTGCTAGTGCAACCCAACTTGAGTTAGATTGATTTTGCAGAGAGTGAAGATGAGAGACCATTCTAGGGTTCACATATCTTTATTGGTGGTTTACAAGCAACGTGAGACAGTGTTGGTGCAGGAAGAAGATGACATGTCATAAAAAAAGAGTCTAGTTCAACACATTTTTATGTTGTTCTTGCCATGTCTTCAAAAAAATAATAAAAAAATGCCACATGGCTGAGTTAACGGCCGAAATTGACAGAAGGACAAACGTTGTGCATTTCTTAGAGTTGAAGGATCAAAAAAGTGCAAAAAATTGTTGAAGGACAAAAAAATGTGCAACTCACTAAAGTTGAGGGACCAAATTTAACATTTAACCTTTAGCAAAACCCACTTGATAGGTTTCATCAAACCTAACAACTCTCATCAAATCAAACTAATTTCTCATTCACTTGATAATAAATAATCTCAATCAAACCTAATCAAATTCCAACACAAATGCAATCAAATTCCAGCAAATCAACTCCAAAATTTGAAAAAACCTATAAAGAATAGGTGCAATAGGCAGATCAAGAATTAAGAATAGAAAGCCAAAGAAGAACTTACATCTGCTGGGTTCCATTGACTGCTTGCTAGGTTTCATCGAACCCAATCCACTAGGTTTGAGGAACCCAGTAACCTAGTAACCCAATCTACTAGGTTTGAAGGCACCCTGAAGTTGGGTTCTTCGATGGGTTCCATCAAACCTAGATCAGCTGGGTTAGAGGGAACCCAATAATTGGGTTCGACGGAACTCAGATTCATTGGGTTCCCTCAAACCCAACATTGCTGGGTTCACATAGAGAGGAAAGAAAGGAAGAAGAAGGATTGAAAGAGGAGACGAAAATGGATCAAAAGAAGGAGACAAGGGTATTAAGGTAATTTTATAGTTTTTTATTAAAAATATAAATACTAATTTAATTTGGCATTTTTATTTATAGGATATGATGTGTTATTATCATGTCATAAAAAATTTAAAAAAAAATGCCATTGTGAAAATTTTTAACTACCATGTCATAAATAACTGACGGAAGAACCAAAATTATACAGTATTTAAAGTTGAAAGATCAAAAAAATGTAAAACAAAGTTAAAAAACTAAAAAAATACAAAACCATAAAATTGAGGTACTAAATTTAGCATTTAACCTTACATTAAAAAACTTTTTTTCATTTACATTACGAAAAAAAATTAAAAAATTGTTTGGTCCTTGCACGTAGCGATCCACTCTACTCCATGCTGCGCTTGCTTCTACGCCACCTCAGCCCTCTCCCTGATTCATCATACTCATCCCTCTTCTAAAAGCCCCTTGCCATTTCCATTTCCATTTCCGAGTTTCAACGCTTCATCACTCTCAGTCCATCACCGACAATACAATTTTCTGCAATTCAGTGACCAAGGGGAAACTTACTCGATCCTCTCCGGCGTCGCCATTTGAAGATGGATCCAGTAGTTTCGATTGCGGTGCTCTCGCTTCTTCTCGGAGCCGTGATAGCTCTCCTTTTCTTCAAAACCTACTTTCTCAAGCGGAGATCTGAAGTCCAGTCTATTGCCAAATCGGAGCTCCAACCGTCCGATCCGAAGAAGCCTTCCAAGACGCCTCAGCCGGTGTCCAGAAAATCTCACTCCAAAGCTCACTCTCACGGCTCTGACAAGGTTTCCGATCGTAATCCTCCGTTTGGTAGCGTAGAAAATTTGAAGGAGAACAAAAGAATGTTTGGAATCTCTTTTTAATGCTACTTTTTTTTCTTTTTCTTTTTTTAGCTTTTGATTAGATAAATAAAATTTACTGGTTAACTGGCCTCTGAACTTAGCTGAATTAGTTCTTCTGTGCAAATTTGCAGCATGCAAATTGAAAATATAATAACCGATTTCTGATTTTGAATGGAGATCAATAGGGCTTAGATAGGGTTCAGATGACACTGATATTTGTGATTTATGGATCATTTTTATTGTGAAATGCAGGAACAAAACAAGCGTCATCATCCTTTAGATTTGAATACTCTCAAAGGCCATGGGGATTCAGTTACGGGGTTATGTTTCTCCGCTGATGGACAAAGTTTGGCAACAGGTAATGTGCTTCCGTTCCTCTATCATTTCTCTTAACTGCATAAATATGTGTTCTGCTTTAGACCATTGGCATTTTCAATTCTAGAAAATTCATTGCCTTGTGATTAATGCGTGGTCCAAGACTTCTTTTAATTTCGACTTTTGCATTTCTGTGGACAGCCTGTGCTGATGGAGTGGTCAGGGTTTTTAAATTGGATGATGCTTCAAGTAAAAGTTTCAAGTATGAACTGGAAATCCTTTTGCCAGATTAGGAATACCAATTCTGCATGAAGATTTTCCTTTCTCTCTAATAACGTTTTCTTTCAGGTTTTTGAGAATTAATTTGCCTGCTGGAGGTCATCCAACAGCTGTTGCTTTTTCTGCTGATGCATCTTCTGTAGTTGTGGCTTCTCAGACTCTGTTGGGTTGTTCCTTGTACATGTACGGAGAAGAGAAAGTAAAAGCTTCTAATGAAAATAAACAGCAATCAAAGCTTCCACTCCCAGAAATTAAATGGGAACACCACAAAGCCCACGAAAAAAGAGCAATTTTGACCCTAGCTGGAGCAACTGCAAGTTATGGCAGTGGAGATGGGAGTTCAATTATTGCCTCATGTTCAGAAGGTTTGTGTTATTCCCCACATTGTCTGGTGCATTGGATTGTGTGTGCATCTTGTATTATTTAACAAAAATTTCAATATTAGATCTTAATGATACAATTAACCAATTATTTTTAGCATGTTATAAAGAAAATTGCGAAGTGTTTTGCTAACATTATTAGAACTTTTTGCATACTGACTGCTTTATGACCATGATTTTGATAGAGGGGTGCCTTTGTTAGGGCAATTATCTAAGTGATAAGACTGCAAAAAGACATATAGAAAGAGCGCTATGGTTTTAGAATTTTTGTGGGGTCAGAGGTAGAGCCTTCTTAGGCATGAATGATCAGCAATGGCCTAATGCATTAAAGGATGTCTAATAGTATTCTTATTTGATCAAGGTTTGACTTTCTCTGCCCTGTAACGGTAGTCTTCAGTCCCTACTCATGAACCAACCAGAATATTGTAAATGTTGCATCAAATCAATTGCATGGGCCACTATTATTTTTGAACATTAATCTGTTAAAGTCTTCGACAGAGAACTTATTCTCTTGAATTTGTTATATTGATTTATTTCTTGCTTTAATTTTGTGGAGAAACTGCTTGTACCTGTTTGTACTTCTAACCTTTTGTTTACTTCTTAGGGACTGATATCATAGTTTGGCATGGTAAAACTGGGAAAATTTTGGGGACTGTTGACACAAATCAGTTGAAAAATACCATGGCTACTATATCACCGAATGGACGTTTTCTTGCAGCTGCAGCTTTTACCGCAGATGTGAAGGTAGTACTCTTAAAATACCTTGTAATCTATTATTGAGATGGTGATTTCTAGAATCTTGTTGTTGCTTGTTATTGGAGTTTTTTAAGTCTTGAATGAACATTGTGTCAGGTATGGGAGATTATGTATTCAAAGGATGGTTCCGTCAAGGAGGTCATGAATGTCATGCAGCTGAAAGGGCACAAGGTATGTGATTTCTGCAGTGTAGTTCTAAAGCTTAATCCTTAATGTTTACTGTCTTTTCTGGTTTCCATTTTTCTTGATTTCTGCTTCTCTGTTCCTTCTTTTCTTTAAAAAAAAAAAAAAAATGGTATCCCTGCTTTTTGAAATGATGTTTCCTTTTCTAGAAAATAGTTAAATGATTTTTAACTTATTCCCACTTTTATCATCTGCTAGATCTTTTGCTCTATGTTACCTTTTTAACTAGTTTCTTTTATGAATAGCTTATCGCCATAAGGAGTTGTTTGCTTCTTATGTCTCTTTTTCACTTTTTCCTTAAATGTTCAGAGTGCAGTAACTTGGTTATGCTTTTCCACAAATTCAGAGCATATCATTACAGCATCGAAGGATGGTTCAATAAGAATTTGGAACATCAATGGTTTGTGTGATTTCTGACTCTTGACTTGTTTTTTCAAATACCCTGCCCCCTTTATTTTGTTGTGAGATTAACATTAATAATTCAAGCATGCATGCACAAGCTCACACACACACGCACACATGCTTTCAAGCTAACTGATAATGTAAGATATGCATGCCGGCCTGCAGACAATTTTTATAGTCCATATCCTGAGCTCAGGACAGATCACCTCTGTCAGTTGAATAAATCCTCTGCTTCTTATCATCTTTTACTTGAGATCATCTCTCACCTTCTCTCTATGTCAAATGAGATGGTGTGTGAGCAAGCTTCTGTTTTGTTAACCTTTTTGCACATAACCCTCATAAATATGAGAATGGAATTCTAAGAATGTTTTCTAATCTGAATGAAATTGTTTTTATTTTATTTTTTTGGTGTATAGAGACTAAGGATTGAACTCTAGACCTGTGGATCTGAAAGAAATTGTTAATCATTGAAATCTTTGATTTCTACCGATTTTTTTTGTCAGTTGTCAGTCTTATTACTTCTGTTTGGCTGACCCTTATAAATGCTCTCTTGAAGTTCGATATCATCTTGATGAGGATCCAAAAACTTTGAAGGTGTTCCCAATACCACTCCGTGATTCAAGTGGCACTGCTTTGCACTATGATCGCCTTGCTTTATCACCTGATGGAAAGATACTGGCAGCAACCTGTGGTTCAACATTGCAGTGGCTATGCATGGAAACAGGGAAGGTTTTGGATACAGCTGAAAAGGCCCATGATGGTAATAAGCAACGAACCTTTTTTCTTTTTCCTTTTTTTTTTTTTTTTGATGCAACCATGTTCTACCACACATCTAAGTTGAAAAGGAACATAACCTTATATATTCAGAAAGGTTTTGGGTGTGCAAATTTGTTTACTAATGTTCAAAAGTGAGTTTAAATTAGCATTTCAAGATTAACAATTATGCCTTGTTATTGACTTTTTGCATGATTATGGGCTAAGGTGAATTGTCTCACATAAAATTTCCATCTGACCATTTATATAATGACTCATAATGCTTTCCTTTCTCTGCCACAATTTTGTATGTCAAGGTGGTGTTTGAACAAGTTATGTTGCCAACCATGGGCAAAACTATGCTTTCAGATATTTATGACCATAACAATAGCTTTGTGTTGTGAATGTTGTGTTTACCCAAGTCTTGTCTTGCAGGTGATATCACTTGGATCGCATGGGCACCCAAGGCTTTACCAACAGGTAAAACCATTAATCTTTGTGGTATGTGGCATGCATTTATCTAGAACTGTTGCTTATATTTCTTTGATGTCATATAACCTTATCAAGTTGTATCGTAGGAAATGAGCAAGTGGTGGTTCTAGCCACTGCTGGTGTTGACAAGAAAGTGAAGTTTTGGGCATCTCCTTCAGTGGCGTCTTCATGAAGAAATTTTTGGGTTAATGTTGTGTTGACTAGGCTCCTTGCAGGTGTAGTCTTAACAGGTTACCGAGTGGATGTAGGCAGCCCTTCCTGCTGAAGCGTGGTAGAATCTGGAACTTATTGCAGCCAAGTTTCAAGCGTACAAAGAGGAAAGTTTGTGTTACATGGTCAGATATTAGTGAAATTTTAAGGACTAGAAAAATTCTATGGAAATTTTGCACTTTCTCTATGGTTCTCTTTCTTTATAAAAATATCATCTTTACATGATTTGGGAAAGGCCGTGTTGGTTTGTGCTGATCTTAGAGACAGATAGAAATTAACTGCGGAAAACGAAGTTGCGGGTAAAGCTTGTGGAAGGTGGTGGAAAGATATGCCTCTGGCTCTGCATCTGAAAATACTAGACTGTACCAATGTTGTCTCCGGAGGAATTTATCTGACCCACGAAAAATTGTCATAATGGCTTAGTACAAATCTCAAGCTTATAAATAATATTCATGATTTTAGCTTGTTTTATGCTCATCTCATCAGGAACCAACACTTCTACCAATCCATTTTAAAGGACAATGCAGTTCAGATTTGTTTAATTGAAAAGCAAAACCCACAAAGACACAACGGTACTGGCACGAAAAAGTAAACATCGCCATGCAATTCCAGTATTCTGCTGTAGTAAGAGCAACATTGTATTGGATGGTGACCAATCAATCTTTCCTAAGCTCCATGAATTCACGACGAATACCATCAGCATTTAGGATAACAATTTCGAGCCTGTCTCCCTGTTAAAAAATCATGCCAATGAAAAGGGTCATAATTGAACTTACATGTAAAGAAGTCGTACAAAAGAAAATGCAGCAAAGGCTTGAATTACACCTAGTTGAAAGATACTACTTATCCGGCCAAAAAAAGTACTAAAGTCAAGAAAACATATAATCAGTTGTTTTTGTATGTTTTTCATCTGAGTTACGTGTATCATGGCATCATTAGGAAGACATAATCAAGGCTAGAAAGGTGACCCATTCCCGGTCCAAGTGCTAGGAAGCTAAAAAGTTAATTATTGATGGTAACTCTTCTGAAAGTAGCACATATGCGATTGAAAGAAAGTCAAGCCTGGAGGACAGGGAAGCATTTCTATTATCTGTTTCTATGCACCTTAAGTGGATAACTGAAGAAAGAGCTCCAAATTCTCTTAGTTTAAACACACCACACAACTACCCATGCAAGAGAATTTGTTGAACATCGTTTACAAGGATCTATTAGCAATTTTCCAAGCGTGGGAAATGAACATAAGAAAGAACAAGAGCATAATATGATATATAAAGCAATCCATCAATGTTCAAGTTCAAGAACGCTGTGATGGCTATATAAGTTTAATCAAACAGGAGAGAAAATATAGAGTAAAAAGGCTTACGGTGTATATATCTCTCTCAGTTGCTGATGCAAAACAAGTTTTGACCAAATCAACTGCTTCAGATTCCGAAAGAGGAGTTACAGCATCCTGCAACAATCATGTGCTTGTTTAGCACAAATGCAAAGAATAAATGTTTTGAAGCATAAGTGTCAACAATATATCAATATTCGGGACAGACCTGGGCAGGCAATAGGAGAGGGCTGGGAGACTTCAGTTGATTATCCAGAAAAGGTATGATGAGGGTAGAACCAGAACCTTGGGAGCTGTACCCAACCCGTTCATAGGAACCAACAGCATCATATGTAAACACACAACCCTTTCCTAAAGGTTCAAAGTCAAAATGTTAATCCATAATAGGAGAGGCTTCTAACTAGCAAGTGAGAGTGAGAGTTAAATGTACATTACCTTCATTGTCGAGGCCACCTAAAACATTAAATGCATAATAAGGAAAGAAACGTTTGTAGTAGAGTGTGTTGGAGAGCAGTTGAGCCATTGCAGGGCAGCTCATCTGCTTATTGTGCTGATGCTGATAAATCTGTATTTAGGCAGTAGCATAAAAAAGAAGATATATATAGCATCAGTTATAACAAGACAATTAGAAGATCACCAAATAAAAATTGAATTCATAGATTGAAAAAGGACTTAAACAAACACATCATGTAAAAAAATTAATTCACAAAATTATACATCTCATAACAGGTTTCATCCAACCCAAAATATTAAGTTAAGCCATCATTACTGTTTGAATTAAATCTCACCAAGTGCCTTGCTGCCAATTGCTTTTGCAAAGCCTTTACATCAGCTTGAAACCCAGAGGATGCTAAGACAGCTTTGTCCGCTCTACAAGGTCAAAAAGAACACCCAATATTAACAGATCA
>BPVZ01000037.1:1550316-1562908 GCA_020521535.1 Rubroshorea leprosula
ATTTTAAAAATATTATAATTGAATTTATTAAAAAACTTTTCTCTCCTCTCTCTGTTTCCCCCACTTAAACATACTATTTATATTTTATCATTTTGTATTTTTAAACATTTAATTATGGGACCAACTCGAACCATTATTCTTGAAAAGGAAAATATGAATCTTACAACAGTGACTAAAATCATTTGATCCACGGGTGAAGTTCTTATATTCTACCATCTTAATTATATAAAATGGCAAAATATCAATAGTTAGATATAGGGGTTCTTCCCATCATCCAAAGCACTCCCAAGTTCAATAATTAATGTTCTTCAACCTACAAAATATATTTTTTTGAAGTATTTATCAATAATTTTTCTTTTCAGTAACTTTGGGGGGTGAAAATAAATCTTTTCAGAAGTAAAAACAGTAAACATCTTTTACTGGGGTAAAAAGTGGCGAACGAGCGTTACATTATTATCAACTGAACGGCGCGTGGGTCCCGCTTCACAAACTGAGGTCATCCTTTTCACCGGACAGTTACGTTCTTTGTCACCGACTCACACGTGGCGGGCACAGATTTGAATGGCGCGTGCTCGTGTTTTGAACGCCGAAATTGGGCTTTGACCTTTTGGGTTGGCTTACGCTCCGTTATTAATAGCCCTCTGTTTGTCATTTTCCGTAGTCCTATTTACGTTCAGGACTACTACTATTAATCTTTCAACTCATCCACTCAAATTTGTAGTCTTTAGTTGATTCAACATAATGTATATATCAAAATATTGTTTAGCGATTAAGATGTTTTTAAATTAATTTATATTTATATTAAGATTATTTTTTTTAATTTAATTAATAATTAATATTATATTTAAAATTTTTAATTAAAAATAATATTTTATAATTGAAATTATATTATATTACTACATCATATATAATCCTTGAATGAATTGATCTAGTGTAAAGCCTCACATACCTAAATACTTAAATTCAGTACGTAGTTGATTAAAAAAAATATGTTCGATATAAGCTAATTAAACCATAAAAACTATTTTGTTTCCAATTAAGCATTGAGACATAAGCCATAAAATGGTTAAGTTTCGGGTAATAATCATTATAATTGAGATTTTTTTTTTGTTAGAGATTAGACATTATAAATTTCTAGCTATTTTATTTCCTGATTATTTAAACGAATGTGATGTTTTGGAAACAAATTCAGTTTAATTCAATGGTAAGGTAGGGAATGTGAAATTTACATCGGTCTAGCTTGATACCCACTAGACTTAGGTTTCTTGAAAAATTGAAAATGAACAAGTTTTTTATTAATTAAAAAAAGGAGAAACCAATTCATAGCCCAAATTGTCAGTCTCAATTCACAGTTAACTTTCAGCTATGCGTAAGAATTTTAGCTTGAGGGGATGATGCATTTCCAATTCTAACGTAAACTAGCCAACACAAGCCAGGTCAGAATTGAAATAGACAACCTGATTAGACAAAACCCATTTCCTAAGTCACGCCATTTCTTGTTTAATTTCCCCTAAATTCATCGGATCATCCCCACATTCACAAGCTTTAAGTCCAAAAGCCATCATTATTTAGACACTACTAAATATGGTAGTTAACAAAAATTAATTACTTTTCAAAAAAAATGAAGAAGTAATATTGTGGGTAACCAAAGTGATCTCCATTCTCTTAAATAAATAAAAAAAAAAAAAAGCTCTATTGCTTCATTTTTGGCTTTATTATATAAAAAAGAGAAAGGGAAAGGCTGAGTCATTTTCAACGCAGTGATCGAGAGTTGGCGTCTTTTGCCCTCTACGCAGCTTAAAACACGCAGTGGCAAATTTAGACACTCCCTTTAATACGTTTCGAATTCTAAAACCCCATTATTTCTACAGATTTAGATCAAATCAAAAGGGAAAGCAAAGTTGTACAAATTTTTTTTTTTTAGCAATATTAAATATGCTGCATAGTTATTTCCTAGAGAGAGAAATTTATGTGTTTTTTTTTTTAGAAAATTCATGAGAATGGAAAAAAGGGCAGTTGAGAATTGCTAGGCTTATCGCATGTTTGCTTCACGCAAGCAGCTAAATGGTAAGGCTTTACTCTCTCGCGTGGCTTTAAAGGCTTCTTCCAGCGTTTTAAATCCCTGTTAAAAAAACCCCCACCAAACTTTTAAAATATCAGTACCCCTTCTCCTTCTCGTCCTTCTTCTTCTTCTTCTTCTTCCTCGAATTAAGGTCGCTGCAAACCCTAATCATTGGATATATATGGGTCTAAAATAGAAGGCTTTTTAACAATAATTACAACTATGAGTGCAAACCCTAGTAGTAGCGGTGGTGGGAGTAGCAGTGGTGGAGGCGGTGGGGGACCGTGCGGTGCGTGCAAGTTTTTGAGGCGGAAGTGCGTCCCGGGGTGTATCTTTGCCCCGTATTTTGATTCTGAGCAGGGTGCAGCCCATTTTGCTGCAGTGCACAAGGTTTTTGGGGCGAGTAATGTGTCGAAGCTGCTTCTGCATATTCCTGTTCATAAACGGCTCGATGCTGTGGTTACCATATGTTACGAGGCTCAGGCCCGCCTCAGAGATCCTGTTTACGGCTGCGTTGCTCACATCTTTGCTCTTCAGCAACAGGTAACGCTTTCTTGATAAGGATTAAATCCTTGTTTTTTTCTGTACTTTCTTGCCTTCTTTGTCGTTTGTAGTTTTACCGTGTCAATTTTTTGTTAAAGAAATACTGTAATCTCTTCTTTTTCTAAGTGGTAGTAATTATTGGTTTTACGATGAATAAATTGGAGATGGGATGATTTGTGCCTTAAACAAGAGAGGGGTGTCCAGTGTGTCCTGAAATCGAAGGGGAGATTATAGTAGTGAGAAATACTACTACTATGGTAAGAAGTTGCATGTTGTGATACATAGGGGACAGTTTTGGGGTTTGCTGAAATTTAGAAAAGTCTTTTAATTAAGAAATAATTTGGTCGGCGGGCACCACGAATGGTTGGCCAGTTCTCTGTGCAAATTGTGGATTTTGCTGGTATTAGGGAAATGGTCGGTTTTATGTTTCTTTTTAAGGTCATTACTTTGGACAGACGGGGATAATTAGTTCTGGTATAATTGTAAAGTGAGGGATAATTAGTTCAAATGTCATGTCCCATATATACAGCGGTTCCTTAATTTCCTTACTTGCTGAATGTAGGTTTGGTCCAGTTAAATATGTACGAGTTTTGTTTTAGTTTGTCATGAGTTGATAGAGAATGTGTGTTGAATTATGTGTGTATATCAATAATTTTTCATGTTTTATTTATTTATATTTTTTTGAATATTATATTTATTAAGTTCATACCCTATCCTCGTAAAACAATTAACATAAAGTTTGATTTTATGATTAAGGTTAGAATTCTCAAATTTTTTGAACTAAATTAAGAACAAGTTTTACAATTCAAATGACATTAAATTATAAAATATTAAAATCTTTCTATTCAATAACTAGTATTTTAATTTCAATTTAAACTACAAAATATCAGATACTCAAACTTAATATGATTATCATGCATGTTAAATTTTGGAATTAGCAACAATATCTTTCTTTAAAAAAAAAAAATCAGTTTACTTCCAATTGCATCAATATGCATGTGTTCTCACTCAATTGATACATGTGTATATACATTTTCTTTTTTGATATTCGTGTATATATCATTCTTTAATTGTTTGAATAATTAAAGGCTGATCACCTTATAAGCAAAACTAGCTTCCCCCTTGTATTGTCGTCTTTATATTAGGGTTAAAGATATTCAATTGAGTATTAGTCGTCGAGAGAGAATTTTGCTAACCCTTTGGGTCCTCCTCCTCCTCCTCCTTCCCTAGGACCATTTACAATTATACCAACTAAAAAAAAAAAAAATTTCTGTTGAGTGTCACTATTTATCATTTTTGTATCATAAGAAAGATTGATTTGTTTGCAACGCCATGTTGTGTCTTTCACATTGTCAGAGCACTATTTTGGTATAAACAAAGGCGAACAAGCAACCTTGATTCTTGAACTTACCTCAAAAAAAAAATTTTTTTTTACAGTAATATCAGCATTATTGTAACATCGATTGGTTTCTGTCACATATCTTACATCAATTGATTGAAATTAGTGAAAAGACGTTTAATTTTGAACATCAATTTCTAAATTTATGTTTTAATATTTATATATTTTTTGTTGTTACTCATAGGTGGTGAATTTGCAAACGGAGCTGTCATACCTACAAGCCCATTTGGCAACACTAGAGCTTCCATCGCCGCCACCGCCACCTCCACCGCCACCAACACTCATGACACCACCTCCACTCTCAATCTCCGACCTTCCGTCTGCCACCTCGGTCCCCGCTGCATACGACTTGTCGTCTCTCTTCGAACCGATTGTGCAACCTTCATGGGCCATGCAGCAGCGGCAAATGGATCCACGGCAATTCGGCGGCAGTACTTGCTCTTCATCAACGGGGAGTGGTGATCTTCAGGCTCTGGCACGCGAGCTTCTCCACAGACAAGAGTCTCCCCAACACGGTTCGGCACCGTGCCTTGATCCTTCGTCACCATCTATATCTAAATGAGACTGACCTTGAAATAGTATTACTTGGGCTTAATTTTCGCGTTGTATTTCATTGGGAAAGTAATTATCTTAAAACCTTTAGCTATCCTTTTTTTTTTTCAATATTTTTGTTCCTTTATACTTTATTGGTATGCCCTTTTTGATATATTAAGGGAATTTAAGTTAGTTCAGAAATAAAAAATTGTATCATCTTTTTCTTTGCTTTTATTGAATTAATAAATTTATAAATTTAAGTTGATATCCTAAATTTAAACTTTAAGCTTTTAAGACATATAAAGTCTATTATTTGATTATAATATGAGAATGAAAACACAAATTTTTTCTATAAAAAGATTAAGGTATAGTATCTAGGATTTGAAATGCAAAATACAGATTCTGAATTTAAACTGTGACATGATCTTCAAGAGCTGTCCTTGTTTCTTATTTCTAAAACAATTTGAGGTCCACCTGCACCCGGTATTTAAGCCCAAGTGGCTGTGTAGAGGGCTCTCCGAGTCTTAATTAGGAGTACTCGTGTCCAAGTCCCCCATCCCCCAAGTGGCTGTGTATAGGGCTCTCTGAGTCTTAGGACTCGTGTCCAATTTCAGACCCATCCAACAAATAGACATGACATCAGTGAAGCTCAAATTCACGTTTGCCATCTAGGCTATCAGTAGAAGTTACCTTCAGAAGAAGAGGTTGGCTTCCAGAATGTTATGAGGAGGGACTTGGGGATTAATTGTAAAACAGCAACCTTGGAATATGGTTCTGACGTTGCATATTCTATAATAGAGGGTCCATTTCTTCTTACGTTGTTTGGACGGAAAATTGCAAGTTCTGCAAGAACAACATGGCAAATTACAAGCAGAAATGACCGTAATTACATGTCAAATTGTTTTCTTTTGCTTCTGAGATTGAGTTGTTACTGGCATTTCTGTGGAGATGGAGAAGAAGGGACATAAGAGGTTTTTTCATCTGTTTCATAGTTCACGGGTCGCAGGCCCAAAAAGAAGAGTTCATATGAAAAAGTGAAATGAGCTATCAGATAGGCCTTGGGCCTCATTTTAAACCTGATTACAGCCCAAACCTACAAAATCCAGCCCAGTGTTTATAGTAATTTGGGCCTTAGCCCTCACTTTAAAGACACCCTTTTTTTTTAGTTAATTTATGAGTAAAAAACACATATTAATAGTATAATAAATATCTTTTTTATAATTTAATTTATTTAAAAATGATAAAAATTGATATATATTTTAATATTATTAACACATGAATACTTTTAATTAGTTAATTGATTAAATCAAAATCAACATTTATATTTTTTAAAAAAATTAATTATGAAAAAATATATATTTATTGTACTATTATCTTATATTTTAAGATACATAATAAAAAAATCTTTTATTTATTTATTTGTTTCAAATTTTGATTTGACCTCAATTCTATTTGACAGGTAATTATCATTTGACAATGATTTGTGATGGAAATACATGCACGAGATAATGCCATCACTTACAATAAAAATCAACCTAATAAATCGTGTAATGGACACTCATAAGGGGATGTCAATTAGAATATGCTTAATTATTTGAGAAAAATTGAAAAAAAAAATCCTACTCCCTTTAATAAATTTTATTTATTGAAAAAAATGAAAAAAATGAGTGTTACATCATTGTAATCTAAAGCAACCTTTTTGTCATCTAGCTTTGCTTGTTTTGATAATTTAAGAATCTTATAACTTAATATAAAATATTAATATAATTGCAAAGTCCGATAATTTTAAAAGTCGGGGAAATGCCGGTGGCAGCGCAACTAGCCGGGAATCGTGGGCCGATCCGGGGTAAATATGAAGGAAGCAATTCTGGAATACCCGATTTGACCTTGACAGCCTTTGATAATTGCATTAAACCTGTTGAATGAGTTTCTTTATATGTGCAACGTTGAAGGTCTTCCTGACTTCTCAATAAATAATCAAGGACATTTTCGTCATAAGAAGTTTTAACCGGACTCCCAAAAGAAAAAAAAGACAGTATGCGATCTGAATCTCAATCTCGCTGAGTATTAACGAAGCTCGCTAACTTCTCGTCGTCTTCCGTCTATCGTTCTTCACTTTCCCTAGATTTATGCAGTTAGAAGCAGTGCCATACCGTCGACTCGCCGCCGACTCAATTCGCCAACATTTCTTACTTTGATAGCAAGCAATCGACCAGCTCGACGGGGAGAAAGAAGAACCCTAGCATTTTCGTATCCATTTCCTAGATCTGATTCACTGAGTTAAGAGTCATACCGACTCGGGAATGGCTTCTTCGGAAGCCGATTCCCGCTTGAGCCAAGTACTAGCCCCAGCCTTAGAGAAGATCGTTAAGAACGTCTCCTGGCGCAAGCACTCCAAGCTCAGTCACCAATGCAAATCGCTTCTCGAGAGAATCACTTCTCCTCAGAAAACGCCTCTTAATTCGTCAGATTCGGAGCCTGAGAACTCGATCCCTGGCCCACTCCACGACGGTGGTCAGGTAGAATACTCTTTCGCTGAATCGGAGTCCATCCTCAACACTCTAATCAATGCCTGTGGCACTGGCGTCGTCAAGATCGTTGATCCCGCCATTGATTGCATCCAGAAGTTGATCGCACACGGATACCTGCGAGGCGAAGCCGACCCCACTGGAGGCCCCGAGGCTCAGCTGTTAGCGAAGCTGATCGAAGGTGTTTGTAAGTGTTACGATTTAGGTGACGATGCAGTTGAATTGCTGGTCTTAAAGGCGCTACTCTCGGCCGTCACCTCAATGTCTCTGCGGATTCACGGAGATTGTTTGTTGCAGATTGTGAGGACTTGTTATGATATTTATCTAGGGAGTAAAAATGTTGTTAATCAAACGACGGCGAAGGCGTCATTGATTCAGATGTTGGTGATCGTGTTTAGGAGGATGGAGGCTGATTCTTCGACTGTCCCAGTTCAGCCCATTGTAGTGGCTGAATTGATGGAGCCAATTGAGAAATCGGATGCTGATGGATCAATGACGCAGTTTGTGCAAGGATTCATAACTAAAATCATGCAGGACATTGATGGAGTGCTAAATCCAGTGACGCCTGGAAAGGTTTCAGTAGGTGCTCATGATGGTGCCTTTGAGACTACAACAGTTGAGACCACGAATCCGGCAGATTTGTTGGACTCCACGGATAAGGACATGTTGGATGCTAAGTATTGGGAGATAAGCATGTACAAGACTGCATTGGAGGGAAGAAAAGGGGAATTGGCAGATGGAGAAGTGGAGAGAGAGGATGATTTGGAGGTTCAGATTGGGAATAAGTTGAGGAGAGATGCATTTTTGGTGTTTAGAGCCCTTTGTAAACTGTCCATGAAAACTCCTCCCAAGGAAGCTTTGGGAGATCCCCAGTTGATGAGAGGGAAGATTGTGGCTCTTGAGTTGTTGAAGATTTTGTTGGAGAATGCTGGTGCTGTTTTCAGAACCAGTGAAAGGTATAGCTATTTCACCATTTACACTTATTTTTTTCATGCCTTTTCTTTTCATTTAGAATTGCATCTAAGATTTTGCTATGTGCATGGTAAATGTCAAGTTTTCATGGCATTCAAGAGCAAGTAGAGTACATGTAATTATATATTTCCTTTATGAAAAGTAGCCTTTTGTTAAGTGCATTTGATGCATGTCATTTGTAGCTTATGAACTTTTTTCATGCCGATGTTGCATAAGAGATTGTGGTATTTAATATTCTTTGATCACTGCAGGTTTTTAGGTGCCATTAAGCAGTACTTGTGTCTTTCATTGTTGAAGAATAGTGCATCAACTCTTATGATTGTTTTCCAGCTTTCTTGCTCCATTTTCATCAGTCTGGTGTCACGATTTCGACCTGGACTTAAGGCAGAGATAGGAGTTTTTTTCCCCATGATTGTTCTCAGGGTCTTGGAGAATGTTGCGCAGCCTAATTTCCAGCAGAAGATGATTGTTCTTCGCTTTTTGGAGAAACTTTGTGATGATTCACAAATCTTGGTAGATATCTTTATTAATTACGATTGTGATGTCAATTCATCAAATATTTTTGAGAGGTATGTTGTGTAACCTTGTTCGTAAGTAGCATGAAAATTAACTTTCCCTTTGATAGCAGATCTTCTGCTAGCATGTTCTTTTTCCATTCATCACCAGTGTTATGTGGTCACCTGCCATGATTTTACATTTGCTTATTGTTCTTTCTTACCATTATTGTTCTCTTCAGAATGGTCAATGGACTTCTTAAAACCGCCCAAGGTGTCCCTCCTGGAACAGCCACTATACTATTGCCACCTCAGGAAGTAACCTTGAAACTTGAAGCTATGAAATGTTTGGTGGCTATTTTAAGATCAATGGGAGACTGGATGAACAAGCAGTTTCGAATCCCTGATCCTCAGTCTACCAAGCGGTTTGAAGCAGTTGAGAACAGTCTTGAACCTAGAAGTCTCGTCATGGCAAATGGTAATGGGGATGAGATTGTCGAAGGATCGGATGCTCCTTCTGAAGCATCTAGTGAAGCTTCTGATGTTTTGACAATTGAGCAGCGAAGAGCTTACAAGCTAGAACTTCAGGTAAATATCTAAATAAATTTTGGGAAGCAGATCAAACTCCTATTGATTTTTCAGTTGATCTTAGTCCTTGAAATTTAATTTAATATTTGTGACAGGAAGGTATGTCTCTTTTTAATCGCAAACCTAAGAAAGGAATCGAATTTCTAATTAAAGCAAATAAGGTGGGTGACTCACCAGAGGAGATTGCAGCTTTTCTTAGAAATGCATCTGGGCTAAACAAAACCTTGATTGGTGATTATCTTGGAGAAAGGGAGGATTTATCACTCAAAGTGATGCATGCCTATGTTGATTCCTTTGATTTTCAAGGTATGGAGTTTGATGAGGCAATCAGGGCTTTTCTGCAGGGTTTTAGATTGCCTGGTGAGGCACAGAAGATTGATCGAATCATGGAAAAGTTTGCTGAGCGTTACTGCAAATGTAATCCAAAGGCTTTTATTAGTGCTGATACAGCCTATGTGCTCGCTTACTCTGTAATAATGCTCAATACAGATGCCCATAATCCTATGGTTAAGAACAAGGTGTGTCTTCTTATCTCATTTCATCCAGTTGATGTTTAATGCAGGAAGCTGATAAATTGATGGTTTTATCTGTAGATGTCAGCTGATGATTTCATAAGAAATAATCGTGGCATTGATGATGGAAAAGATTTACCAGAGGAGTATCTAAGATCATTGTTTGACCGGATATCGAGAAATGAGATCAAAATGAAAGAAGATGATTTAAACATGCAACAGAGGCAGTCTGTGAACTCAAACAGAATTTTAGGATTGGATAGCATCTTGAATATTGTGATACGGAAGAGAGGTGAAGACCAGTATATGGAAACCAGTGATGATCTCATCAGACACATGCAAGAACAATTTAAAGAGAAAGCTCGCAAATCTGAGTAAGATAATCTGGCTTTTACCTTGGTCTGCATATTGACACTGTGCCATCTCAGTTGCATTTTTGGTACTGCAGAGTTCAACATGCCATATCCAACTAATTTTAATTTAGATCCTCTCAAAGGTTTTTGGTTTTGGTTTTTCTCCTATGATCATCTGTTGGTTTCTGTTGGGGATTAGATTGTTGCTGCGTTTAGCTGTACTTTGATATGACCACAGTCAGTCTTTGAGGATGGTAACTGAGGATTGCTCAATTCGGTGCTCTTTATAATGTAGAGAGGAAAATACCATCAACTAAATAGTCTAACTGCCCTTCATCCCATATTTCACCCTTGTTTTCTTTATGTTACTAAATCATCTCTCCTCTGTGTATGACATATTTCTCTTCCATGTTTGAAAGAGTAACTATACTTTTAGATTTCTCTTGATTTTTTGTTGGACTGGCATTATGTAGGTCAGTTTATTATCCAGCCACAGATGTGGTGATCCTCAGATTCATGATCGAGGTGTGCTGGGCACCTATGTTGGCTGCCTTTAGTGTGCCTCTTGACCAAAGTGATGATGAAGTTGTGATTGCATTATGTCTTGAAGGTTTCCGCAATGCAATTCATGTTACTTCTGTAATGTCCATGAAGACTCATAGAGATGCTTTTGTGACATCCTTAGCTAAATTTACTTCACTCCACTCTCCTGCTGACATCAAGCAGAGAAATATAGATGCCATCAAGGTTTGGTTTTTGCTTTATCGTATATCAATTCATCATTACTGTTGTAGTCTTATTCAACCTATTATGTAAAAGTATCTTTTGACTAGTGACTTCTATTCTGACTTCACCTTCATTATATCCATGCAAAGATAATTAATGTTGTTTTGGGCTTTTTATTTTTTGTTAGGCAATTGTCACAATAGCAGATGAAGATGGGAATTATTTACAAGAAGCTTGGGAGCATATTTTGACATGTGTCTCCCGATTTGAGCATTTGCATCTTTTGGGAGAAGGTGCTCCTCCAGATGCCACTTTTTTTGCGTTTCCTCAGAATGAGTCAGACAAATCAAAACAAGCCAAGTCAAATGTCCTCCCAGTTTTGAAGAAGAAGGGACCAGGAAGGATTCAGTATGCAGCTACTGCTGTGTTGAGGGGTTCATATGACAGTGCTGGTATTGGAGGCAATTCTGGTTCAGTCACTTCTGAGCAGATGAACAATTTAGTCTCTAATCTGAACATGTTAGAACAGGTTGGAAGCTCTGAGATGAATCGCATATTTACACGGAGTCAAAAATTAAACAGTGAAGCTATAATAGATTTTGTGAAGGCTCTCTGCAAGGTTTCTATGGAGGAGTTACGGTCTACATCTGATCCACGGGTTTTTAGCCTCACAAAGCTTGTTGAGATTGCGTAAGAACCTTCCTTCTTCCTTCTGTTCTTTTTTCTTTGGTACATCTTATTCCTAAGTTTGTTTCTATTTCCTCCTTTTTTGGATAGTAATTCCTGCTATTTCTGAATTGTAAATGTGGTCTTTGTTGACAGGCATTATAACATGAACCGTATAAGGCTTGTGTGGTCAAGCATCTGGAATGTGCTCTCTGATTTCTTTGTGACCATTGGCTGCTCCGAAAACCTTTCCATTGCAATTTTTGCAATGGACTCTTTGCGCCAGCTATCCATGAAATTCTTAGAGCGAGAAGAGTTGGCTAATTATAATTTTCAGAATGCATTTATGAAGCCTTTTGTGATTGTTATGCGTAAAAGTAATGCTGTGGAAATTAGAGAATTGATAATCAGATGTGTCTCACAGATGGTGTTATCTCGTGTCAATAATGTCAAATCAGGGTGGAAGAGCATGTTCATGGTATTAAATCATCACAAGAATCCTATGGTTATTGGTTTAATTTCAAAATTGTTACTCTAAATTTTTTATTTTATTTTATTTTTTTATTGCTGAATGATTAACTTTTCTTTTTTCTCAGGTTTTCACCACAGCAGCTTATGATGATCACAAAAACATTGTACTTTTAGCCTTTGAAATAATTGAAAAGATCATCCGAGACTATTTCCCATACATTACTGAGACTGAAACAACCACTTTCACAGATTGTGTGAATTGCCTAGTTGCATTCACCAATACTAGATTCAACAAAGAAATTAGCCTCAATGCAATTGCCTATCTTCGATTCTGCGCCATGAAACTTGCGAAAGGGGATCTTGGGTCCTCTTCAAGGAATAAGGAGAAGGAAACTTGTGGAAAGATATCTCCTTCTTCACCTCAGAAGTTGAAAGATGGAAGACAAGAGAATGGAGATGTGATCGACAAGGAGAATCATCTCTATTTCTGGTTCCCACTGTTAGCTGGTAAGGAAAAATATATCAGTTGGTGGTTTGGATACAGGTCTTTGATTTTGCTTAAGTTTTCATATTTATTCCTTTGCATCTTGCTTTTGATACTTTCGTTTCTGAAGTTAATCTGTAACTTGTTTGTGCAGGTCTATCAGAACTTAGCTTTGACCCTAGGCCAGAAATAAGAAAGAGTGCATTAAAAGTGTTATTTGAGACTTTACGCAACCATGGCCACCTATTCTCGCTGCGTTT
>BPVZ01000037.1:1572893-1588302 GCA_020521535.1 Rubroshorea leprosula
ATTTTTATATATTTTTAAAATAATAAAAAAACATAAAAATTAAAAGTTAAAATACCAAATAACGCTTTCAAACGTGTAGGCTAAATATGAATGACAATTTTGTAGAAGTTATGAGCAATATTAATCTCTCTTGCCAAAAGAACCAATTTGAGGATAAAACTTTCAGTCTTGACTCTAGCTAGGGAGGGGGAGAACTTGTTGACATCAAAAAAGCACTCTAGCTAAGGCCAAGATACTCATTTGACAATGTCAAAAATCCCCTTTTTCGCTTGCTTTTATATATTTGAAACTAAATATTTATTATTCCCAACAATATCATAACTTAATGTTAAATTTATTTGAAGGTCTCACCGGGTTAGTAAAAGAAAAAAATAGAGACTGATGAATCCTCGTATTTTCCATATATATGTAGCTCTAAACGAGGATTGGGACTAAGAAAAAGAAGTCAGGGATTAGTGAATATATAGGGAAGAAGTTTAGATGATTGGAGGTTGGGGAAGAGACACGTCTGAGGATCAGCACAAAGTAGAGTCCACAAATGTAAACATCAACATCAATGTATAGTGTGGTGGAGTGAGTGAGTCATAGGAACGAGAGTCGCCCTTAAGACACGCCCTGACTCTACTGACCCAATTTGTTCGGGTGGGGGCACACTTCAATTTCCCATGACCCACATGCATGATGCACTTCCATTCCATTGAATGCCCCGTTTCTTGACCTGACCCGATCCGATTCATTTCGCCACATTTTCCCCCTAAGTCCTCCTCAGTTTCATTTACTCTTGTTGGCTGGGCTGGTTTTATTTTGTTGTAACGCTCGATCGAACACCAGAAAGACTACCATTGAAGTTGAACAGCTTTGATGATCAGTTTCTGTCATTTTTCAACCAGAATAACGCCTTTTCACGATTTCAGTTCTCACCCACCTGATGATGGTGATGAGAAGAATCGGTAGTTTTTCAGGTCATCAATGGAAAAGGGTTTTCCAGACAACAAAAGTACTACTATATACTCAGTCCTTATGCCTTTCAATCCCTTTCATATGTACTTCAAATTCAACATCTATATTTGTAATAAGCACGCAGTAGAGTCTTGCAATAATAAGGAGTAGCAAGGAACATGGGGATGTGAAATTCATGAAAAAGAAGAATAAGAAAACAGTGAAAGGACAATCTGATCTTATAGGCCCAGGCTTCTTCTTTTTTTTTTTTTTGATCTTGCAGAAAGAGTGAAGAGATTGAGAGAGAATGGGTTTGTGGGACCGCTATTGTGAGAGAGAAACGGGGATGGGCCCACACACCGTCCATGCGCACGCTGTCTAACCAAAACTAAACCCATCATCCATCGGATGCCTTAACCTAACCCTAACCCAACAACACTAGACGGTCTATACCCCCCAAATCACTCAAACCAAAAACTCCCCTCTCTCTGACTCTCTCCCCTCCCCCCTTTTTTCCTCATTTCCTCCCAAACCCTTAACCAGAAACTCATCTTCATACCACATACACCATCACCTCAAAATTCTTTCTCATTTAAAAGAGATGGCTCTGATTCAAGACCTCTCTTGCATCTTGTCATGTCTGATGATGAAAACCCCTGCTTTTTACACTTCTCTTGTGGTAGATAGCTAGCTCCAGTATCAGCATCTGATCCAGCAGAACACAGATCAGAAGAGAGCGCAGCAGTTCCTTAAAAGCACAAAGGAAGCATTGGGAGGAAATAGGTCGCTTGTTCTTGTGTGTATACGGTTATTACTAGAAGAGAAATTAAATGAATCCAGTAACATCGCACGGCCGTTCTCTTCCACCTCCTTTCCTCACCAGAGATCTTCACTTGAATCCACACCATCAGTTTCAGCAACACCAACAGCAAAACTCTGAGGATGAAGAGAGCCGTGGCCAGAAACGAGATCGCGATGAAGCCGCCACCACCAACCCAAACACTGCTGCTACCGATGGAACCGATGGTAAAGAACTAGCTATAGCTTCCGGGGAAGGAGAAATGACGAGAAGGCCACGAGGCAGACCCCCAGGCTCCAAGAACAAGCCCAAGCCGCCAATCATCATTACACGGGACAGCCCCAATGCCCTCCGATCCCATGTGATAGAAATCGCCAACGGCTGTGATATCATGGATAGTGTATCCACTTTTGCTCGGAGGAGGCAGAGAGGGGTTTGCATTCTAAGCGGGACAGGAACGGTGACGAACGTAACCTTGAGGCAGCCGGCGGCGCCTGGTGCAGTCATGACCTTGCACGGTAGATTCGAAATCCTGTCACTGTCTGGGTCATTCTTACCTCCCCCAGCACCACCTGCCGCATCCGCTTTGACCATTTATCTGGCGGGCGGTCAAGGACAGGTGGTTGGTGGAGGTGTCGTGGGTCCACTTTTAGCAGCTGGTCCGGTGGTGATTATGGCGGCTTCTTTTGCGAATGCGGCTTACGAAAGACTTCCATTGGAAGAGGAGGAGCAACCCGACCAGGCAATGCCAGGAAGTGGGCCGTTAGGGTCTCCGGGAGTCCCTGGACAACAGCAGCAGCAACAACAACAGCTAATGCAAGATCCTAATGCATCTTTCACTCAAGGATTACCTCCTAATCTTCTAAATTCAGTGCAGTTACCGGCGGAGGCCTTTTGGGGCACAGCTCGCCCTCCTTTTTAACATAAGTGAATTTCTCCTGTTAGTTTCAGCTTCTTTTTTTTGTTCGGTTCATCACCTTTCATTCTTCTTCTATAATTATAAGGTAGTCTTGGATTCCCCTAGAGCTTTTAAGTGAAGAAGGATGTACAAATTTCATGGATTTCTGGTGTTTATTTTTTTTCCTTTTATAAAAATTATAGCCTCCTTCTTCTTCTTCAAGTGTGGCAATTTCCATTTTTTTTATTAAGAAAATAAAGTTAATGATTAACAAATTTCATAGGAAGGAAAAATCCGAATATATAACTTGCAGAAGATGACCATCAATACTTTTCTTAGATTCATACATCTATGAAATCTATATTTTTGTCTCTCTTTTTTTTTTAATTTAAAAAAGTGAATATTTGATGCATTAAAAAATGTAAAGAAAAACAAAAATTAAAAGTTAATACATACGTTTATGAAATCTATATCTTTTACTTTTGTTTTGAACCTCTTGGTCTTTTTAATCTTTCTCCTCAATTAATTTGATTGTTCAAAATTCAAATTCATGATGCAGAAAAATGAATTTGTTAAACAGAATAATTTTGTTATTTTTTTTTATTTAAATGAAAATACATTTTGTTCAGTGGAGGCTGGATCATGATGGCCTTGGTTGTGGAGATAGAAAACCATGAGTGGAAGTAGAAAAGCAATGAGATTGGAACTAGGAAGTTATGGGCATAGGGTTTTGCTGTCGTTTTGCTTTGCTTCGTTTATCGTTTTCCTGACTTTGTTGCTTGGGAGATGAGCATTGACACGTGCGCTGCTGTGCCAACAAAAGTTTCCTTTCCGAGGCGAAACCATTTCGCTTCCTTATAAAGCCAACCAAACACTCCCCAATTCCACAAGCGTTAAGTTTCCTCCAAAAGCTGTTAGTCGGTTACCGCTTCCGGAGTGAAGTTCAAGCGTCGGAGATGGAGAGTGAATCGGAGGACGACGGAAGGTAACTGTTCTCTAGATTAATTACTCTTGATTCTGCCATTTTGTGTTTTTTAGAACCCTAGTTTCGTGAACTGAGAATTTTCTCTGGAAAAATCGATTGATTCTTTGATTCTGTTTGTCTACTGATTTTCTCTGGAAAAATTCCACCGAAGTTGGTAGTTTCTTGTGGAATCGAACTTGCATTTTACTGATTCGATCTGTTTTTGTGCTATTTCTCGGTATTTTTGTGGATTGATTTCGTGCTTGAATGTTCGTCGAAACCCTAGTGTACTTCGATATTATGCAAACTGAAAATTTTCTGGTTAATCCGTGGTTCGTCTATGTATTTATTGCCTTCACAGATCTTTTCTAGGAATCGAAACGAGTTTTCTGAATTTGATTTATTTTGCTTGAAGAAAGCTCCTCGAATCCTTTTGATTGTTCTTCTTTTCGTGATCTTTTCTGCCATAGGATCGACATCTTTCAACTTCATCTCTGTTTTTGTTTATGATCGGCTGGATTTGGTGATTTCTTCTTCAATCGTGTTGTTGCTTCGTTTCGTGTTCTTCTGCCATAAGATCAACGTCCTTCAAGTTCATCATTGTTTTTGTTGAACTTTCAGATTTCGTCTTCGGTCATATTGTGGCTTCGTTTCGTGTTCTTCTGCCATAAGATCGACGTCCTTCAATTTTATCTTTGTTTTTGTTTTTCATCGGCTGAATTTTCATATTTCTTCTTTTCCATCAAAATATCTAGACAGTTCTGTCATTCCTTGCAATTTTCCTTTTCGTGCAGAAGTTTTATGTTAAATTCATTAATTTTAGATTATATATTCTTATTTAACTTTGAGAAAAAAAAAAATTTTATTCATCATTGTGTTTGTTTTATAAATTTCGTAAGGTACAAGGTTTTATAGAATCTGTTGAAAAACATATAAAGAAAAAGGTTAGAATAATCTTTACAATAGCAGGATATTATATATTGGAGAAGTACATTGAAAAGATTAATTATTTTTTTGGTGGACCATTTCCCATTAGGTTTAATATGTGGTTTTGGAAAATGCCATTCTGGTTGTTGATGATAAGCGCATTTTCTGGATTCTTTGGACTCCCACATCAATGATTACTTCTTATTTTTTGCTTTCTTCTTTTGGCTGCTATATGCTACTTTGTCTTGTGAATGATGGCTATAATAATGAGTGCTTTATAGCTAAACACAACCCCACCAAGTACATTTGATGCATAATTGCGGATGACTAATATATCAAACATCAACTGTCTAAAAAATCTGTGATTTTTGCCAAGAAAAAAAGGAACCGTCTCAAGAATACGTAGAAAAAGGAAATGAACTGTTTATTAATGCTCTGCTTTAATATCTTGAGAATTTTTCTTAGTTTAAAGAAAATTTTTATTATTGTCACCTGCAGACTGCAGTTTGATTGTTTTTCTATTTAGTATAGTCTTCTTTTTATTTTTATTTGTTCTTATTGCCACCTACACTAATTTTCTTCCTTTTTCCACTTTGGGTGATATAACGCTTAATATTTTCCTACAATCTCTGTGCATGTGGTATTGTGACTAGTGAGTTCCAGATAAAACAATTAAACTACACACCGTTGTTATAAATCTCGCCTTAATTGGAAACTTTGTTTTGCCAAAAAAAAATTGAATAGAAGGAACAAACCCAACAGTTAATTATTGAGACTACCAAGTTAGATGTTTCATATTCAAACTTTGGGATGTGTAGTTAGAAATGGAGTGATACATGTAGCATGATAAGAAAATTATGTTCTGGTATTTTATCTTATTTATTCTTTTTCTCAAGTACAAGAAATATGTTCTGGTGTTTTATTTGGTTTTTGTCTTCTAAAGCTAGCAGATTATACTATTGATTGATGAGGGTCTTGCTGAATTTATCAAGACCATGGGAAAGGTTTACCAATGTGTAATCTGGCATTGGCCGCGATGGATTGTCATCGATGTCATGCACAATATTACCATCTATTTTTGATCGAGTAAATTTGTTACAATTTTATGTCAGAAAAGTAATTTAATTATAATTGACCAGATTTTCAAAGAGTTCTCTCTAGAAATATTTACGAAGTTAGTTCTGTCCATTTTTTTCATTGCTTTCCTATTGTCATCCTATTAGCTGAAATGGAAATATAATTTTTTAAGTCAGTTGGGGTAAAACTGACTTTTCATGGGAACAATTGGTTAATTGAGCCCCAATTTATGGAACTTCGTTTACGGAAAGCTACTCAGAATTTTTAGGTCCAACTTCTTGATACATCTTATGAGCCGAAGGCCAGTTCTGTTTATATATTGGGCCAACAGATCCTATTCCGTAAAACCCTGGTTCAATGCTGCGAACTTAACTTTTGGGCGTATATGTTTCGAGATTCATCTCCACTACAACCTGTTGTTCGAATTTCAATGGCCCCAAGGGCCCAATAATGTAGAATTCGGGGAGCTCTTTTTGCGAACTGCGAATATTGTCGGTGCAATTTCTGGGGTGAGATTGTTTGGGCCCATTTGTATTTGAATTTTTTGGGCCACATGCCCAGCTTGTTGAACTTTCATTAGGCCTCCAGGCCCATATTTAAGTTTTTAAGCCCAATGTTGTAACTTTTTGAGCTAGCTATGAACTTGAGCCCAGTACCAGTTGTTTCAATGGGCCTAAGGGTCCAATAATGTGCCTTGGTGGTGCCAATTAGGCGTAACTTGTAACTCTATGGGCTTTAGTAGGCCTCACTTGCCCTCCAACTTCGAATATTATGGGCCTGTTCTTCGTGAATGATTTGGCCCATTTGTTTTTGGGTCCAGGCCGAGTCTGCTGTTCTCACAATGGGCCTATGGGCCTATGGGCCCAATAATGTGCCCTGTGGGCAGCATTGACCCAACTCTTGATTAAATGGGCTTAGTGGGCCCACCGAGGCCCAACTTCGAACCTTATGGGCCTGTTTCTGATTGATTTGGCCCATTTTGGGCCACATGCCCAGTTTGTGGCTCTTGAAATGGGCCTATAGGCCCAATAATGTGCTCTGGTGGGCCGATTTTACCCAACTCTCGATTCTATGGGCCTTATTGGGCCACGAGTGGCCCAAGTTCAAATCTTGTGGGCCTTTTTGCAGGGATCAATTTGGAACATTTGCTTTGGGGCCCAGTCTGCTGTACAAGCAGTGGCCCATGGGCCTAATAACCCCCGGTGTGTCGATTTTTCCTAACTATTGATTCTATGGGCCTTATCGGACCTCCCCCACAGCCCAAAACCGAAACCTCCGGGCCCCGTTTCTGATTGATTTGGCCCATTTGCTTGTCGACGACAGGCCCCAGCCTGCCTCCCAAGATGGGCCCAATTATGTGTCCACGTGGGGCGATTTTCTCCCACTGTGGTTCTCTGGGCTTATTGGGCCTCCAACGGCCCAAGTTTAAATCTTATGGGCCCCTTTTTGTAGCGATTGATTTGGACCACTTGTTTTTGGGCCACGGGGCACTGCTGCTCTGAAATGGCCTTTTCAGGCCCAATTACGAACTTCATGGGCCCGATTTTATATTTTTTGGCCCATGGGCAATTTTTGCCCCACAATGATAGTTGTTTGTTCTTTTACGGGCCTTTGGCCCAATTCTACGGGAATTTTGGGCCACTAAGTCCCAGTCTTTAAAACTCATGTGGGCTCTGGGCCCGTCCATTTGCGCTTTAATCGCCTCTGACCCAACTTTTCCTAACTTACGTGGGCCTAATGGCATATAGTACTTAGATGGCCTATTGGGTCCAATTCGTTAAAACTTTGCTGGTCCACCCAGACCGCTTAAAGAACCAGTTTAATAACTAAATATTTTTGGACATTAGCTCATCCTTTAATACCATGTGAGGCTGTTCTAGGCCTAGTTCATTTCTATTGAACTACTCCATAATGCTCTGTGCCCAGAAGCTGGACTATTTATAACTGTTATGGCCTAACAGGCCCTATCGGTAAAACCTATTTTGAACGTGAAAGTCCAACTAAGAGCTCTTTTCGAGAGCAACTAGATCCAGACTAGAATCTAAAATTGAGCCTGGTTCAGAAACTGTTATAGGACCGAGCCCCTTGACATGGTCCCAACCCCAAGGCTATTGTCTAGATCAATGCTCAACGCACAAAGACATTTCGAAATTATAACCAACTATATTCGGGCCTATGGACAACTGAGCCTAACTACGTACGCCTGAAAGTTCAAATAAAAAACAAAAAACAAATACAACATTAAAAAAAAGAGACAAATTACGAATATAAAATTAAATTAAAAGAAGTGCAAAACCATCTTCTGCCAGATGAACTTAAAGCCTGAAAATATTCAGGCCAACGCCGACCCATCACATCAATCAAGATACCTGGGGAACCCAGCAAAATCACTTCTAGTTGTTTCCTTAATCAAAATTTTGTGATGATTCGGGCCAAACCCATTGCCGCTTTCAAAACCTCTTCGCTGAGATTAAATATTTTTTATGTATCATACAGCAAGTGATTGAAACCAATGTTACTCTCTGGTCAGAACTCTACACGTAACCGACGCAATTCAGCACGAAATGCAGGGATTGCATTCAATGTCCGATGAGCGAGGCTCCTTATATCCTCTCTGGAGCAGTCTCGTGATATTCTAACTAGCTCCCAGAGAGCACCTCCTCTAATCATATCCTTTGCATTTACTTCTGAAAATCCAAAAATCTAGGCCTTGAAGTGATGTACCCAACAAAAATTGTTTTTTCTTAAAAGGGAGAAAATTCCACTTACCATGCTGTGCCAAGTGACACAAGGCAAGTTCTATGTGGCGTCTGATTGGTGCAGCCTCATCGTTAGCATTTTGTACAATCCATGGAAGTGCACCATCTTCTATGAGAACAGATCTGCCACTCCTTATACCTGGTGTGGGGCAACAAATTATAAATTCATACTACCAAGATGATATCCTTCTCATAATTCTTTTATGCAATTTTGATGGATGACATGATCCTTTTCAGGAAAAAAAAATGAACTCATTAAATCACGTATTCAGGCCCAAGTCCCAACACCTCAAAATGAAAATCTTTCTGAAGGAACTTGTGTATTTGAGTATTTCACTCATGTCTCATAGATCAAAAAATAAAAAATAAAAATCTAACTATGTGTAAAATCATTTAAAATCAAAGGAACAGAAAAAAATTAGTATACCTGAAACAATATCTTCAAAACTATGTAGCTGGCTTGATCATGAATTACCATTTTCTTTTTTTTTTTCCAACTATAGCAAGCAAATATAATGTTTGGACAGAATAAAAAGCAAGCAAATATAACAATTATCCAATACCATTATGGCAAGTCAGGATGATTTACCTTGACTAAAAGCTCGGGACTCGCATTTTGCAAAGTTCGCAACTCCTCTTGCAACTTGTGAAAGAACATCAGGGTGTCCGCATCTTACCATTCCCAGCAAGGCCCTAATTCCACCTTCAGATCTCAGCTTCAGCTGTAACTTGTCTAGTGGAAGAGGGAGATGTAAGTGCTTATTAATGAAACAGAAACTACAAGCAGTAAAACTGCTAGATGCATTAAAAAATTCAGGCCCAGCATATGCCCATGGAACTTAATCATGTCTCTAGAGATCCACAACCTCTCGCCAACATCAAATCAATACTATATTACTATCATAATACCTCATTGAAGTGACAATCCTATTCCAATCTACTTAAAAATAGAGAATTTTCCACCATTCACATTAAATTCCCTTCTTATAACCACCAAAAGAAATGTTATAAAGACCTTGTAAGGAGGAAAACGTTAAGATACTAAATCAGATAATGCAATCTACCATTGCCACAAAGATTCGCAATAGCACCAGCAATCATGCGTAGAGTCTGCGGATCATCAGCATCAGAGGCTGTCATAGATAACAAACTGATTCCACCTTGAGCCATTATGACTTCTTGATTGGCCTCTGTTTGCCAAAAAAAAGGTATAAACATTAAAAAAAGATGTCATGCAACTCCTATGCAAAGAACATCTCCGAACAACTACCATTCATAGCAAGATTGGCGATTGCACCAGCTGCTACCCTACGAATAGTTTCGTCCTCAGAGCTTCTAAGAAGCATCAACAAGGAATCAAGACCACCAGCTTCAACAATCCTTTCTTGGTTTGACTCTGCTTATTTAGATAATGTTAAGGAATAATAATTTATTGTTAATTATACAATTAAGTATAAAACATAAATCATGAATAAGATTTGATGGTAAAAAGAACATTGTTTGATAATAATTCGAACTACATAGAATGCCCAAAGCTAATACTGAACTTTTTGGACAGATGTAAAGTGCAACCCACAACTCACCTTCAGCTGCTAGGTTGGCCACTACTTTTACAGCATGAATTTGTACATTGACATCGTCTGATTCAAGCAGAGACAAGATCTTTTCCAGCCCAACTGTTAAATTAATTGCTATAAAGAAAAATTAACAAATTGATGAACTTAAGATAGTTTTAATTGACATTACCACAGAAAAACATTATCACCTTGTTCAAAGAGAGATGCAACTGGAGTCTTCTTTCCATTCCCTGGCTCTCTGAATTGAGAATGATTAATTTGAGACATCGGTGAAGCTAGGTCAGCATAACCATTTGCGAACCCACCTCTCTCAAGACACAGTCTCATCTATAAAGATAAAATATTGAAACGGTAAACAAAGTATATCCGTGCTTATGCAGAGTGGCTAAGGACAGGCAACTGAGCTAAAGCTAGAAGATGGCAAAAAGGCCTTATGTCATCAGAAAAATGGTCACAGCAAAATTTTATGTTATTTTTGAGATGTGCAATTTTTAAGAGAATTGCAGTTGATACCAGCCACCAGATCTCCATGCTAATGTTAACCATTGGAGAATACTCAGCCTGTTGAAACTAAAACAGTTAAAAATCATGTTTAATTCCTATAGATCAGATACCTGATCAGCTTCAAAGGTCAACTGTAACAGCTGGCTTCTAAGTATAATTATTTCCTCTTCAAGCTTCTTTTTTTGATGAACTTCATTTTCCAGAACTGTTTGAAGCTTTAAGATTTCTGCATCTCCACCTGCCTAGAACACCAAAATAATCCTCACACATGAAGCTGACTCCACACTTAGAAATCACTGAAGCTCAAGAATTTGAGAATTTCAAACACAAATTCAAGTCAGTTTGACAAAAGACATACCCCTGCTTCTGTGAATTGCCTTAGTTGACTTCTTAGCTTGTTGACTTCCTCTTCAGCTTCATTTCTCCCATGAATTTCTTTCTCAAGCTGTTTTTTAAGTTCAGTAGTATCCTCAGAAATGATAACCTCAGGCCCCTGAAAATATGAGGAAGGGACAAAAAAGTGTAAATAAAAATATAATTTCAAAATCTAGATTGAAAATAATGCCAAGATATTTGAAACCATCACAAATTCACTACATTAACTCAGATAACACAGAACAAAAAAAGGATTTTAAAGAAGAGTACCTCTCCAATGCATTTAGCATGGATGTAGCCATTACAGCCATGCTTTCCTTGATTTTCTATCATCTTTTCCTCTAACTTCTTAACTGATTCGATGTACTCCATCTGACACTTTAACCTCTCTTTCTAGAAAAGGAAATTGAAAAATTAGTTGAAATTGAAAAACACAAGAGAACAATATGGGAAAGGAACTTCAACATAAAAGAAGATGATGGTAAAATACCAACAAGAGTGGAATTTGGAATAACACAACAATTATCTTCTCTATGGTGGGAAGGGAATTGTTCAACTAACCTCCAATACATCGGCAAAGTTCCTCTCAACCTCTAAGATACGATTCTGAGCTTCAGAATTTATCTTTTCAATTTCACTGTCAAATGCTTTCTGCTGTCTTTCATTTTCTGCAATGAGCTTATCCAGCTGTATTTCAAGCCTTCTAGACAAACTTTTGTAATCAAACTCTTCCTTGATTTTCAGCATGTTCTCCACTTTCATAGCCTACAAGAAATGAGGAAAAACGCAAAGTGATTCTATTAAAAAAATAATCTAGTCAAGATATTTCTGCAATCATATATTTGAAACAAGAAGCAGGCCAAAGGAATGATGTCAAGGTCTATTTGAATAAAGAGGCAAGGATAAAATTTAGCAAGAAAACACTGGCCATGAAATGGAAGGGGTTGAATTTTGAGCCGTTGTAGATATAAGAACTCACCCTCTGGCCAAACAATATTGTACTTGTAGTCTCTCCTCGATGTCGAGGGGAGGGGCCAATTGTCACAATTAAAGAGGTTCTAGCAGTTCCTGCAATTGAATAGCAAGTACTTAGAGGTCCATCTAGAATATATGTTATGATAACAAAAACAGATTAAGACCTTGATAAAAAATACAAAGATTAGAACTTTAAAAAAATGCATGTGCATTAACTGCTTTTTTGGGGCCATAACTAGGCCAAATACATTTCAATTTGCACAAAAAATAAATAAATAAATAAATAACTCACCTCCAAAAGAATCTCTAAGCACCCTTGTAAGTTTTGAGTCACGCAATGGGACATGAGCACTATTCTCTGCTAGAGCATTAATGCATTTCCCTAGTGCACTCAGTGAAAGATTAATTGACTTTGCTTCCTCTAACATATGCCCCTCACTTCCTGCAAAAAAAGGAAGAGAATATAAAACACAGTACCTCATTAGGAGAAACTGCTGACAAAAAATTTTCCCATAGAACCAGCCCTCATAACAATTAATAACTAAAAATTAGACACAAAAAAAAAGAAGAGAGAATAAAAGAGCCATGCTACATAGTTGGCTTGTGTTTAAAAGATAGACAAATTATTTGCATAGGTACCATGTAAGTCATACGTACCTGACTTGTGAACACGTTCAGAACCTGCTAAATCAACCAAGACCAGCTTGCTTTTTCGAACAAGTGGCTTGAAAGGTTTTACAAAATGAGAGGAGTTTTCATTATCACTTGGGTTAACATCTTCCTTTTCCGTAACTGATCTTTTAACATGTATCTGCACTAACATAGTTAAATGTATAAGATCTCACTACAGGACACCATAAAGCAATATAAAACTATTAAGAGGATATATTGGCAAAACTTAGAAGTTTTAGGGCGAAGGAACAGAACAAGACAAAATAATTAGTCACCATCAGAATTGCATGACTACGAGAAGATTCAGTATTCAACTTTGTATTCGCTGCAACTCGATGATCTTCCCCCACTCTCAGCAGCTCCATAAAACTTTGCTGATCCTTGATCTCTATAAGACTTGCACCAGGCAATGAAACATCTCCAGTTTTTGGATCCTCCACAATAGAAATATTATCGTTTAACGGATCAAGGAGATCTTGGATTGTTTCCATATAAAGCTGCAAACATATGTCGTGAATAAAATGTTCTTTAAAAGATATCAGAAGATGAAAAGGCCCAACTTAGCTAAAATATTGATCCACAGTTGATACAAACAAACAGTGTCACAATTTACCAAAAGAGTTCCCTGTTTTGCAGTCCAGACTGCACAACACTTTTTTGTGACCAAAATAATAATAAAAGATGTATAAATCAATAGGCACCACACAAATAAAAAGATCTTATTAAATAAACAAATTAGCGTAATGAACAGCAAGAGAATGTAAAGTATGAGCTGAATCACCTGCAAATAGGAGACACAGACAGTATCAGTTTCTAGTGAAATATTTGCCAGAATATCCTCCATTGATCGGACCATAATTCCCCGATCAGACATGTCTTCCTCCCCCAATTTTCCAAGAGTAAAGGTTTTCCCTGTACCAGTCTGACCATAAGCCATCACAGTCCCATTGTAACCACCTAGAACGCTCTGTTAATCACGGGGTAAAACAATAAACAACAAAAAGTAATTACAATCTACAAGCATAATTCAACAATGGCTACAGAAAATAGAAAAAGATAGAGTGCCTAACATAAGGACACACCATACTAAAATTATATGAAATAACAAATAAGGCAGACCTCCACAACCGGCTTAGCAACTACTTCATAAACACGTTTCTGCGAGGCAAACTCGGTAAACACTTCATCAAATTCGTAAGTGTCTGAATCCCAATTGTTTTTCCTAAGTTTCAATCTCTTAAGCTGTAATGGCACAAAATCATAACACAATTCATGATCAAAAGAAAGACTAAAACAAAACATAATCGTTCAAGGTTAAGGTTAAAAGGAGTGAGAACCACCTCTGGCTGTAATTCTACACAATCAGCAAAATCTGCATCTGCTACTAACTCTTCTGCATTTTGAGGTCGCAATCTTACTGCTACTCGAACTCGCCCAGGCACTGGACAGAATCACAAAGAAAGCAAGCAAGCAGAATATTTAGGGCATGAAACGAAGGAGGGAAACAAGATCAAAGGCTTAAATACCAATCTGTTATCCTCATGAATCAGTTCGCACGAGTATGCCTACTTCTAGGTTAATATTACGAGTTTTAGCTCAACCAAATCCAATTAATAACCTGAACTGAGTCGCAGATCCCGAATACTACATTTGAAGATGAAGGAATCCAATTCAAGAAGCTTCTAGATCGAAATAGCAAAAACAAATTGAAGACAAAACCTAGGTGCATTCGCAACATCAGAATTTACAATGAACGAGGAGATTACGCCAAAACTAACCTCCGCCGTCTCCAGCGGCAGCGGCAGAACCAAACGATGGAGAGCTATTCCGTCGAATCGCAGATCCCGAAAAAGGCTGCGAGGGAGGAATCCTCGACTTGAGCGACGATGATTTGGGATTAGAGGAGTTTCGTACAGCGCCATTTCGATACGTACTTGAAGCCATCGTCGCTGTCTTGTTGTTTTCAGCTCCTCTTCTCCATGAAAATGTGATGTTGCGTTTTGCTATTCAGAAACCAAACATGGAGTGCGGAGAGGGAAATGGAGTGGTTACAGTGTCTATTTCGAGTGTTAGATTTGGGGGTTCGGTGTGTTCGAAGTTTCAAAACAAAGTGATGATGAAGAAAGGGACCCATGGACCGTGGTGCTGCGAGAGAGCGGGGAAAAGACAAAGACGGTCTCAGATTCAGGGGACCCAGCCAGGTTAACATCAACACGTCGAGACATGCCTCGTGGGTTGCATAAAGTTGGCCCCAATCGGTCGTGGAGTGGACGGTGCGCCAGCGAGGAAAATTACCTTTCATTGAATAGAAAATTACACCACTCTTCACTGTCAAAAAAAAATTACACCACTCTTCAAATTTCCTTTGCCGAGAAATGGTACAAGTAGTTTCTTTTTTTTTTGGGGAAAATAGGCAATGGGTACAAACAGTGATTTAAACAAGATAAATTTAAAAGGAGTACAGTTTTTTTTAAATAAAATTTTGAATTTAAGTTTTGTAAATGAAAAAATAAATATTGAGTGAATTTTTCTTCTATTGAGTTCAACACAGTTTAATTTCAAATTAATTAAAATCTAATATAGTTATTGAATACCGAGAGATTAATAAAAAAAAGTAAATTTAGAATTTGATTGTTTAATTTACAAATAAATAATTGTAAACTAGGTTTATGTTAAAGGGTGACGGCCAAGTATTTTAAAAAAATAAATTTTTTAATGTATTCTGGGAATGCAACTTTGAGAATGGTTAGACAAAAATTAATTTAAAGAAAAACAAAAGTTACTCTATGTAACTTTTTCTCTTTTTTTATTTACTTTGCTTGTATATTAACGACTAAAGTATAAATATTTTTTAATATATAAGGCAGTGATTTTTCCTGGAGTTAATTTGATGGGCCTAGGCTTACTAATACTAATCATAAAAATTTGAAAACCTAAATTATT
>BPVZ01000037.1:1588402-1601182 GCA_020521535.1 Rubroshorea leprosula
TTTTATTAATTGAAAATTGAAGTTGAAGGACGTTTTTGGTACTTTTTGAAGTTCAAGGATGAATTGGTTCAAAAATAAAAGTTGAGGGACCAATTCAAGTATTTAATCTAAAAAATATATTAGCCATGCATCACTATTCAATTAATCCTTAAATGGAAAAAGTTGAAAGTTGACATCCTTAAATAGAAAATGTTGAAAGTTGACATCATTATTTAGAAAAAAAATTGAAAGTTGACATCCTTATTTAAAAACTGACAAAATTAACATCCTTAAATAAAAAAAATACAAAATTAAAATCCTTATTTGCACTTTTTCGGTATCAAACGCTGAATTGGGGTTTGACAATGTGCATGGAAAATTGGCACTTGAAGAAAGATTTTAACATTCCATCCATATTTTACATGAAAATACTTTAACCATCAAATCATGGTGCTCTTTCTGCATATTATGGCAAAAATTGTATTTATTATATAAAATTTTAAAAAATATTGATTAATGACATCATCAATTAAATCATATAAATTAATTAATTTAACTAAAATTAAAAATCAAATCAGGTTGACCTCCAATTTAGTCTTTAAAACATTGATAGGAGGCTTCCAATGGAATCCACCTCCAATTCGATGACAGTATGAACTACGGCCACTAAAAATTACTTTAAAAATTAATTAAATTTTTTTTTTAATATCAATTACTTAAATAACTCAAGTTATTTATTTTTATTAAAAATAAAATGTGTAAAAATAAAAGAACCTGAATTTAAATTATATGACATATATAAATAAAATAAAATAAAAAATAAAAAATAATTATATTTTATTATATAATCAAGATAAAAAAAAAATTTCGCTAACAAATTTTTATATTTTCATAAGGAGAAAATTTTACTTCCCAAATAAATTTCTTTTTAAACTCCACCAGCCACCCTACAAAACCCTAATAAAAACCACAAATTCAGCCGCCTGAGTCACTCACCTCTCTTGCCAGCCAGCCAAAGACGGAAAACCTCCTCACCTTCCCCGTAATCTGATCACATGTCCTGCAGTAACTGCCGTGCGAGTTCCCTCTGCTCTCTTCGTCGGTCAATCTCCAGCACGATTAGTATTTCAACGACTATCATCATTACTACCCATTAAGCTTTCCACCTCCATCTGCACAGGTTCTCGTCGAAATCAATTCGACTCGATTTTAGCTTCTTAAAAAGATATCTTTTCAAGCTCAATCAGAGCCAAGAGTTCTACTTTGTTATCCGTGTGTGGAATGGCGACTCTGCTGAGCTACAGTGGGTGCTTGAGAGAATCTGCTCTCAAGTCTCTGCGTCCCAATTGCAGCGATTACCAGAAAAGGTTTATTTTTTTCTTTCCATTGGATGTTATTACTTCGCTGGATTCTAAAGGTTTTATTATATTAATCATTGCCTTTATTATTATTATTTTTTGGGTGCCAAATGATCTGCTTTTGTCTGCTTTTGTTTGTTTATCGTTTGGGAAGATATGAAAGCAATTGCTTTATTATTAATTTTCTATGTATATAATAGTTTTATGGGGTGTTTGTTTGAGTTCTGGCCTAGTCTTTATCTAACTGAAATCAAAGGGTTGCAGTTGCTTGCACTTGTGCAGCTGATATAAGTCATCTTTCTTATTACAAAAGTTGATTTGGGTTGTCTGCATATCATTTTATCTTTTTGAATCAGGAGGAATGCAAAACTGAGATCCCCACAAGCAGCTGTAATGCCCAATTTCCATCTTCCTATGCGCAGTTTTGAAGTCAAAAATAGGTACTTAATCTATATCTCGATTACTGCTTAGAATCTGGTTGTTTTCTATATGGAATATGAATGCCTATGAAGTAAGCTTGTCACCTTATTGGAGGATGTTGGAATGTGTATGAGAACATTGTGCTAGTGCCTTTTGCCTTGGTCTCTATTAAGTCAAACAGTAAGTTATATTATTAGCATCTCTTTTTCACTCCTTATGGTGATTTATTGAAACATTAAAATCAATAGCCCCTTTAACCTGACTGCTAATATTATGTTTGGGGCTGGTAAAGGCATAATACATTCAACATGTAAAATGCCACAATAGATATCTTGTGTGACAGCTTTGTTGTGTGGATTGTGAATAATTGAGAACAGAGTCTCAGTTGAAAGTATCATTTTCTATTTGAAAGGTTGTTTTATTGATAATTTTCCATTCCTTTAACTCTGCTAACAGAACATCAGTAGAAGATATAAAGTCTCTTAGACTGATAACGGCTATTAAAACCCCATATCTACCTGATGGAAGATTTGATCTTGAAGCCTATGATGACCTTGTGAATATGCAAATTGAAAACGGTGCAGAAGGAGTGATTGTTGGTGGCACAACTGGTGAAGGCCAATTAATGAGTTGGGATGAACACATAATGCTTATTGGTCACACGGTCAATTGTTTTGGTGGATCAATTAAGGTGATTGGCAACACAGGGAGCAACTCCACAAGGGAAGCAATTCATGCCACCGAACAAGGTTTTGCTGTTGGAATGCATGCAGCGCTTCACATCAATCCTTACTATGGCAAAACCTCTCCGGAGGGTTTAGTTTCTCACTTCAGTAGTGTGCTGCCAATGGGTCCTGCCATCATATACAACGTCCCATCACGAACTGGTCAAGATATTCCCCCACCTGTGATCTACACCGTGGCACAGAGTTTGAACTTGGTTGGGATTAAGGAGTGTGTTGGAAATGACAGGATCCAAGAATATGCAAATAATAAAATTGTGGTATGGAGTGGGAATGATGATCAATGTCATGACGCTAGGTGGCTCCATGGTGCCACTGGTGTTATTTCTGTTGCTAGCAACCTCATTCCAGGATTGATGCGGGAACTGATTTTTGGAGGAATGAACCCTTCACTGAATTCAAAAGTTATGCCTCTAATTGAGTGGCTCTTTTATGAGCCAAATCCCATTGGCTTAAACACAGCTCTTGCGCAATTGGGGGTTGTCAGACCAGTTTTCAGGTTACCTTATGTGCCTCTTCCTCTAGCCAAGAGGGTTGAATTTGTTAATCTTGTCAAGGATATTGGGCGGGAGAATTTTGTGGGAAAGAAAGATGTTCAGGTTCTTAATGATGATGATTTTATCTTGGTGGGCCGGTATTAGTTTTCTAGTTTGTTTCATGAGAAATAGAACTCATGGTGTCCTATTTAGTTGTTTAAATGATGCCTGTACCAGCACCATTTAGTTGCCATCCATGAAAAATATGGTTCTTGTTTTTGTTTGGACTATTTCTCTGTACCTTTATGTTGTCTCTTGTTCGCAGGTTTAAGCATTCCGGAAGGAATCGCGCTGATTTTTTCATGGTGTGTTAAGAATATATTTTGGCGGCATGCCTGTATCATGTTACATTATTCTGAGAGAATGTTTCCTCTCTTTCTCTCTCTTTTCTCTCCTCCTTCTCTCTCTTTTATTTATTTTTTTTTTCTTCCTTCCCTGGAACCCCAAAGGTCTCATGGAATCTATGTTAGTTTTGCATCTTGTAAAGAGGCACATAACCCTTTTATTGCTGAGAGTGCACTTTGAATGGAGATATAGAACATCTACCTTATATTTCCACTCTAAACTTTTTTACTGAGATACATAAATGGAACTAGAACCCATTCCCACCCCAAATTTATAGAAAAGAAACCTGATTTAAGCAGCTAACGAAGAAAAGATCTGAGAAAAAGAAAAGAAAATGAAATCTAATGACTCCCCTGGCTGCCAACATACTAACTGATGTTCTAATTCTGCATGGTGTAACGAAGCATTCTAGTAGCCTAACACAACTGGTTATTGCTGTTTTAAGTAGTCTGGGAGTTACATAGCTTCTTCTGTAGCTGAGCCAACAGGCTTTGGTTTTCTTGGTGGAGAAGTAGTGCTTTCCTCCTCAGCTTCTCGTTCTCCTCTCTGATGCCCTGGTTCTCCATATACAGTTTCAAATTCTTGATTTCCATCTTCGCTACTCCATCCTTCACCATCATCTTACTTGCTCCCACTGCTCCCCTCCTCGACCTTCTCCACCTGTTGCATTACGAACTATTTATGTAATAGAAAACATAGAGAGGAATGAACAGATAATGGATTGTAGATGAGGGAAAAAGGAAAACCTCTTCAGATGGCGAACACGAACATTGTGCCTCTTGGACGAACGTCTACGGGAAAAAGAGTAGGAAAAATCACTACTAGAAATCGGGGTTGAAGAATTCATGCACATAATTTCCCTCGTAAGGTTAAATTTCTGCAGAAAAGTAAGAGAAGGAAGGATTCCTTGCTGGTGACTCTGAAAGTAAAAACCAAGACAAATATATGTAGTATGTATGGGGCTCCCTGTGTCCTAATATGAGGATCAAAGTTGCATTATATAGCGGAGAAATAATGTCTATCTGCAAATGTAAAAGGAAATGGAAAAGAGAGAGGCTTTCGAAGTAATGATGACAAAGGGGCAGCAATAGATGAGGATTAATGCAGAGACGGAAATAAGATGGGAAAAAAAAAAGGGGGATTTCTCTTATTTTCCCAGCTCTTTTGATTGCTTTCTCAGAACCGTGAGTGTGGGGTTGGACGGGTTGGGGGTGGTGGAGGCACATAGAAAACGACTATTCCCTTTACATCTTCAATTCACCTTTTGAAAAATTTAAAACTTTCCCCCTTGAGTTTCCTTGGCATTAACTCCTAGTCCTCTTCCGTTTCAAAACTGAACCTAATTTGGACCATTTTCATGCCCTATGATCAAATAAACCAATAGTTGTTTGGGGGGTTATCATTGCAGTAGACATTAATCTCGGGCAAAGTTTTCAAACTTGGCTAGCTGTGCTTCATTTCATCTAGGGTTCATATTATATTAATTACTCCCAAGAAAAATTAAAAGCATAGAGGGTTTATCTAGGGATCACCCAACACGGGGATAATTAACCTGTTTCATTGCTCTTTGTATAGGAATGGCAGATTTCTTTGACAAAGACAGCCACCAAGAAGTCAAATTGGAAGGGCTATGTTCCTCTAATCATAACTAACGAATTGATTAATTCAAATGAATCTATAAAGTACATATTGCTTACATAAATTTTTTCGATAACTAAGTAAATACGACAATTAATTTATTTTAATGATTGTATTAAAGATTCAATTTTGAATTTTGTTGAGATTTAAAACAAATAAGGGTATAACATTTTAAAATATTTTTCATTAAGATTTATTAAGGCTATGATTTTTTTTACTAATCAAGGCCACTTTTCAAAAGTTTCTAATTGAATATATGATTTTTGTAATTTTTTTAAAAAATAAAATAAATATGCATAGTCATATTCTTGATTAGAAATTTTTTTTTAAAATAATAACTTTAATTGATAAAATTGCTAAAGTTATATATTTAATTACAAAATTTTGAAAAGTGACAATATTATTACTAAAGAAAAAATGTCATATTTTTAATTAAAAAAGTTTTATAAAGTTGTGTTTTCATTTATGTCAAATCTTGAATTTTACCCCAAAAAAAAAAAAAATAGTTTTAGAAGAAGTTAGCTAGAGAATTAGGGTTATGATATGGTCAAAAAATTGCAATAAAGTTGGGTATTGAATTAAATATGCGTTTGAAAAGCAGACACATGCGATACTATTTGTTGCTTTGTTTACCTTTTAAGAAGAAAATGTTTTGCGTCTTAGACTCCCCAAAGTTCTTCTCATTGAGTCTGAAACTTCCACTTCCTCATCCCCCCTTGCCGTGCTTTAGGTGTCAGAAATTTAGCCTATAATTCATTATTGTAATCATGCAATAAAGAAAAAGTATTTGTTATAATCAATTGAAAAGGATTAGCATTAGAATGTCAATGTCCAAAAGTCCAATTGAGATTTTGGAAGGAAGACAAGTCACGTGCAAGTCACGTGTGAACCTTGATTGTGGGGTCATGATAAAGAGATAAAATGGTGGGATGTTGAGGGTGTAGTCAATGTGGTTAGGTTCCTCTTTTGTCCCTTTTCTAAGTGTAATTGAGTACCGAAGCCATGCTCATTTATTTGGAAAATGAACCACCATTTTGTCCTCTTCTTCGTCTTCTTCATTATCCACAAGATAGTATTATGATGAAAAAAAGATGGGTTGTGCATGAATCTGAATCATGATGCTGTTTTGAAAAATTAATGGTTGAGCGATTTCGATGAGGACTAGTGCCACTACCACTAGCCTACATTTATTTCCTGTATTATCACATAACATCAACCAAGTACTCATTCCATAATTTGGGATAGGTTGAGGTAGTCAACAATAATATGAAACGCCCTATATACATTCCTAGCATATCATCTACTTTCCCCATGTTTGGATTTCATTTTCTTTCCCTACACTTATTTTTTTGCCAGGAATATTAAGCCAAACTGAGAAATAATACTGAGAGACTCACATGCACGATGCAATGTTGATAAGGATGAATGATTGCTTCTGGAGAGTGCCTCTCAACGTCCACTGTGTGGTCCAGAGCACCACCGTCTCTACATCCAGGTTAGAAATCTACAAACTTCCCTGATCTTCAACTTCTCTTATTGGGTGTAAAATGTCCTTAATGCTGGTCTATGGCTCCCTTTCTTATTTCTTCTATTATAATTATGACAACTAAAAACCTGAGGTTATAAGATAAGTAGCACTTACCAACTTGCCCGTTTCTACTTGTGGCCATTTTGAAGGGACGGTTGAGTTGCATTCAATACCCATATGAAGAGAAAAAGTAATATTGCTTGGGCATTTGCTTTGGTTGCAAATCAAACGTTTCTGTTCTCATAATTCACTGCATTTGCCATTTACGTTGATCAATATTTGAGCAACATAAAGCCATCAAAATATTGGCAAGATTGTCCATGTGTGATTCGTGGGGAAAGGCAGAACGACCCTCCTCTCATGTTGAATACATGTGGATCTGGAAACCCCAAGAAGAAAACGAAATATATATGTGTGTGTGTGTGTGTGTTATCAAAAACCCAGAATTGAGATTGTGTGTGTGTGTGTGTGTGTGTGTGTTATCAAAAACCCAGAATTGAGATTGTGTGTGTGTGTGTGTGTGTGTGTGTTATCAAAAACCCAGAATTGAGATTTGGGGCAAGAAGAAACTAGCTTCTAATTTGCAGGATAAAAAGCTTAGTGATAAAAACAAACAGGTTCTTCTACCAAAAAAAAAAAAACAAAAAAACAGGTTCTGTAAATATCAACACATGCCTGCTAATGCCATGCAACAGAGTCTTCTTGAGTAGCTTCCTCATCCTCATCCATTGGATCATCATTCTGTTGACCATCATCAGCTTCTTTGCTAGCCTCTATTTCCTCATCAGAAATTGAAATTACGGTTTTTACTACATTATCATCATCACTTTCAACACAATCCTCAGTATCTGAGTCTGAAGTAGAGCCCTGGTTTTTCCTCTGTTGATCAAACTCCTGCGTGGCACCGACAAATTGCTGTCTTAAATCAGGAGCAACTATTCCAATCATCTCACTTAGTGCTCCATGCTCATGATTCCCTCTGGCAGCAGCAGCCTCAGAAGATGGTGTACTTTCAATTTCAGCTACCAGACCACCGGAGTCATGCACACCTTCATCATTTTCCCCAATTTTTGGAGATCCATTATCTCCATGGACAGTAGGAGCGGTGCTGCAAGCCCTACTCCCGATAACTTCAGAAGCTAAAAGGTCTGCTGTCTTGATTGTACATCCTTCTGCGTTCTCCATGGACTTTTTATACTCCATACGACAATTTGATTGACAATTATGTGTAGTTTCTGGACAAGTTCGAACATGCTCATAAGTTTCATGCACATGGGTTTCATCATCCAGCTGCATTCTGTCCCCACCTAAAGTTCCACATTTTTTCAAATCAATATGCCGTTCACCTTCAAGTCCTAAGCTTTCAGTTTCAAGTACATGTTCAGTTCCAACTGGACCTCCTTTATGAACAGGAGTTCTGCCAGTACCATCTAAATGAGAATGAATGCCACGTTTAACCAGACAGTCACCACTCGTTAAGTCTGCCTCTTGGGTGTTTTCACCTTCTTCCTGACTTCTTATACCACAGTGATGCTTCTGAGTAACACTGGCTTCATCACTAGAAATATCAATTCTCTGGGCTGAACTAGTAGAGGCTGCCTTCTGCACGCATTTTCCATGACATGCTGTTGTTTCTTTTTTACTTAGTAGAGTTCCACTAACATTTCCATTCAGTACATTAAGGTCAATATCAATAGACGTATTCTCATTATTATCCTCATCTTCCAGTGTTCTCTGCATTGCCTTGAGTTGTTCCTGCTGCTTTGCATAGAGTATAGAGATTTCCTCAGTGGTTGAGTAAAATGCCCTAAGCTGTGTTTCTCTGCAGATCAACTACATGCGTCATCATGCAGCACTATATCAAATCATAAGTATTATTCAGAAGTAAAGAACAGGAAATCATGCACTAATGACTGAAATATTTTAATAGAAGCTTGATTAAAGAAATGCTTATCACTTAGAATATTGCCAGTATCAAACTTCAAACATGATCAGCACAATTACGATCCAATATTTACCATAACACCAAAAATAAATTAACAATCATTTCTCTGCAAATCTCACCGAAGCATAATTCTTTCCCTGGTGCCTTTCAGCTGCCTCCTCTCACAATCAATGTCCTGCATCGCAGCACTTATTGCAAGTTCAAGGGCAGAAACTTTAGCCCATGCTTCTTCTTGGGCTGCCTGCTACCGACAGCATAAAAGAATTCAGCTTAAAATGGTAACTTCAGCAAGATGCTTGCACAAAAATTTTCTATTGCCCTATGATTTGAACAAACATATCTAGCATGTTGGTCAACTACCTTTTACAACATATTATACATTCAGATTTTTGTTTTTATCTAGATTGTGAATGCACAACCTACACAAACAGCCATCTGAAATGCAGGCAAGCTATTGGACGTGACAACAAAAGAATCAGCAATTATTTGAGTCTCAGTGAGGATGTTTATGAGGCAGTGAGTACATATCAAATCATTTACATCATTGGAATGGTGGAAGAAGAAGAAGTATATCAATTTATACCTTTTCACTCTCAAGTTCTTTCCTCAGTCCTTTCATTTCATGGTCAAGTTCTTCCACTCTCTGCTCAAAAACGAAGGATGTACAATAAATCAGCTTCAGCAACTATTTGCACATGTTTTTGTATTTAAGCAGATATTTAAAGACATCGGTATTACTTTTCTTGCATTTACAGAGGCATGTCTCTCTTCACAAACTTGTGTTTCTAACTGGCAAACTTTATTCTCAGAATTAACCAATTTTTGTCTGGCGTCTTCCTGCAGGAGAAAAAGAAATTGAGATAAATAATAATAATAATAATTAATAAATAAATAAATTTGACAAACTTGACGAAGGCAATTGATATTACCAGTTTGGTCGCTAAACTTTCCACTTGCAAAGAGCTCATTCTCACTGAATCCTATCAATATGAAAGCAGAACATGTCATTTCTCAAATCCTTTAAAATATATCAGACATGAAGAAGATAAATGTGGCTAAAAGGATCAATATCTTTCTGACCTCAAGCTTATTCATTACTTCTTGCTGCTCTCTTTCTCGTTTTAAAGCTACATCTGAATGTTGTTTCAGCTCCTCTTGAGCCTCTATCTGAGCTCTTTCTACTGCTGCTTTTAAATCAGCACCAGCCCTTTCTTGTTCTTCTCTTCTCTGATCTCGTTCTTCATGTAACTGTGCCTTGAGTTCAGCTATCGACGCCTTCTGGCTGAAATATCAAGAAATAAGGTGAATTACCATATTTTCACATTTTCTGAGGTCATCTCCTCCACTTGTGAACACTGACTTCTCAAACTTGAGAACCAATGGAAAATGGTTCCTACCTTTTCATTATTTCATTAGCTTCAGCACATGACTGCGTCGACGCACTAAGCCTTTCATTTAGGTCATCTATAACATGCCTTTGTTTAGCCAGCATTCTAACCACATCTACCGCCTCCTTTTGCCTTATATCTAACAGATCACGCAACTTGTTGAGTTCATAAAAAAATGTCCTTACAATTTTGTATCTCATCTCTTTGATTTCCTGCAGAATTAGACCCTTATCTGTTAAGAGACAAAGATCAGATAGCAATAGAAAGTAACAATCAAAGACAAGAACAACAAAAGTAAAATGAAAATAGTGGCATAAAAAACACAGAGGTAACAATAATAACTTTAACTATGGATGGACACTTTATCACCCTTTGCAATCAAGGATGCTAATAATACAAGGACTTAGTTCATCAGAAAAGCATACACTTTCATTACATTCCATGGTGGCATGACTCTCATTGTGCAGTGTATCAATAGTAAGGACCTCGCTTTCCAATTGCTTCCTCAAATCCTGCACGCAGCAATATATAGCATTGTCTGTATCATTGTCAAACAATACCTGATGTAACAAGCAACAGAATCATGAATTTTAAGTGTACCCTATTTGACTGCTGAAGGCTCCGAAAATCATCCAGGGATATAGGACCCTCTGGAGCACCAATACCAATACCTTTCAGTCTCTTGTTCTCAGAAACAAATTCATCTGCACATGGAGGAAGAAATAATATGCCACTTGAAGTTTATAAGGAAAGCATATTTAAGAAAAGAAAAAGATCACCCATCAGTATATTTCACCAATAAAAAGGAGAAGCAGGTAAATTGGGAGAATTAATTATCTGAGGTTCGGTCTTTTATATGAACTTTAGGTTGGAGACTTGAGCATGTATTGACAACTGACACTGAGTTAAAAAACACATGAAACCATGATCATGTAGACTCCACATGACTTGATGAACGTGGATCCCCAGCCACTTGGGATGTCATAGTAACCAAATTTAAACACAAATCACAGAGAATTAGTGGCAGACAGGCAGATATACCTGATTGTCTTTTTCCAGCAGCACCCTCAGTTGAGGGGGCAGACCTATGAACTTCTCGATAGACATATGCAAATGCAAGTTCTGCAACAACGGAGTTACATCATCAGGTCACTCTCAACATGCTTTATAATCCATAAAATGGAGTGGGGGAGGGGGGAGAAAGGTTATTTGTAAGCTATAATAAAAATGAGATAATGAAAACTTTTATAATCCCACAACTATAAAATTATATGAACAAATAAATAAAGTCAACAAGTCTTAAACAGAAACTCTTGTAGAAAATAGAGAAGATTTGGGTTTCTAGTTATAATTTTCCTTCTCATACATTCCCTATTCTAACTGATCCTACAATTTCCTAATTTCATTAGAGATAAAAAGACAAGGGACCAGGATCACTTCTCATACAAAATAAAAAGATGAATGCTTGGAGGTGCAGATCAGTATTTACCATGCTGAGGAGGAGCAGAAAATGATATAATATCTCCATGTTGTATTTTCATTTCAGGGCTATTCTTCTTCAACTTCTCCCAGTTAAGATACGTCCCATTAGTGCTGCAGAAGCCAAAACCCCATCAGAATGTATAAAAATTCAAGAAACAATACAGAGTTTAACCAGCGAAACCAACCTAGTATCTTTTAAGAAGACAGACGCATAACAATTGGATGAATTCTCTGCATCATCACTTGCAACCCTCTTCCTATATATTGTGCAATGATACGCGCTAACCGCAGTTGATTCAATCTGAAAATGCACATCCTCTACGTTTCGGCCAATGCAATGTTCATCCGCAGTTAAAAGCATGTTCATACCCTGGTAAATGATTGTTTCATCAGCCTTAGCTTTCGTTGCATGATAACATACATAGTCCACAAAAATCCTGATAAGTAATGGGGATTGGATTCAACCAGATGTTAAGTTATTAACCAAATTTGTAAAAGGAAATCATTGAATCAAAGCTCTTAATCAAAATACTAGCTAAATTCTACTTTAAAGTTAAACTAACTAAGTAGCTAAGTGGAAATTAACCAAATTTATATTGCCAAAAACCATTATTTAATAAAACAAATTTATAAAAGGAAATCAAGTTTTCACCACATGTCAAAATTTCAAAAAGGCAAGCTCCACCGCATAACCATTAGAAAAAAGGGGAATGCTTTCTTACAATTTTTCGTCCTACAATTTTTTTATTTATTTATTTATAACTTTATAACTTTATCGTATTATTAAAATAATTAATTTTAAATTTTAAAATAATTAATTTTAATAATTTATATAAAATTTATGATATTAAATAGATCTACTCATTTTAATAACACGTTAAAAGTTATATAAAAAATAAAAATTCTGCCTGTAACTCCACCCTAAAAAAAAAATGATTACACAGAACAAAATAACTCCTATATTGAAAAAAAAAAAAAAAAATTGAAAACACATCTAAAGAAGATCATCGGAGGGTCTCTAGAGTTTAAGTGGGTAACCTTGTGGCGTTTGCGGGCATGGTTAGAAATAGCAGTAAGGACACCCCAAACGTCGGGATCGTAACTTGGGAGAGGCTGAGATGAGATATGGTCTGCAACCGACCTGATGAGAGCAGTGGGGTTGGGAGGCACCTTCGCCGGTGGAGATGCATCGTTCTGCTTAAATTGGGATTGCAGGTACTGTGATACATTGTGTTTTGGGATTAAACTAGATTCTGTACACACATCGATTTCTGATTTTTCTTCCATTAAATTGGCGGGGATTTTGAAACCCTTTATTTTGTTCGTGTGTTTTTGGACAGGAGGAAAGGAGGGTTATTGTGTCTGGTCTGGACTCTTGAGGAGTTTGTCGAGGAAGCCTTGATTTGTTTACGGGTGGT
>BPVZ01000037.1:1688315-1704957 GCA_020521535.1 Rubroshorea leprosula
TAATAAAGTTAAATAAAATTTAATTAATTCTTCCATGAATTAGGAAATAATTTTATTTATTGAAAATTGAAGTTGAAAGACATTTTTGTTACTTTTTAAAGTTCAAGGATGAATTGATTCAAAAATAAAAGTTAAAAGACCAATTTAGGTATTTAACCTAAAAAATATATTAACCACGGCAACATCACTATTTAATTAATCCTTAAATAAAAAAAAGTTAAAAATTGACATCCTTGAATAGAAAAAAGTTAAAGGTTGACATCTTTATTTAAAAATTGACAAAATTAACATTCTTATTTAAAAAAATTAAAAATTGATATTCTTATTTAAAATTTATCAAAATTAACATTTTTAAATAAAAAAAAGTGCAAAATTAGAATCGCACATTTACCCACGAAAAAGACATGAACCATCCACGGTCCAAAAAAAAAAAAAAAGGCTTTTTGTCGTCGCATGTCGCCCTGGTGAAAAGTACCTCGACGGAGACAGTGAAGTGCTTTTGCTGCCAGCAATAGCATCAATGGCATCCGAAAAGCCATCGCGAAACGATCTGCCGCAGGTCCTGCTGCTACGACCTCCACCATCCTTCTACCTCTTCGGCGACCAATTCTACCTCTCCGACAAATTCCAACTCCTGAAAGCATACGAATCGCCGCTTCCTCTGAGCGAGTTCCTGACCACTCACGCGCAATCCATCCGAGCCATTCTCTCCTCCGGTGGTGCCCCCGTCACCGCCGAAACGATCCGCCTGATGCCTGCGCTGCAGCTTGTAGTCACCACTAGTCAGGGCCTCGACCATATTGACCTCGGTGAGTGCTGCCGCCGCGGCATAACCGTTTCTGGTGCTGGTACTATTTTCTCCGCGGATTGCGCGGATTCAGTTGTAGGATTGTTGCTTGATGTGATGAGAAAGATTTCCGCTGCTAATCGGTATGTCAAGCAAGGGCTCTGGGCCGTCAAAGGCGACTACCCCCTTGGTTCCAAGGTTAGTGAAGTGTACTAATTTCGCTCTTTACTGTTTCTGTTTGGGAAGTATGAATTTTCAGATTCCTTACCAAAATCGCAAAATCTTTGTTGGAAGGGACCTGCGCTCTTAACCTGGTTGTTAAGTTGTATTTCTTTATTTTTATTTATTTATTTTTTATATTGGTTGTACAATGAGAGAGGCAACCATCTCCAATTCTCTCATCTCTTATCTCATCTCACCCGTATGCTATGTGAGTTGAATTCAAGATTTCTTACTTCTGAGAAGCACTGAGTTAGTTAGTCAAGTTGTATTAATTATTCTATTTTTGTAGTAATGAATTTTTATAGGAAAATATAAAAGTAAGATATGAATTTTAATACTAATATCTGATTTTAATTGGGTAATTGGTAAATTTAAACTTAATTTTTAATTTTTCTATACAAATTAATTTGTTAATACATCCTTAACATGCGTGCCTTAGGTTATATGTTACAAAAACTCTTGTTAAAGTTTTAAAATTGGAAATGCTATTAGGCTTCTTGTCTGCTGGTGCCTGTATTTTATTTTTATTTTTTTTTATATTATCATGGAAATATATAAAATATTAATTAAAATTTGTATAGGTATACAGAAAAAATCAATTAAAATTAAGTAAGAATTATAAATTTACCTTTTTAGATAAAATGTATGTTAAAAGTTTAGTGTGAATCATTTTCAAAGAATGAGTAGAACGATAATGCAATAACTCCCACGAGATTGAATACGCAATTGGAAATTTTTAATGTTGTAGTTTTGAGCAATGTCTTGATAGTTGATACCGTTGTAGTTAGAGGCTGCATTAGAATTTTTTTGTTTCTTTTTTAACCAGCAAAATTAGATTAATTTTATTGGTAATCTTGGTATAGAGCTGATAATTTGTTGAGTGGAATAATTAATTTCAGCTGAGTGGCAAACGAGTGGGGATTGTTGGACTGGGGAGCATTGGATCAGAGGTTGCTAAGAGGCTTGAAGCATTTGGGTGCTCTGTTTCATACAATTCAAGGAAGAAAAAACCAGATGTATCATACCCTTTCTATTCAGATGTCCGTGAACTTGCAGCTGATTGTGATATCCTCGCAGTTTGCTGTGCTTTAACTGAGGAAACTCACCACTTGATCAACAAGGAAGTGTTAAAAGCTCTGGGAAAGGAAGGAGTCATTGTTAATATAGCGCGTGGCGCTATTATTGATGAGAAGGAACTGGTGCAGTGTTTGGTGCAAGGAGAGGTTGGGGGTGCTGGTTTGGATGTGTTTGAGCATGAACCTGATGTTCCCAGTGAGCTATTTGAATTGGACAATGTTGTGATGAATCCACATAATTCTGTCTTCACATATGAATCTTTTCAGGATCAGCGGAAAGTTGTTGTGGGAAATCTTGAAGCTTTCTTCTCAAACGAACCCTTGCTAACTCCAGTAAAAAATGATTGAATAAATTCTCAGGAGGTATATATATATATATAATATCCATTAAATAAACACTTCTTTCCCATGGAAATATTTTATGTCAGAAGTAGTTTTTACTCCAGTATCTTGTTACTCAAAGCTGTTATGCAGTCATATTGATTTGTACTTCAAGTATATAATTTATGGATAATCTTTATATGGCATGTTGTGTATAGAGATCCGTTTGCTAGTCAATACAGTCTGACCACTGTTACTTCTGGTAAACAATGTCTTTCATTCAGCTAGTTGTAGTTATTGGTAATCTGTCAAACATAATCTCTTTACCTCTTCTTCGTCCTTTTTCGTAGTGATTGTTCTTGTAGATACTAGGTAACATTGCTAAGCATTTATTATGCACTCTAATGCCCATAGTGTTTTGTTTATGGATGTAGGGCCTGGAGTATGGTCACGAAAGATTGTTTTAGTATTAACATCCTAGTATTTGATAATCATATTAAGTTTCGATTAATTCAGAATCGAGTCATGTTAATCCTTATTAGGGAAAGCTCTGTTAATAATTATTTCTCCATTCATAAGACTCGAACTTGAAACTTTACTTAAGGGGAACCGATCTTCTTCTAGTCGGACCAATGACACGAAAGATTGTTGTAACTCAAGATGGTTGCAAAGTTATGAGCTTCAAGTACAAAGCCACTATGGGATTACTTGCACCATTGCTATTGTTATACTTATACCCTGATTAAGACTTCAGAGGGATGAATAGAGGAAATGCTTTACCCATTATATGTTAGTAGTACCAAATTCATGCTCTTGTCTTCTAGTAGTCAAAATGACTCCTAATAATTCCTGTTACGTGTTGCTTCCTCTCTATGTTAGCACTAGCAAAAGAACTTGATTCAAAGAACATCGAAATTGGACAAAAACAAAGATAAAAGATTATAAAACTGCAGTGTTGAAATTCTGTTCATATTTGGTTGCAGATGGTATCAAGTGTACTCGAAAGTATTAGGACTTGCTTCCATAAACCACCCGGAAAATTGGTTATTCATTCTATTCTGGGTTTTTGCCCATAATCAGCTTCACCTTTGGTAGGCTGAAGAGAGAAGAAGAAGAGGGTGGAGCTGTGTGTGAAAGAAGAAAAAGATTAGAAGAGAAGAAAGGAATTCCGGATGAAAACCATAGACAATTACATAACGCTTTGCAAGAACTTTTTTCGTAGTAGACCTTTGTACATAATTATCTTTTTACCATTACATTATTATTACCCAAAGGCTCTTCGCTTCCCTGGATTTTACATCGCAGACCTGATCATGGGTAGTAGAGAAGAAAGCCATGGTCGCCGATCCCAGTCTCTTCCAGAGGTCTTGGTCCTCGAACCACCGCCAGTGTTCAAATTCCATGGGGACAGGCTCTCGGAAAAGTTCGTTTTCCTCAAAGCGTGGGAATCGCCGCTGCCTCTCGAACAATTTTTGATCGTCCACGCACAGTCAGTCCGAGCACTTCTCTTATCTGGCACATATCGACTCACGGCTGACATACTCCGCCTACTGCCTTCTCTGAAGCTAATATTCACCACCAGCGCCGGCCTCAACCACATCGACCTACCGGCTTGCCACAAGCAAGGAATCTCTGTTGCCGGTGCCGGAAGCTTGCACTCGGAAGACGTTGCTGATTTGGCCGTCGGACTGCTGATCGATGTGTTGAGAAAGATTTCTGCTGCTGATCGGTATGCAAGACGAGGACTTTGGGTCAGTAATGGGGATTTCCCTCTTGGATTCAAGGTAATTAATTATTCATTATCCCCTCTTTCCACTGTACTTCGAAATTCCTCGCTTGTTTGCTTTCGTTGTGAACACCGCTTAGATTAGATCAACAGTTATGATTAAGGTGTTAATTAGGGAAGATGGTTTTGATTTTTCACTGAATCATCCTTTTACATGTAACTGAAAATTGGGTTTATTTCAGTTGAGAGGGAAGCAAGTTGGAATTGTTGGGTTGGGAACCATTGGTTCACAAGTAGCAGAAAGGCTTGAGGCATTTGGCTGCAATATTATGTACACCTCAAGGAAGGAGAAACCATCTGTACCATATCGATTCTACTCCAATGTTTGTCAACTGGCTTCTGATTCCAACATCCTCATTATTTGTTGTGCATTAACTGACCAAACCCACCATCTTATTAACAAGGAAGTTCTGCAAGCATTGGGCAAGGAAGGAATTGTTATTAATGTCGCCCGGGGGCCTATTATTGATGAGCAGGCAATGGTGCGGTGTTTAGTGCAAGGAGAGATTGGAGGTGCTGGGATGGATGTGTTTGAGAAAGAGCCTGATGTTCCCAAGGAGCTCTTTGCATTGGATAATGTTGTGTTGTCGCCGCATAGAGCTGTTCATTGCCAGGAGACTTTGATGGATTTGTGTGACCTTGTGGTGGGAAATCTGGAAGCATTCTTCTCAAACAAACACTTACTAACCCCAGTAATGATGAATCAATGACCTCACCTCTACAGCCAAGTGCAGGTTAGTATTCTCTTCATTTCTCCACCTTGTTTGTTACTTTAACTAAGATACTGTCTCAGAAAAATTTGATATCTGAAATTAAGTTACATGTATTACAGTGAAATTGTTGGACAGATTGTCTTAATTCTCACCCAATGCTGTGTTTCAATTCAAATTGCTAGTGACTTACTCTTTTTCTATACTTCTGGTGCGTTATATGTACTCTCCCTTAGCTTGTGAAAACCATAAAATGGAACCTAGCAGTAACAAAAAGACCTTAGGTTCTAATCCTAAAACCAACACTGACCTTCACCTTATTTGAGGTATAAGGGGAACCCATCGCAAGAAAATTCAATTCCCATGGGAAGAAGAGGATTAACAGCCTAAGTGCCTGTTTGTTGTGGTTGTAGCTTTTAATAGAAGTTTTGTTGAAAAAAAAATATTGTAGAAGTACTATTTTTGTAAATAAAAAAAAAAAACGAAGATAAAATAATATTAATGTATTAATTTTATTAAAACCCAAATGAAAAACTCTTGCAGAAGCACCAATTCGATGCTTCTGAGATTTGTAATGAAATAGACAAAAGACTAACTTGTTAGAAGTTGTAGCATTTTTCACATATTATATTGTTTGGTGCAGTTGTAGCTTTTGAAGTTCAAAAGGGTTTTCACCGGTTATACCAAACATACCCTAAGTGTGGCCCACAATTCCAGAGCTGGCCCAAGTCGGATAAGGTGTAATTGATTCATGGTATAGGTTTGGGCTAAATGAGTCCAAACTTTCCTCAAAAATCTATTTTCTGTGGGCCAGGCAGCCCATGATTCTCTTCTAACGGCTAAGTGCTAATTGCCAATTAAAAATTCATTTTTTTAAAGAAAAAAAAAATCAAAGATTAAATGATAGAAAACAGGTTATGGTCATGACCACCATTCAATTTGTGAATATCATTAATAATTGTTAAATTTTTATTTTAATTTGATTGTTAGAAACAGTTGATAACTGATTAGAATAGTAAATATTTATTATTTAATAAATTAAAATAAATTTATAAATAAATATTTTTAAATATTATAATTAATTATTTAAGAAAAAAAACTATAAATTAATAAAATTATAGTTAAATTGGTGGTCTTAACAATCTAGATAGTGGCAATAACCTAGCCCCAAACATACCGTCCGAATTGTTTTACAATCCATCACCTGTCTGATACATACCTGGGAAGAAGAAGACAATTGAGGAAACAACAAAACGTCTGAAACCACTTGCATGATAGAGGATTAATAATTTATATATGTAGGATGCAGCTAGCATGGCTCTGCATAAATTAGCAAAAGATGAAGCAGAAGAGTTAAATTTGCCAACTAGACCCAAGTCTAGATCAGCTCCTATCAAGTTGCATAATAAATTCATTAATTTCCCTTCTTGATGGTGAATTCATTAATTTCCCACAGCATAGGAAGCAAAAGGAATCTAAGGCCTTATTTTAATTGAAAAGACCTTAATTTGTTAGTTATGTTGTTCCATTCACATAAAACAATGGATTTAAAGGTGATGAGAGTGATGAAAGAAGGGACAAGTAATTAGTTAATCTTTGTGATTATCATTAATCAAATTGACAACTTTCTATCTATTTATCAATCCATCTGTGGTGTTATGTAATCTTAGAGAAATGAAATCCATCTCTTTCAAACCAAATAAGACATTATTTGCCACATTGGATGACAATGAAGCATGTTATATATGCAAATGGTGCCTGTTGTCATTGCTAGGTAGTTTATGCAACTAAGCTGCTTACCTAAATGCATTATTGCCATTATTATATTTTTGTTTATCACACGAAACCAATGTTGTTAATTTTTTTTTCTATTGTTTATTGTTAGATTCATTTTGTGGAGTGCAAACTGCCAATTCAGTTCAGTCTAAACCAATCATGGGAATTAAGGGGGAGAAGAGCAAATCAGGATGGGATGACTTGGTAATTATCAATCCGCATGTTCTTTACAAAATATAAAATTTTAAATTATGGTTAGACATACAAATTTATTTGCAAAAAATGTTGTCTATATAATTTGAACATAAAAGTTAACTTCTAAACTACAAAATCTTATTGCCCTTTCCTACATGAAGAAGAAAACGGAGCCATTTTTGTTGCTATGCTCTCTTGAATAGTTATCTTTTAACGTGTGTCTAATAATGAGTTATATAACTTATATATAGTAATATGATATATTCCTTCTCAAATCTTTTTTTATTCGTTTTAAAATTTGAGTTTGAGACGTTTTAATATAGAAGTTTAAAGTTAAAACGTACATTGTTGCCCTGTAATTAGTACATGAAGAAGAAAACTTAGGTATCATTGTCAATGAATTTGCTGCTTTGTGGAATAGCATTAATTTGGTGTCCAGTCGACCGTATATCCTATGGCCTCAAGGAACCCAATTCGGTCCTCTGATCTCCTTCCTCAATTAAAATACTTTTTTTTTTTTTTTTTCCTTTTGTGATTTTGAGTTACTTTGAGCAAACTGGGTCCACAATAAAAAGTAAAGTGTAACTCTCTCTCTTCCTCTTCTCTGCAATCTCTACAGCTAAACTAGAATCTGGTTGGTGGTAATTGGCATCCGAGGATGAGAATCTTCTTTCCCATTGGCCCTCCGCTAGAATTAATTCTTAGTATATACCTTTGCCTTTTATCTTTTGATGTTCTAGTGTTGTGTGTGTGTTTATATATTTGCTAATCCAAGCCCATATGGTAATTAAAAAATGAAACTACAAAATCAAAACTTTTGAATGTTAAAAAGTTCTACCAAATATGGTAATAGGATTCTGAAAGGGCACATGTTAGGTTTCATTAATTATACTATTTGTAATTAAATTTGTATAAAATTTTATATAAGATTTAAATAAAATATAATATAATATTTATACCTAAAATTGGTAAAAAAAAATATAAGTTTGATATGTAAATTTGTACAAAATTAATTAAAGACATCATAATTAATGAGTTTTAATTTGTGCCATTAGACAAATCCTATAGTAATTTTAGAAATAAAAGTTTTTATGATTTATCATGTACAGATGGTACATTTTATAATTATTAATAGATAAGAGACACTCCATGTTCAAAAGCCATCCCTCATTCATAATTTATAAACATGTCATTTTTTTGATAATTTGATAGTTCAATACACTTTTGCAAATGTATTCAGACGTTACTTCAACAAATGCTTTAGATATGCCTAAACATTGTGTAGTCACCCATAATAACAACAACAACAACAATAATAATAATAATATAAAGCCACAAACCATGTATATGAGCTAGAAAACACATGATATATGAATATGATAGGAATGACGCAACAGGGAAAACAATTGAATTAAATTCCAGAGCCGGTACTCCATACCTATCCCCCAATGAACGGCCTTTGCTTTTCTCTCCTCCTCCTCTCACCTTCACTTCCTATTAATTCAACTCTCTTTCATCTCTTTCCATTTCATGACATTTCCTCTCTCTTAACTTATTTCTCACCAACCAAACAGCTAGAGAATTTCGAAACATATAATATTAGTAACAGTTGCATTAATGCCGCCTGAATCTTTAGTCCTCGATGCCTCAGGTCTTCAGTTCAAATCCAACATACCTTCAGAGTTCGTGTGGCCCGACCATGAAAAGCCCTGCCTCCACCCTCCTCAACTTGCTATTCCTCCCATTGACTTGGGAGGATTTCTTTCCGGTGACCCTCACGTTGTCTCCACTGCTACGCAGCTCGTCAATGAGGCATGCAAGAAGCACGGCTTCTTTCTGGTAGTGAACCACGGCATCGATTCACAACTTATAGCTAAAGCTCACGAGTATATGGACTTGTTCTTCGGCATGCAGCTCTCCCAGAAGCAAAGGCTACAGAGGAAGATTGGAGACCACTGTGGATATGCCAATAGCTTCACCGGAAGGTTCTCCTCAAAGCTTCCATGGAAGGAAACGCTCTCCTTTCGGTATAGTGCAGACTGCAAAAACTCAAATATTGTCGAAGATTATTTCTTGAATGCAATGGGTGAAGATTTTAAACACTTCGGGTATATGAACATGCATTTTCTATCTCTAGTTCATGAGCATTCCATGTATATATATTATGCTTCTAACTAAATCTTCCTTCCTCATGGATGTTTTTATTTTAATAGGAGGGTTTATCAAGAATATTGTGAAGCAATGAGCAAATTATCACTAGGGATCATGGAGCTGCTAGGGCTCGGTCTAGGAGTTGAGAGAACTTATTTCAGAGATTTCTTCCAAGGAAATGATTCCATAATGAGACTAAATTACTATCCTCCATGCCAAAAACCCAATTTAACGCTGGGAACGGGGCCTCACTGTGACCCTAATTCCTTGACAATCCTTCATCAGGATCAAGTCCACGGCCTTCAGGTGTTCTTCGAGGAAAACTGGTACTCCATTGATCCCAATCCAAACGCATTTGTAATCAACATTGGCGATACTTTCATGGTAAGAATTTTCATGGAAAATGAATTTCTTTACATCTAAAGTTAGATAGTGTCACAATTTGGGTCATTGGTGAACTTGATTGCGTGCATATATACCAATTCTAATGGATTCTATCTTGTTGATGGTTTCAGGCTTTGTCAAATGGCATTTACAAGAGTTGCTTGCACAGGGCAGTGGTGAACAGTGAAACTGTGAGAAAATCTCTTGCTTTCTTTCTATGTCCAGGGATGGACAAGGTGGTGAAGCCACCTTCTTCTTTAGTGAGCTCCATGAATCCGAGAACATATCCAGACTTCACATGGCCAGTCCTGCTGGAATTCACACAGAAACATTATCGAGCTGACATGAACACCCTTAATGCCTTCTCAAGCTGGCTCCATCAGCAGCATACGATCAATTGAAAAAGAGAGAATGGGGAAAGGGCAGCAGAAACGCCAAAAAGAGAGGGCAGGTGTATAAGTTGCTTTCAGTGGGTTTAGTGCTGGACAGAATATATGGAATAATATGTGAGGATGTTAATTTTAATAGGAATAAAAAGCTAATATGTCCATAACCTAGTGTTTTTAATTTCTCCCAAAGTCCCAAAGTCCTAATTATGTAAGACTAGATTGGTGTACTTTATTTGTTTGGACCACCATACCGTACCAACCATGTACAGCTCAATGCACATCTAAAATATCTACAATAGTTCTAAGTTCTCTTTCTCTCTTTAATTTTGTTTAATTCTATGTCATTTTTATACATTTGATGATGCAACGGAGAAGAACTTTGCCTCTTTTTTTTTCCTTAGATCTCTTTAAATTCATGTGGGTATTCACAATTAAGACAAATTTTTTAAAATTTTTAATGTGAATTAGTTACAAAAAGATACATTTATTATGTTCTAATTAGACAAACCCTTTAAAATTTTAAGTTTTTATCACTCAAAACACCCCTTTTGAAGCTGGATTAAATTCTTGATGAAGAATACTTTTGGGGGAATGAAAAAGAATGAAATGAAGCCACCACCATGAAAAAAAATGGGTTCTTTTTGAGACATAATTGGGGAAATTACATGGTTTGAACAATATCGTACAAAAAGGAAAGTGAAAAATGTTTGTCCTCTCTGGACTCTCAAAGAAACCATCTCAAAGATCTCAATAGCTGCTGTCCACTGCCTCGGGTACCGGTGGCACTGTAAACTCAGTCCTTAAATAAAAATCTGCATAGGGTGAATGGCTTCAATGTTTCTTTGATTGGGAGTGTGACAAGATCTTATGTCAATTTTCTTAATTTTCGATCAAAAGATTATATGTCAATTAGTAATAATAGTAACAATAAAAGTCAGTCGGTTCACCGACAAAAATGGAGAATACAACTCGATAAGATGGATGGATGGATGGATCAAATTTTGATCTTGTTCATTCTCTTTAATCAAGAACCCATTACTAATTCAGTGCGGTTCCCCAATATTATCGGATCAAATCAATGAAAATTTCACTAATTGGATTCGGAAGAAGAATTTTGTGCATCTTTCCTGCCCTTTAATTGGGTCAAATAATTGATTGGGTGCAATTTCAAGAAGGGATGAAATTGACTGGACCTATTTAATTGAATGGCAACTAGCTAGGCAGCCAACAGAAGCTTGAAAAAATGAGAAAGAGACAAGTTTTTATTATTTTATTATTGATTTATTTTTAACTTTTTATAACTTTATGCATCATTTAATAATTAATTTTTCTCATTCTCATTTATTAAATCAATGCTATTACATAAATATACTCTTTTAATATTTCATTTAATAATTATGTTAATAAATTATCTATGTATCATTATTCTAAAAGCTAATTTCATCATAAGAAAATATTCCATAAAGAAAAGGTTTTAAACGAATTGGCAGTATCATCTATCAGACAATTATGGGATTGCTTTGATGCCCATTTAATTGGAGTACAGATTCAAGAAACAGATTGATGGGACCAAGAATTGAACATGTCCCTTCGTAGTAGTGGAAAAAATTTTCTGTCGCCAATAACATATCATATCAGCTAGGGTTTGATTAATTGTAACGCAGAATTACAGAGGAGGCAAACGCACCATCACAGAACCCATATGGCACGGAAAAATTGGCATTCCTGCACTAGGAAAATTATTTAAGATAGCAAGTACTAAGGATATCAAGAATTGTACCCGTTCTGAAATGAAGAAGACATTATTTGTTCAGAAAATAAAGCAAACCGACAATCTAACAAAAAAAATTGCACGGACTGTCTGCATAGGTTAGTACTAAATAGAATTTGTTATTTTGTTTCAATTTGTGAGTGCTCAAGGAATGAATTCAATGAATAATATAGAAGAATGGACAATGTGGGATGCCCCACCCTCCCCCCTAAGAAAAAAAAAGAAATTAACAACGTGGGAAAAAGAAGGAAGACAGAAAGCAGAAAGTTTTACCCAATCCCTCCTCCTGCAGTATTTAAACCAAAGATGCTTCAACTGCATGCAGAGGAAAGAAAATAGAGAAGGCATTAATCTATACCCCAGAAAGCAGGCTCATTCACCCTGTCTGCTTGCAGCTCCGAAGGTAAGGATGATCATACTTAATGTACTTGGTCCAGTAAGGCTGATATTTTGTCATTGCTATCTCCAGCCATGGTTTCATATTGCCATTATAGTGGATTACTGCCGCATTTTTAATTTTCCTCTTGTCAATACTTGGATTGTAACCCAAACCAAGCACGTGCCATGACTTCTCCAGTGGGTGTGTTAGACCATAAAATGTAATCAGTCCTGGAGGCAGTGTCCCGAGCTTCCAGAGTGTTCTTTCTTCATTCTGATAAAATGGAAGGGTGAGGGAAAAAATAGAACTCAGAACATATAAAATTATAAATATTTTACTGGCTTGATGATCCAAAAAAAAAAAAAACCCCATTTTGATGGCTGTTTCATGCACAATGAGTCTAGATTATGTAATTCAATAGCATCTGAGGGCCATCCATTTCTTTTCACACTCAAAAACCATTAAATAATCAACTATGGTACAATCATTTTTTGCAAAAAGCACAAAGACGTTTGATGATTGCTAAAACTTTCTTATTTCAGCAAAGGAATTCAATTAATTTACACATTATGATGCATGGATGTCTTAAAATATGAAATGTAAAATGCTGGTGATGATAAAAGATATGCAGCCATAACATTAAAGGGTAACTCACCAAGTTTTGCCACTTATGATATATGCCTGTGATATCCTTCTTTTTCCACTCTTTAAGATCAAACATATTCATCCCATATGCCCACCCACAAGCATTAGGATCAAAGTTCTTTGAAATGTTAGGATTTGAAAAGTTTAGGTACTTGTCAAAACGATGAAAGCTTTCACCACAGGTTTCAACCGCACCATTAACTTTTCCATGAAGATTCACTGACCACAATCCTGTTAAGTCTTTCTGGACAACAATGTCATCATCAAGAAACAGGATCTTATCCAACTTGGGATAGACCTCTGGCAGATAGAACCTCAAGTGATTAAGCATGGAGAGATACTTTGGGTTCCGATACTTCAAATTTGAAGAGCCAGATGCAAGATTGGTTTGTTTGAAATAATAATCTATCATTTTAGCAGACTCAAGTTGCCGCAGAACAGGGCAGTAGGATGAATTCAGCCACGTGAACTCATCAACATTTTCAACGTGAATGGTAGCTTTTCCAGGTGGATTTAACAGAAACCACATATTCATTGCCCCAAAGTTAAGTTTATCTGTAACAAGATGGAAAACGTGTTTTGATGGATCCTGCAATACCACCATTTAAATAATAATTTTAGTCAAGATGGCAGGTGTACCTCTATTTAAAAATGTTGAAAAAAAAAATTCAATTAAACACATGCTGGAAAGTTCAATTTAGACAGCTGTATAGAACAGGGCAGGTCAAATACCTTTGCATTCATGACAGTTGAGTTGACAACAACAGACGCGGCCAAGACATTATCAGAGAAAAGGGCATAATGATAAAGATTTGGATTTTCCAAATTCTCACTTCTAGGGAATTTTCTCTGATCTGGGGAAAGGAGATTGTATTCTATGGTCAATCGCATGGACAGACAATGGATTGCATTTGGAATTGTTTTAGCAGCCATTTGACTCAGGAATGTGCTCTGTTTCTTCAAGCCCCTAACTTCCTCATCGGCTGTCTGAAGCATTGCTCTGAGACTTCCAGTGACAGACTTGCAATCATATAATATCCCTTTTGCTTTTGATAGAACTCGGCCCATAGCTTTCATTTTCTCAGGTGCACTAAACTCAAGTTGCAAGTGTAATGTATGAATTTAAAAACTGCCAATGTCACTAATAGAGATAATAGTTACAAACCAAGACTGTAATAGATGATTGACCGCATTAAAAGAGTAATTTCTTCATACCTTTGATGTAGATCAGCATCAACTGTTGCCTCTCCCAAGGCACGCTGACTCTCTTTGAGCCTAGTTGGCAATTCCTTTAGTAAGTCACTGTTATTTTTCATATTTGCAATACTTATATATACCTTTGCCATTATAATTTGGTCTCGTAGCAGGCGCACTGTCGAATCTGGGTTCTCATTCTCATTTTCTTTCCTCCAAATATTGTACTTTCCCAGAACTGCAGAGTCCACTGATTTGGAGTGTTCAATGGCTGCATTTTCAAGTTTTATTGAAGCTTCATCATCTTGTTGCAGCAAGTAAGCTGCCCGCTTCTCATGTCTTTCTTCCCTCAATTGCTGCACAATATCAAAATATGTCAAGGAAATAAATTTCACAGGTTAGAAACAGATGCAAAAGAGAACCAGCAAATGGCAAATGTATTAAATGAAATCTCATTAAGTTTGTCATCAATAATCTTAAAAACATCTTAACTGCTCTGACTCCGAGTTACAAGATATTTTCACATGGGTGTAGAAAACAAATAATCTTGAAGCATGCCATGCATGAGAGGACGATAATTACCCTCCGAAGTACTTTTGCAGATGAATCAAGGGATTGAGAGTGACCATCTGCGTGAGACAATGAGATCCGCATGAAAGAAAAATATTATCACAAGCATCAGGCAACTATCCATTTATAAAAGGCATTACCATCCAGAACCTTGCCATCTTTGATTGCAGGCATCTCTTGTTTGATGTCTGTAGCTTTCTGGTTTGATTTAATTATTATATTAGGCCAAGAAATTCAACAAATTAGAACTATATATAGAATTGAGGTTTTGTGGCAGAAAACTCTGGAATGGAGCGAAAATGCACTAGATTTGAGTCAAACCATACTATAATCTAACCTGATAGGTAGTATCATTATCAACTGAAGTCTCTAACCCAGTAACTTTCCATGAACCTGAAACATTGTTTTGTCTGAAAGAATCGAGACTTAATGACTCCAAATCAGCTTTGCTTGTAGTTATAACATCCATGATCTACAATATTGATTTAATTGGGATATCAAGCAACCAATAAAATTGATATTTAAAATGCATTTATTTTCTGGAAAGAGAAAACATGACTAATGCATAGTAAATATTGAGCAATTGACACTTACTTCTCTTGACAAGAGAGATCTAAAAGATTGCAATGCCAGCCTTTCCCTCCAATCCAAATTCTGCAGCACTCAACCATTTTAAAGCTTATTACAGTACCTGTAAGAAGCAACAAGAATCTACCATCCAAAATACTAGAGCTGAAATCCTTTAAAGAAGCTACCTGTTTGGGAGGACCGCTAGTTTGATCTGTGCACAAGCAACCATAATCAGCAAATGAAATGAAGATAAAACTATAATTTTATATTAAAAATTCAAATATACATGCACATGCATAGATGCTACTTATTGACCACATTTAACTCCCCCCGCGATACGTTTGAAAATGCTATAGGAAAGAAGTTTCGACTGCCCATTGTGTCAAAAACTATGTCATCTACATTGCTAGACATGCTTACTAGCCAGTATTTTTCCAAGCTCACACAAACAAGTTCCAAGAAAGAAACTCAATGGTTGTAAAAAGTAGCTTGAAAAAAGCATAGAACTTGTTGCGTTAATTCCTATAGACAAAGACAATGCAGATAAACACTCTCAAGCAGCATTTGTAAGGTTATAGAATAAGAGTCTAAGAAACAATTCACAGCTATATAATGTTAATAAGCAGTCCTAACATAAAAGGCATGGAATGCAAATTTCATCAAAAGAAAACAATAAGATAAGACAATGACGCATTGAGCAAGTACTTCAATGGATTAAAATCATCTAATTTTCCAAAATGCAACAATTATCAATATCTAAAAAATGAGATGGATAACAAAGCGAGATCTACAAAATAATCCTACGAAAAAGTGAAAAAAAAAAATTAATAAGCACGAACCAGAAACGTAAAGTCCACGACCGACGAAGAAAACCAAGGGATTGAGAACTGAAAGTAAGACGAGAATCGCGACAGACAATCGAGATCCGGTAGCTTTGCTGCTCGAGGCTCCAATACCAGATAAGCCTCGCCTCAACGCCATATCCCGTCGGAAAACCTGAAATCTAAAACAGAAAATTCAGAAAGTAGATTCAGATAGCGGGAATGCGGAACAGGAACGATGATTACCAGTGAATAGTCAAGAGATCTCGCGGAATTGAGAGGTGGCGAAGCGTGTAGTTTGCGAGTAGGAGGACTCCAGAACACAGCATCAGAGTAACAGTCGATAAAGAGTTTGTTTAAAGATCACAGAGAGAAGAAGAAGAAATTAGTTTGAAGAAGACAAACAGAGTATAAGAATGCGTTAATTTCGTTTTGCAGAAACACCAATCTCCACCGAAGATTTCGTTTTCCCGTCAAATATTTCCATTTTTTTTTTTAAAATATATTTTACCACCTACAATAGACTTCACCGAAACCGTGGATGAGTTCGCAGATAACATTTTAGTGTAACAAGGGATTTTAATTTTAAATTTTAAAAATGTAATTTTGTTAAAATTTATGAAAGAAAATTTTTGTTACTTATTGGATTTTACTTAACTTAAATACGAATTAGTTGGTAACTCAATAAACTTGTAAATATTGAGGGATTCGTTCCAAATATCGGGTTGTTCGTAAAAAAAAAAAATTAGACTTCACTAAAGGAGTTACTTTCAGATTAAATTATAAAAAGACTTGGAAAAGGGCGTATGGAGCGTTTGCTTTAATTTTTTACTAATAGTTATTAAATTATAATTAAATGAATTAAATACTTTTAATTATAAATAATAATTATTAT
>BPVZ01000037.1:1765250-1780899 GCA_020521535.1 Rubroshorea leprosula
TTAATTTTTTTTATTAAAATCTTGAATTCAAATCATATGAATAAAAAATAATTATGTAAAAATTAGCAAGTAAAATGCTCAAAAGAGATGTCCTCATGATCACATTATATTTGCTAAGGTTTCATAAGTTTTTAAATATTCTATCATTTTATAAATTCTTTTAAAATAGTTATAAGTTATAATGATTTAAAATATCTATTTATAACTTAATTTTAATTTATTAAACAATAAATATTTAATGAATTTTTTTTAGTTTATACTCTTAAAACATACATTAAGAATATATATTATATTTTTTAATCATTAATTTATATGAAAAAATTAATATTAATTTTAATATTAATATTATATATCTTAATTTAATTAATGAATTATTAAAATTAAAATCAAATTTTATTCTTTTTATATAAATTATCTTTATTAATGACTTTCTTTAAAAATTTTATATTTTATTAATTAATAATTATTTTTAATTATTAAGTTAATATAAAAATTAAACAATTTTATGCAGCCGAAATAAATACATGTGTATGCACCTCCCCCTTGAGGCTTAATAGTATTAATTATCGGTGCATTTTTTTCCTCCGAGCAAGATTCAAAACCCACCCTTGCAAAATATGTTAAAAAAAAAAAAAGAAATAAATACATGTGTACCAAAGCCACTCGAAAGATGGTATAGTTATTGTTGGATTTGCAAATCCTGATCGACAACTACTGATCGCAGTAAACAGTCGGTACTCGATGGTGAACTTGAGCTTTAGGTGGGTCCATCATCTGGAAGGGACAAACGTTTGGGGGCCAACTACTAAAAAAAAAAAAAACGGTGGGAAAAGAAGGGATATCGTTGCCTCTCGCAGCGAGTATAACCCCACCGGACAGCAAAAAAAAAAAAAAAAAAACGGTGGGAAAAGAAGGGATATCGTTGCCTCTCGCAGCGAGTATAACCCCACCGGACAGCCTGGATTTGGACATGATGAGTTCCACGTGTACGATCGACGTTGAAGCTTAGAAAAACATGTTTTTAGAGTAGTTAGCGAGAACGACGAATCATTTTTATTTTTTTTATTAATTTTTTGATATTCAATGATTATATTAAATCTCAATAGTCACTATTAAAAGAAAATTTTTTTAATAATTATTTTGTTATTTATAAGATTTAAATTTAATATTTTATTTAAATATAATTAAGTTTTTTTTACTAGGATCAACATGACGAATTACCTATTAATTGAAATGAAAAAATTTTTATTTTTTGTAAATAAAATTTTGAGTTTCGTTGAAAGAGATTTTTAGATGTGATTAAATTTTAGATATTTGAGATATAATATAATTGTTTTAGAGATTAATACAAAAAAAAAGAATAATTATAGATAGATTGAAATTTTAAGATAAACATTTTAAATTAATGGATATGATTTAAATTATATTATTAAATTAGTTAATTAATAAATATAATATTATGAATTTTTAAAATTAAAAAAAATAATTGTTTAATAATTTAAAAATTATTTAATGTTTTAAATAACACTAATTATCATTATTTATGTTCTTATGTCTCTTTTATCTACTACTGGCTACGCAATGGTGTCCTTAATTTAACTTTTCAGCCGTTTTATTCAATTAATAAAAAAACTGTTTTTACAGATTGAATTATCTCGACTGTGAAACATAAACCCTAGATAAGGAGCAAACCCCCTGAAATTAAGCCCCCGACAGCGGACTCTTGTTCGATGCCCCCAGTTGTTGCAATGCAAATTGTCCACCCGAATCATGGGCGCGCGTAGCTCCTCCGTTCGTTCGTTTTCCAAGATGCGCCTCTGCCCAATCCCATCTCGGTAGATATTGTATTGAGCCTTACTAGAAACTTAAAAAATTAATTAAAAAAAAATTGTAATTAAAAATAAATTATATTGTCTACAAGTTTTGTCTATTACTACTTTTATTTGTCATTGTTTTGTCGGTAGTTTGTATAAATTTTTTTTATAACACTTTATTTAAAAATAAATATATAATTGCATCTGACCATTCGGGTCAAGTGACTTTCAACCACCTTGAAGTGTATCCCTTTTTCTTTTGGACAGATTCAAAACTATCCCATAACAATTGTTAAAAAAAAAATTTATAATTTATAATTAATTTTGATATTATTGTTATCTATTTCAATTTTCTAAAATAATTAGAGTTTTAATGTACATTTAAAAACTAAAATTTTATCATATTAGATATTAATATCTAAATTTAAAAATTCATTATATATTCTAATATATTAACATTTAATAAGATAATTTTTTAAATTTTAAATTAAATTTTAATTAAATAAAATGACGTAATTTAAAATTAAAACTTCAATTATTTTTTAGAGTTGAGATTTATATGCTCTTTTCCCTTAACTTTTTATGTACTTATATTAATTTTCTTTAATATTTTAATATTTTTAAGATAGTAAAAACAAAGCCTGAGATTTTTTAGAAGATATTCCATGTCTGTCTACGTGGAAACTCATAGATGTTAACAAAGTCCAAGAAAATTACATTACAACAATCATAATTAGTGATCGAGATATTGAAACAGACATTATCAACTCTCTGGGATGAGAAAAGGTTAACAAGATAAGGAGAATCACATTAATTGAAAGGTCAAATTGTAATCTTGTAGGGCCATGTGGTGTCACATGGTGGCTAATGTGACCCATATTGTTAGGAAAATTAAGAAAATTTTGACTGTTTTTTGCTACAATTCTTGAGGCTTCAAAATTTTTAGATTAGTGATAAAATGGCAATAGTTATTACTTAAACGTTAAATTTAGCCCCATCCCTACTGAAAATACTTTTTTTCTGGGGTTTTTCTGGGGTTGGGTTAAGAAACTGAAAATTGGAAAGAGCGAATAAACTGGGCTTGATTAGATGGGTTAATGGAGAGAGGTAATTTACTATGGGCTTGGATTAATGGGCTTGATCCAAATGGGGATGAAAAGCCCGAATTAAGAAAAATTAAATAAAAACGAAGCTGTTGAGAGTGGGATTTGAACCCACGCCCTTTCGGACCAGAACCTTAATCTGGCGCCTTAGACCAACTCGGCCATCTCAACTTTACATTATGGGGAAGGCAACATAAATACATATATTGTATAAGTCAATTTCTACCAGCTATCATGTCTGAGAAATCTCCAGATTGAATTGAAGAATGCAATCGCATGTATTGGACAACATGAAAAATTGTGTCCATCCAGTCTATGATACAGAAAATGGCAAGAGGATATTAGAGAACTGAAAAATGGAATGAAAACAGAACTATGATTTGCATGCATGTCAATGGCAAAAGAGTTGCACAAAGAATATCTGTCAAATAAATTATGCTACGGAAACATTATCCAGCGGTAAAATAGAAAAACTACTTATGTGTTGAACTTGGAAAAAATGGTCCAAGGAAAAAATGGAGTAGAGGTGGCAATATTTTGCATGATCAGGCCTTTTGTTTTCCTTTTCGGATTCTCTCTAGTTCTGCTTCAGCATCTTGCAACCGTTGCCTTAGTGTGGATACTTTCTGCTCTAGTTCTTCCACTGTGTAGTTAGCAGCGGAGGGTTTATATGGCGTCAGAAAATGCGGTGAAAATGCCTTCAGAGCCTCAACCCCAGTAACCTATCACATTCATAAATGTAGCTAGTCAAGGTGGTGATTCCTTAATGTAAAGAAGAATACCTACCAGCAAAGGAACAGTAACAGTTTGCTTTTACAAATTAAATACTAACTAAGGTTGCCTGCGAGTACAGTGCATCTTATGGAAGCAGTAAACAGGAAAATAAATAAATAAATAAATCATGCAACCAAATTTGGTTAAATTTAGTGGCCATATGTTAAGAAGTTTCTGAAACCAATCACATAAATTACTTAATAGAAATATTAAGCAACCAAAATTTCTGCAACAATTGGATGTGGCTTTAAGTAAAAGAGTCACATAAATGTTTACAAGAAAAAAACTATCTGAGCAGCATAGAAACAACTAACCTCTTCAGCCAGCAGTGGCAGCTTAGAGATGTGGAAGTCATCATAGAGCATGTAAAACTGATCAAGGTACTTTTGTTGCATCCGCATTCTTGCCCTTAGCAATTTGGAATCAACATCTATTATAACAAATACCAACTGCCAATAAGTTATTCTTATTTAAGGAAGAAACACAACTGGGAAATGGAATATGATAAACATGGCAACAAGGTAAGTATACCTTCTTCATCAAAAAGTACTTGGTTTATGATAATATTGTGTGTGTCTATCTCAAACTTGGTTAGTTCCTGCACCAGTCTCTCTGTTTCATAGAGAGAGAGGAACTCAGGTATGCAAACGCAGACAAATGTTGTCAAGTCCTGGTAAGAGAAATAGAGAGTATCATATAAAGGAAAACAGCTGCATCAAGGAACTTTGATTGACAAAAAACATGAGGCCAGATGGTAAAATTTTTGGCTAGTTGCATGAGACTTCAGATACTTAGAAAGGGGGACAAAAAGAAAAAGAAGAAAAAGAAGAAGATTTTCAGTCACTTCATAAGTTATTGAGCTTTATTTATAAGCCTATCTCAACCTTTAGTTTATGAAATGGGAGAACCAGGCAGAGAATGTGACCAGGTTATTAACTTGCACTACCTACCTACTTTGATAACTTAACGTCATGCTGAGTTTATTTATGACCAGATTGCTTCTGTTATACTCCTTTCAAGCTCTCTACATACAATTGACTCTATTTGAGGCATTCCTAAAACCATGCAAGAATTGGCTTGGGAAAAGTACTTCCCAGCCAAATTCTTGTGGGAGTGGGTGTCCCCAAGCCAATTTGTGGGTAGATTTAGCTCCCTCCCTCTGTTTATGAATTATGATCTAAAAGTATTCATGTCCAGCAAGAAAGAAAACCAAAAGAGTCCTACATAAGAAAAACAGTTGTGAATGGGTAACTTACTGGATCTTTGAACTGCTTATTGACTTGTTCAATCACATCTTTCATGCCTTCTAGCCTGCCCAAAATTGCATCCTCTCCAAATTCATCATCAATACCAAAAAGACGAGTCATCTGCAAATTCAATTAGAGTGGCAAGGAATGTGATTGCCCACAAGTTGTCATGAAGGTCAATGCAAAATATTAGAGCTTTATCAAACCATCAACTTTCACTAATTAACTACAAGCCCATTGTCAGCTGGAGAACTTAATGATCATACCTGGGTCATTAAGCCACCAAATTTATTTCTCAATGACATCACTTTTGCAAGACCCTTCTCTAACGTTGATGGAAATTGCAATAGTCGAAGTGTATGCCCAGTTGGAGCAGTGTCAAATACTATCACAGAATAATCCATTGTCTGCACCAATCTTCACAAAAGAATAGAGTTTGGACAGGATTAGAAATCAACAGAGAGCTGGAGGAAGCAAAAAAACAAAAAGAGTAAAATGCATAAAAAAACCATCCTCATACAACATGGAAAAAAAAAATCCACAAAAAAAAAAAATCTTGATAAATCAGTTTAACTAAAAGAAATAAAAAAATAAAAAGAATGGATACAGGTGCAACATTAGTTATTTTCCCTCTTAATGAGCTTTTATTGGAGTGCCAATTACTGAGATCAATAGAATGAAACTTAGGAAGTAAAAAAAGAAACTAAGAAAGAAAAAAGTATTAGAAGAATTAATTTGTCTAAGCCACCAGTCAATTACGAACTCTTAGGATCACTAATTTCCTGCTATTAAAAAGAAGAATAGCAACTGATTTTTCAACACAATCAAGGCAAACTAAAAAGAAAAAGAAATTCCTACTTCAGCATCTCTGCAAAGCTCATTGCCTCATCAATTCCTGGAATTGCATTTGCCAACTCAGAAAACAAACTATCCATTCCATCCGGACCACCCACTTCTTCATTTTCAACAGTAGGATCCACCTCCTGGAATGAGTCAAAAACAGAGTAATTTAATACAAATAACATTGAATGAAGCTCAATCAATCAGAAAATCACCTTGTAAAAGTCTTAACACAGAACAAATCCTGCATGCAGAAGCTACGCATCAGGCTACACTGAATTTATTCCTTGATGCAAACACAACTATAATTGTCATCAAAATTCTTTCTTTTAAGTTCAAAAATATCAAACAGGCTGCACAAAGATTTGCTTCAAATCCCGAAATTGATTTGGTCCAACCGCACATAGATAAATATATAAATTTAGCATTGATGACACATAAAAGTGCACCAATCCAAATCTTCAGAAATTCAAAACAAAAGGAATTTCCAATTTGGTTAATTCCAATTCCATCAAAAGGTATCCAACACTCCACAGATCAACAATGAAAGTCAAACAAAAAGATGCAAACTTAATCTTGGCATTCCCAAATTCATTCCATGAACCCAAATTAACACAACATAACAAGTAAAGATCACAACTTTGAAATCCCAAACTACCAAAGAACAGAACCCGAATTCCAAAACCAAAATCAAACAAAACCATTCAATGAAAAAAAAAAGAAGCTTATTACCATGGCATATAGATTCGTGAACCCATTAACCAAAGTAGGCGTTTTGGTGAAGCGTTGCTGAAAGGCATCGCTGAGATTGTGAGCAGGGTCGGTAGATATGATCAGAACCGATTGCCGGACCCGAGACAGGAGGATCGAGAGAATCGAACTGCATGTAGTTTTTCCGACACCTCCCTTGCCACCAACGAACACCCACTTGAGGGAATCCTGGTCCAGTATGTTCTGTATGGATGCCTCCGGCAAATCTTGAGAGTCTGCTGCCATGGTTATTACAAAACAATTAGATTTCTGTGAATCCTAGATATTATTACAGAGCAATTGGATTCTATGAATCCGAGATTGCTGTCTCAGAACTGATTAAGTAAGGATTAATTCCAACTCTGTGGATTCAGGGTATGATTTAAAGGCATCTAGACGTGCAGATTTTTGCTGCCGTCAATATGCTTAACAAAAAAAGGTAAGGAGAGCACGAAAGAGAGAGAAGAAAAAACAAATAATTAAAAAGGTGTTTTGGATTTTTAGAGATTCATGTTTTATATATTAAAATTGTATATTATGTAATTTAAATATTAAAATTATTAAATTATATTTTTAAAATATAATTTGACTTATAAAATATTTTTTATAAAATACATTAAAGTATATTTAAAATTATAAATTTATTAAAATATTAAAATATTTTTAATAAAATACATTTTTTATGTTATTTTAATATAATTTAATAATTATAGAGTACAAACTACACTTTTATTATATTTTTGACTTTGAAAAATAATTAAACTCACAAATGAGTACTCTCCACGTGGAATGAAAATAAATTTATCTTTTAAAAAAAGTACATATAAGTACTTACTTCAAAAAATAATTAAAATTTTAAAAAATTATTTTATTAAATATTAATATTTTGATAGTTAAATTTAAAAACAGATTGTATTAAAATATATAATTAATTTTTAAATTTAAATAATAATATTTAATAAAATGATATTTTAATTTTCAACTATAAATTAAAACTCTAATTATTTTTAAAAATTAAAATTCACATGCATTAATTTCATAGGGTTATGCTATTGGGATAATCTTTTTATCCTATTTTTTTATATAATTTTTACATGTTATTAAATGAGTGGATGCATTCAATATCATGAATTTTATATAAATTAAAAGAATTAATCATTTTAATAACATATTAAATTATAAAATAAATAAATAAAATAATTATCCTAATAACGTTTCCAATTTCATACCTTTCTTTTCTTTAAAAAATGAAGAAAAAATAAGCATGAATTTTTTCGAAAGGAAAAAAAAAAACAAAAATTCAATTGCTGTAATTTTTATTTTTATTGATAAAACAAAAAATATGTAAATTCATATCAAACAGAATTATCGCTAAATTTTAAAATTAAAATTAGTATTATCAGTGGGATACATACACCCCTAGTAAATAGCGTTACACAAAAAAAATATGGAAATTATATATTTTTCCTAAACGTAAGAAAAGAATGAATTTGTCTTTCATCATTTATTTATACTTTACAATGTCATTTTTATTAATGAGGCATTGGGTGTAATTAATTAACATCTATGTTTGCCAGCAATAGCATGCCATTATTGATAAAAAGAAAGGTGACTTTGTACAATCATACTCTGCACACACCTGAGGTTATAAGCGGTTTGGTAATGGAGTGTATCACTCCATTCATAAAGTTGGGTTCAATTCCCTTTTCTCCAAAAATTGTCCTTGATAACAAATATATATATACTCTCATTTCTAAATAGGAATGGGGTAATTTAGTTGTTTTATTTTTTTATTTTAATAAAATATTAAATTTTAACATTTCAATTTCACCTATATTTCAAAAGAGATCAAAATGATAAAATAAAAGGAAAAACATTAATTATTTTAATGAATGAATTTCTTAGTAATTATAAATGGATAAAATAAAACAACTAAATCTAAGGGGGGGACTAATGTACAAAATTTTCACATACAACAATGAAGGAAATTATCCTTCAAAAAACAATGAAGGAAATTAGTACAGAGAGTTGTAGGAAAAGCATGTGGCAACAATGGAGGTGATACAGATGAAGAGTGAAGGAAGCAGTGTAGCATTCAGAAGCCAACCCTCTCCCAAGTACCCTGACAATGTTATTGTTCCATCTGCAATCACTCTTGCCAGAGTTCCAGCTTCTGTTGAAAGCAGCCCCCCATTGTAAGTTCCCTTGGAAAGCCTAGATGACATTACTCGAGACAGGAGTGATAAATTCACACCTGCAACAATGGAATTTTGATTGTTATATTTCTTGAATTCTTGAGTTACTGAATTTTTCTGATTTGAAGTCCTGAAATTTACAGAAAGTACCTTCAAGAACCTCAGCAGATACAAAGGTAATAAGTGCTGAACCAACATATTGGGGCACAGAGTAAGGGATGAGTACATGGAAACTTAGCAGTATTCCAATACATACCATAATTTCAGATGCCAGGACCAGTTGCCTGCAGTCACATTCATGTTATCCTGGATACTTTTTCAATAAAATTGTACTGTTCAGGTTAACTGAGATTGATGTTTTACCTTTCTTCAAACCAGTTGCTGATGTAGTTTCCAACAATAATGTTTACAGGGAGCACAGTTAGTCCTAGACATGCCAGAAAGATAGCAACTCTGCTAGTTGACCATATAAAGTAATATGAAGTGATAACACTTGACTCAGCTACCAATATCTCCATTGCATATTTAAGCATAAAATAAACGAGGAGTTGAACCTGGTAAACAATTTTTGACCATGAGAAATGAACACCAAGATTTTCAAATTGTTATTGAAGGAAACGTAATCTTCAATTACCTTAACAGTCGGTGTTAGTAGCCTATAAGCTAGGGTGATTGAAGTAACAGGTTTATGAATTTTCACTGGAGAATCCTCTCCACCATCATCACTTTCTTCTTCTTCATTTTCCTCATGTTGTTTGGATTTTGAGTTCAAAAGCAACGGCTCCATGAAGCCATTCTCCATGGCATAAGTAACCAATGGCCCTAAAACACACATAAACAAGGTGTTATCCTAAAATTAGGAAAAGAACAGCTAGTTTACTCCACAATGCTGAGTTGTGTTGACAAACCAGCATTAGCAATAGCTTCTGGTGAAACAAGACTGTTTTGGGTTTCAGTTTCATGAGGAGGCTCTCTAAAGGAAATCCAGAGCCAAAGTAAGTAGAGAAGCCAGGAAACAGCCATAAACCAACCAGGGAAAGTTTCTTCATTGAATGTCAGCTTGGAAATCTTAAAATCAGTTTGAAACAAACAAGCAAGAGCTGGCCCACAAGCCATTCCAAGGGCACTTGCAGTCACAAAACCTGCAGAAGCCTTCATCCTCAGCTTATGTGGCACGCAATCAGTTATATATCTCCTGTTAACAGCTCTTGCAGAACCTAGACTGAATCATTCAAATTAAGAATGTCAAGAACTGTTTTGCCTTAAAACTTGAGATGTTAGCAGCATATAACTTACCCACAAAAAAGGCGACCTATCAAAAGAACTGGTAAGGAATTAAGATCATAGGCCAAGGCATACAAGATGTTTCCAACCAAAAGAACAACAGTGCTGAACAGAAGTGGTCTGAAATACGATTTATTAGACCATGCACTGAAATAAACTGAAGAAAACACTTGTGCAACAGCCATGGATCCGATCACAACTCCACAAACAGTTGCCGCAGCTCCAAGGCTTAGGGAGTAGTTATCTGCTGTTGGGACAACAATATATGTGTTCACCATATAAAGGAATGTGTTTACCAAGTTGAGCATAAGTGACATGAAATGGTACTTCTGCTCAAAAAGATCTTCCTCAGATGGAGTTGGTAAATCCTCTTCCAAAATAAATGCATGCTTTCCCAAGTACTCAAGAAAATTTGTTGAATTGGACAGTTTATTTACAGCTGCATTTATAGAGTAAACCACTGGATCCTGCAATTGTTTTTGGCAATCTTCACATACCAAACATGAATAATTAAACATTGCATGATTACTCAAAGAGGGTTTGAGAAAAAACCGGGTGGGATAAAGCAGGTTGATCATAAATGGATACATAGCTCCCACGATGGTTCTGGAGGTCTGCAAGATTGTGAGAAATAGCTCCAACAACAGCTCCAATTCCCTGCACCATGTTCATTTAGCAGCTGATTCATGTTTTGTACAGTAATCTGCGTTTCATTTATTTATTATTAAAAAAAAAGAAAAAAGAAAAAGAAGCTTCTCAGAAAATCCCTATAGAATAGAATTAACTGAAACCAAAGGCTTAATAAAACATTAAAAGGGTTTTATAAAATTGATTAGCTTACCACTTGTTTAAGCATTTGTCTTAGCTGTGAATAAGGATGATTTGAGCGGGTTTTCACATAGTAATTGGTGAATTTATAGCCAAAACGCTTATCGAATTTTTTGAGAATCTTTCTTAAACCAGTAGCATTCATCTCAAGAAAAAACAGAAGCCTCAAAAGATCATTCCCAACAGCTCTGTAAGCTTCTTCTATCTCAGATATATTTAATCCATCTGGCTGGTCCAAAACATCATGATGCTGTTCTCCAAGACCTGACAATCTACTTGCAAGTTGTCCTTGTTGTTGCAGTAGAAATAATACAATCTTCTCAATCTAAAAGTTTCCAAAAACAACCAGAAGAAGTAAGAAAAATTTTGTTTCTTTAATATATTGGTGCCATCAGTGACGGTTTTACCTCTCTGTCTAGCATTATGGAGAAGTCCTTAAGAACATCATGGTGGCCTTGTACTCCCACTTCCAATTGCTGTGCATATCGGTTTACTTTCTTCTTCAAACACTTGTAGTCAATATAATATCTGAAGAAATATATATATATATATATATATATATATATGGAGAGAGAGTGAGAATCAAATTTCAAGTTTGCATAGTTGAAGAAAATCAGCGGTTTCTTCTTGGCATATGACAATTTTCTTACATTGATTATTATACTAATGAAACATACCCTTGCCATTCTGGAATTCGTGATGCTTTCAACTTCTTCCCAAAAGCAACCATTTTCCAGGCAAGCACAGATCACTATTTAAGAGAGACCAAAAAAAGAGAATGTAAGACTCTAGTTTACTTGGAATGGAGTAGATAAAAAACTATGAATGGAATCTAGAAATTTAAGTATTTAGACTCTAGTTGAGGATTCAAGCAATGTCTACAACTGAAGCAAAGTATTGGTTTTCAAAATCAAAGCAAATCAGAATTAATTGATTGATTCACTCCATCAAGACTCGATCAATTGATTTCCAAAATAACCACTAAAGCTTTAAATCAGAATCTTGAGTGCATGATTATGGGATCCACAGTTACCTCTACAAGACTCAATCAAGCATTAAAGATCAAAATGAGTGATTATTGACAATTATGGTGTAATTAATGTTCAAATTCCATATTGTAATTGTATATATAAATGGAAATCTACTACCGCTTTTGTCATCCAGAAGAAGGGCTTCTTTCCTTACAACTCATATTTCAAATTACTATCTTACAAAAAGTTCTCAATATAGAAAGTTGTAATCTTGGAAAGAAGAAATCTTTTATTTCCTTCGTGCTCGTCATTCTGACTCTCCATATATACAAACGGACATTGGGATTGATATGAATGAAAAATTTCCAAAAGAAAAAAAAAAAATGAAACAGAAAGCATAAACCCTAAAACTCCGTAACAGAAAGATTACCAGAAACAGAAGTTGAAAATAGAGGACTCTGTTTTTCATGTTGTTTTTTGTGCATGGAAAATGAAGCAGAGGAGTGAAGAAGGAGGAAAAAAAAAAAAAAAGATTCAGGGATCAAAGTGAATATCCAGAGAAAGAAACTGCAAGGAGGGTGTGGCGAAAATCGCGCCAAATTTGTAATGCAGTTACTAAGTTGAAGAGGAGACTGAGTAGTTGGCGGGACGTGGCTCTAATGGTGAGTTTACAGGTGTATGCCACCCCCCCCTCAAACCCACAATTCGACTCCTAGTATCATTTTTCCGGTTGGAGGTCGGAGCGGTGATCTCTGCACACTGAATTTCATAAACATGAACTCAGCCGACAACAAAGATCAATCAATAAGCTAAAGAGGATCTTAGCATTATAAAAGGAAAGAAAGAAGAGAATCAAATCATATAATAATTGGTCTGATGGTAGAAGGAAAGAATATTACATTATTACGTAGTTGGGTGAATTAAAGAGAAATTAATTTATCAATGAATTCACTTTAAGAATTTAAAATTGATTATAATCTTACTAATTAGAGATTTTTAATTAATTATTATTTGTTTATATTATGTATTTTTTCATCCTATAAATAATATCATATATTTTTTATTTTACCTTGTATAAATAACCCTTAACCTTTATTCATATATCATATAATTTTTTATTTTTACCAAAAAAAAAAAAACAAATTACTATTGCTATTGAGCTACTTAAACCATTAGCATAAATAGTGTTGTTAAGAATACGATAAAAAGAAATAAATATGTTAAGTCTACAAAGGCACATATCCTGTCTTCCTCTTTTTGCTAAATTTATTTTTTTTATATTTTTTTATCTTATTGTTATGTTATCATGGTATTTGAGATTTCCTCATTTCTTCATAAAGCATGTGTAATAGAAGGGGTTAAGAAACATCATATACTTTAGAGGTTTTATACTGAAAATGAAACAGTAAACTAATCATGATTAAGAACATACAATTTCAAAGTAAAGATCTTCTTAAATTGAAAATTTTAAGGTGAGTGGAGAGGAATTATGAGGAGTGAATAGTTATTTTTTTGTTATATGGCACAATGACCTAATGTACTAAAAAAAATTGGGCAGGCAAACACAAATGACTTACAAGCAGTTCAGCTTGAGCAGTTCTTCGGTGGGGGAATTACAAATCCTTCAAGACAACCTTGGAAATATTTGTTTGAAGCTTCTGTTTATCTGCAACAAGAGAGACACGAAAGAAGAGGTAACTATATAAAATGGTGCGTGGGGGTGCTTGGCATGAACCAGTTGCATTTACATAGTACATGAAGAAATAAAAAACAATAATACTTCGTCTTTGAATACTATTCACCATATATATAGTATACATGTCGACCAGTGCTTACTGATTTTTTCCTCTTTAGAATAATGGAAGGTAGCACTGAACATGGGAAAAAGAATAAAAAATCTTCTTTGTTTTTCTTTGCTTGCAACTTCAAGAGATGTACATCGATCATCGTATATTCCTTGGAATCATTTTAAGCAAGTACAAACCATCTGCTCATCTCCGCCACAACTACCTAACTGTGTTTACTGACACAGTCTTGGAGATGCTTCAACGCTTCCAATGGATATTCCTTCGAGTAGAAAACGAATGGAATAAGATTACAAAGGGTAGCCCTTTCCTTTGTATCCTTGTATTGATGAAGACATTGCATCAAACCTCATTTTCACCATCTTGATAATATCTTCTCTAAATAGATTTTCCCAACATCTTGATAGCTACTTCAGATCAAACCTAATTTTCCTCTGACATCTGTGAATTAGCTAGCTTCTGGTGTTTGGTGTTTGGTGTTTGGGATTCATGGCAGCACATTAAAGCTTATTTTTAAAAGTATCAAGAGTACCCCGTGCTAAGGCCATAAAGAGGGTGAGGTCAAAAACACAATCAAAGTTAGACATCAGCAGTGTTAACATAATAATATCCAGACCAACAATATGTTGATATGAGTGAAAAGATTTTAATTTTTTAAAATAAAGTTTTGATTTTAAATCTTATAAATAAAAAAATAGTAAAATTATAACAAATATGGAGAGAATTTTTCTTTATAAAATTCAACTTAACTCAATTATGAATTAGTAAAATTCAGTCTTACTTTTAAATACCAATAAATTAGTTCTAGTATCAAAAAAAACATAATAATGTTCATGATTTGTATTGCCATAGAAATTGTTATTGTGGTGATAATCCACTGATGGATCATGGATGGATGGTGGTTGTGATGAATTTTGATTATTAACATTACTTAACATAAAATCTAAAAATGACAAAATTTGTGTTTAGTGAATCATCGTGATTTAAAACATCTCTATAGATGTGAAATTTTATTTGTTATTTGTTTCACATGACTTTGACATTCAATGATCATGAAAGAAATTGCAGATTCCTCAAATAATTCCGTATCATTTTCAGCCTGAAATTATGCTCCACAAAAGGAGCATATGGACGGAACTGTATCTGTATTCTGTACCAAGCCTCAAGAAAGGGGATTGATGATGATGGTGACACAGGAGAACGGGTGAAAATTGTAAGGTCCGTAGAGAAATGGATTTTCAATTCCATTCTAGTTCTAGGATGGTTCAAATACCCATTTGGTTAATTTTCAGATTTGTACTGAAATTATTTTAATATGAAAATGATCTTTTCATTAACAAAAATATCATATAATTTATTATTTTATTATAAATCAATTTTTTTAAATATTAATAATGTGTAAAATCAAATAATTATATTTTATCATTATAACATATTTCTATTTACATATTAAATTAATTATAATCAAAATTAAAATACTAAATTAATATTTTTAATCAAAATTCAAAAACTGAATTGATACTTATTTTTAAAATTTAATAATTAAATTAACATTTATCTTCAAAATTTGAGGACCACTTTAGCTCTAAAAATTGAAATTCGTTAATTCAAAGACAATTTTAATAGTATTCAAAATTGTGAAATAATTTTATTACAAATTTAAAAGTTGAGAAAATATATATTTGTTGAATTTAAATTTTAAAAACAAAATATTGCAAAAAAAAAAAAACAAAAATACATATATTAAATTTAATATTTTTAAAAAATTTAAGAGTAACTTATCAACGGCAAAAAAAAATTCCATTAACCAATTAACATAATATTTACTAAGTAAATCATTTTAAAACAAAATTAATAGTTTATAAATTATTTTAAAAGAAACAATTGTTTATAAACTAAATTAAAATAAATCACATAATTAATAGGCTATTTATTAAATTTAACTTTTAACCTTCTAGAATTACAACCTCATACCGTGTCTCCATTTTCAAGCTCAAAGAGACTGCTAGATTTAACTTTAAAACTGCCGATCAAAAAA
>BPVZ01000037.1:1816717-1827097 GCA_020521535.1 Rubroshorea leprosula
TTTTTGTTTTTTTGTGGGTTTTATTCTTTGATGATGATGAAGAACCTAGCAAGGGTAGAAATTGCTGGAGATGAATAGATTGGTTGAGATGTTAGAGATTAGTTGAGATGTTAGGGTTTGCAAAAGTTGAGGAAAGGGAAGAGAAAAAAGAAAGGGAAAGACGAAAGAGAGGAACGAAAAAAAAAAAAGGCTAAAAAAATGGATTTATTTTTTTGGTGGAATGAGTTGGAATGACTATATCATCCATTTTTGCCAATCTGTTAATTTTTGTGTGACACGTAATGCTTCTTCTGTCTTCTTTCGTCAATTAACATGAAAAATTAATGAAAGGACCAAATTGAGGTAAAAATAGTAACAGTAAGAATCAAATCATGGATTTTTTTAGTTGAGGGATTAAATTGGGGGTTCGTACACTAGTTGAGGGACCAAAATGGGGGCTTAACCTTAATATATTTAATTTTTAATTTAGGGTATTTAAATTTATTTGTTTATTTTAAGATGCTATATATTATATAATTTGTACTTTACCTTTATTTTAAAAAGATAATTACAATATATATTAAATAAAAAGATTTATTAAAATAATTATAAATTAAAAATAAATATTAAAGTTTATCAATTAATTATTACATTTTTATTTTATTAGATAAAAAATTAGACCTATTAAAATTAAACAGAATGAGTAAATAATTAAAATAGATAGTGATTATAAATTTACATTAAAATAGATAGTGATTATAAATTTACACTAATTAAACAGAATGAGTAAATAATTAATTATTACCCACTAAAAGCACCTTTCCGTTACAAATTTTTTTTTTTTGGTAAAAGGAAGATATTATAACAAATAAACAAAATAGTTACAGTCTGGGGTAGCAAACCCCTATACGATCAGCCATACACAACAAGTCCACGTCAGGTGGACAATTAACCAAAATATGAAAACCATGAAGGGCCATAGCTCCTTTTTTAGCAACAGCATCAGCAGCCATGTTGCTTTCCCTCATCACATGCTTGAGTTGAACTTGGGGAATGCTGCGCAAAAGGTCCCTGCAATCCATTAACAGCGTGCTGTGAGGATGAAAAGGATTATGATCTTTAGATAAAAGAGCATAGGCCACTTGACAGTCAGTCTCCAAGATAACATTCTGCAGTTGGAGGTTTCTAGCAATAAATAGACCATCCCTAATAGCCCAAAGTTCAGCAGCCAGAGCAGTAGTGTAACCAATATTTCTCAAAAAACCAACAACCCACAGACCCATAGAATCTCTAACAATTCCCCCACAGCCAGCATAACCTGGATTCCCAACTGTAGAACCGTCAGTATTAATTTTAAACCAGAGGGAGGGTGGTGGTTCCCAGGAGCTGAGCCTAAGGTATTGTTTATGAGCTGCACTAGAAATAGGAGCAGATGCCCAATATTCAATGGCCCTTTCAATAATTAAGTCATGAGTCCTCTGAATGTCCACAGATTGATGGCAGTACAAAAAATGGTTCCTTTGATTCCAAAGAACCCAAATAGCAAAGCAAAAAATAACAGCCCAAGGAATGTTGAAAAAAGGACTAAGAGAGCTGTTGTGAGTATGCTCAAACAGCCAATGCCTAAAGTTCATAGCATTTTGGCTGTTAGTAAAAACATGAGATAATTTGTTGAAAACAGCAACAGCATGAGGACAGTCTCTAAAAACGTGATCAATAGACTCCGTTTGTCTCCTACATATCAAGCAAGTCGGATTATCGACAATGCTAAGATGATGGAGATACTCTAGAGTTTTGATTTTACCATGAGCAAGCAACCACAAGAATATTTGGATTTTTGGGAAGGTTGGGGATTTCCAAATCCACTTCCAATTCCAATTATCATTCACCTGACGATCCTTAGAAGTAAGGATTTTATGGGCCGAAGAGGAAGAGAAGATACCATTGGATTCTTCCTTCCATGAAAAATTATCAGAATCAAAATAATAGCTTAACATGGGAACAACAAGGATTTGCATACTCAATTCCAGGGGAATATGATAACCAATGGTATCAAAATCAAGAACACCCCCTTGGAAAACATCTGCAAGAAGGATCTTAGAGGCGTTTCTAGCAAAGGGACCAAATAAGATAGAATCAAGAGATGCTTTCCCGACCCAGTGATCGGTCCAAAAGTGAATCGAAAGTCCATTACGAGGGATCCATTTGATACCAGAAGTAAAAAGTGGAGTACCTTTAGATAAATTTTTAAGAACTGGAGAGGCAGAAGAGGAAGGAGCAAACTGGAGGTCATTAATGTTGTATTTCTTAACCAACACCTCTCTCCACATTTTGTCCTTTTCTATGTGAATTCTCCAGTTGAGTTTGCTCATGGCGACAGTGTTAGCATTACGAGCAGAACGAATTCCAAGGCCACCATGAGTTTTGGGTTTGCAGATAGTCTCCCAATCCACAAGATGAATCTTGTGTTGGTCCTCAACAGAACCCCATAAAAAATTCCTAGAAATTCTGTCAATTTCTTTATGGACAGAAGAGGGAAGCCACATCACCTGCATGAAGTAATTTGGAATGGAGGCAAGAACAGATGACACAAGCGTGGCTCTACCAGCCATGGAGAAAAATTTAGATTTCCATCTTGAAAGCTTTGAGCGGATTTTCTCAAGGATAAATTCACAATTAACCTTAGAGCATCGCTTAGCCACAATAGGGATGCCTAGGTACTTGCCAAGCTCATTTGTCTGCTGGTAACCCAAGCTTTGACTAATGTTGTCTCTAGTAATTTGATCAACATTTTTTGAAAATAAAATCTTAGATTTAGCATTGTTGACCATTTGCCCAGACCGAGAACAGAAGAATTCAAGAGTATCCTTAAGATATTGTGCATTGGTAAGAGTAGCTTTCCCAAGAAAAATTAAGTCATCAGCGAAAAAAATATGAGATAAAGTAGGTCCACGCTTACCCGCCTTAGAACCCTTCCATTTGCCTTTAGCCATACCATTGGAAAGTTTGATAGAAAGGTATTCCATGCATAGGATGAACAAATAAGGTGAGATAGGATCACCCTGACGGATGCCTCTAGAAGGAAGAAAAGCATCAGTTTTATTACCATTAACCAAAATTGAAATAGTAGAAGAGGAAACACAATTCATAACAAGAGATATGAGTTTTGGTGGGAACTTGAAGAAAGTTAAGGCTTCTCTAATGAAGCTCCATTCTAGCCTGTCATAGGCCTTTTCGAGATCAAGTTTAACCACCATATCCCCCACCCGACCTTTCCTCTTAGAAAAGGAATGAACAAGCTCCTGTAGGATGAGCACATTATCAATACCATTTCTACCGGGAACAAAGCTAGCCTGGCAAGGAGATATCAAGTCATCTAAAACAGGTTTCATCCTATTCACAATAATCTTGGAGATAATTTTATAAGTAGTGTTACAGAGACCAATAAGACGAAACTGCTGAACTGTTTCAGGAGCTTTAGTTTTGGGAATAAGAGTAATTAAACACTCATTCCATTCAGCAGGGAGAGAAGCCGAGGAGAAAGTGTTGCGAATGTCACTACACAAAATACTTCTCACTGAATCCCACATTTTCTGGAAGAAACCAGGATGAAGACCATCAGGTCCAGGAGCCTTGAAAGGCTTAAGACCAAAAAGAGCATTACGTATCTCTTCATCAGTAATAGGGTTGTCCAGAGAGCTTAAGTCATGGGATTCCGAGATACCAACTCCCAGATTAGAGAAGGAATCATGATAAGAGTAATCAAGAGAACAGGTAAAGAGATGCATAAAATGATTCTTGATAAGATCAACAATAGCCTGCTGATCACAAATCCAATCCTCATCCGAGGTACGAAGGCAGAAGATTCTATTATGATTTCGATGCTTAATGGTAGATAAATGGAAGAATTTGGAATTACGGTCCCCATCAACAATCCAGTTAGACCTGGATTTCATAAACCATAAATCTTCCTCCAATTTCAAGACTTCCACATATTCAAGGGTAAGCTCCTTCTCTAAAGAGGTAAGAAAAGTGGAAGGATTTTGCGAGAGGGAACGATGAATGCCTTCAAGTCTAGCATTGAGAATCCGCTTTTTAACAAAAATATTGTCAAAAGTGGTTCTACTCCAAATTCTACATGAAGTTTGGGTTTTTTTAATACATTGCGACGTGCACAAATTTTGAGCAGACCAGATAGGAGAGATTAGATCATGAAACTCAAAATGATCTAACCAAAATTTCTCCAATCTGAAGGGCCTATCCCCACTCCTCATCAATGGGTTATCAAGACAGAGGAGAAGTGGGTTATGGTCAGAGCTAATACGAGGGAGATGAAGAAGATTTGAATCAGGAAATTGAAGACGCCAATCAGGGTTAGCCCAAGCCCTGTCAAGACGTTCCCTAATGACATGGTTATTTTCCCTCATATTAACCCAAGTAAACCTACCCCCGGTGTACCCAATATCCATAAGGTTACAGTCGCTCATGCAGTCAGTATAAGCACGAACACGGGATTGACTAATAGGAGCACCTCCAAATTTTTCCACCTGATCCACAACATCATTAAAGTCTTCAATCACAAGCCAAGGCCCATTGAAATATTTTGCAACCTCACGCAGTTCATTCCATAAGTGAGTTCTAAGCTCAAATTGGGGTCTACCATAAACACCAGAAAGAAACCAATGAAATTTAGAGAAGATGGGGTGAGAGCGTACCTGGACAATTGCATGGATTGCTTGAAAAGTTGAGGTGACAACATCGACACACACTTCATTATCATCCCACAATAGCCAGAGACCACCGGCCCTACCATCTGAATCAACTACATGGCTACAAGGATATCCACATTCAGCCGCAGCTTTCCTAGCATCCTGGCCAGAGAGCTTTGTTTCAAGAATAAGCATAATTGAGGGAGAGTGTTGATTCTTCAAATCTCTCATGCGCCTATTGAACTCCATTTTAGCCACACCGCGACAATTCCAAGAGAGCATTTTCATTGACCAACAATAGGAGTTAGAGAGACCCAAGGCTAACTTAGCTAGAGCCTGGTCGAACAATGGTTCCTGAGTTTCCCTGTGCAACAGCATCATTTTGGCCCCCGGAAAGTGACACGGAAGCATAAGGCATTTGTAATCCATCTCCTCCATCCCCAGCAATATTGAGGGCTTGATGATAACATGGATCGTCTCCATCTTGCCCATCATATCGGAGATTTGGAGATGTTCCTGCCGTGCCTGGGCTAGAAATTTCAGAGGTTGGGTAGGGCCCTTTATCTCTTCTATGCTTGCTCCTTCGGTAGTGAACTCTAGCTTTTGAGTACTGCATTGATCTACCATAGCTATTGAATCTTCCTTCAAAGCTGGCACTGAGCTTAGAAAAGGAAGAGGATCTATGGATTTGAGAGTTAGGAGAGGATTGCGCCAAGCCTTGAATAGATCCCTCTCCTTCCATAACGGGTGTATTTTCTCCTCCCTTGACAATAACAGCTCTAGGGCTTCCTCCAATGAAATTACATTGTTGTTGTTGACTAGTAGAACTTTCAAATTGGGGCTGAGCTGGGGAATTGGCGAAGCTGCTACTAGATTGCTCATTTCTGATCTCTGAAGAAGATTTTGGGAGAATAGAGGAATTTGATGGTGCAGAAGTAAGGATGGAACTTGATTCAAGATTCTTAATCCTTTCTTTAACAGTGAGCAATGCAGCTTCAAGGGTGGCTGGAGCATTGGAAAAAAGTCTACAAAGCCCAGACATTGGGCTAGAGATAGTCTTTGTTGGAATAATGGCCTTTGTTGGGTTGTTGCTTTGGCCCACATTTTCATTTGTGCCAAAATCTTCAGATGTAGTCTTGGATGAGGCCCCAATCTCTTTCCCAATAGGTGCGGAACTTGTGGATATGGAATCCCTCTTTGGGCCTATATCCATATGGATAGACATAGAGTTGGTAACGGTTGATTTTAGAACCGTTTGTTTAGCAGGTTTGAATTGAGTTTTTACATTAAATGCTCCTGCAGGTGTACCGTTAGCTCTTCCAACCTTGACTGGTCTGTAACTCAATTGGTTCATCGACCCTGATCTTTGGTTCGATTCTGTGGGGCCCTTAGGAACCTTGGGCCCATTGCTTTTCCCTTCTGATGAAGATTCCGGCACCTGTTTCTGGGTTTTCTTCTTTTTTTTCCGCTCCACAATAAGCCAAGGACCAAATTCATCAGATTGATTATCCTGAATATGCCTAGGCTCCTCCGTGTAGTTAGGGACATGATTGTTGCTAGCAACTTGGATGCCTCCAGCCCCTTCTGTGGAGGTTGAAGCCTCCGGCTTTTCGCAACCCGTGACATTGATTTCAGCATCTTCATTAATGTTTGCCTGGTTCTGGAGATTAAAATTGATAACACTAGCAGTTGCAGATGGCCTAGACTGAAAGGTACAAACCTTTTTGCGATGACCAATTCGACCACATGCAAAACAGAGTCCCCTAATCCCCTCATAAACAACTTTCTGACGAATTTTGCCCAATCTGAGAAGCTTTACAAGGGGTTTATTCAAATCTATTCTAACACACACACGAGCATATTGTCCACGTGTATGGTGTGCTGTATGGCCATCAACATGGAGAAGAGTTCCGATTTCATTGCCAATACGTTGCAAGGAGATAGTGTCATAGTATTCTGCTGAGAGGCCCGGCAACTGTGCCCACACCACTGTGTGTGAGAAAGTGGCATTTTCAGGCTTAAAATTCGGTTCCCATGGTCTGATAGTGAGGTAGTTTGTACCCACGAACCAGGGGCCACCATTGATGACCTTACTGAGATCTTCGTGTACCTGAAAACGAACAAGAAAAAAGCCATATCCTAAATCAATGCAATCCCATTTACCTGCTGGTTTCCATTGGGCTTTGAGACTCCCGTAAAGGAAATTGTAACCCACTGACTTGCCAAAGGTTTTCACAATAAGAGCATTTTTCCATGGTTCGCGCATGCGTCTTTTTTCCTCTTTGGAGAAGAGGATTATCGGCGTCGGGTCATCTGGATCTTCGTCGATATCTGAATCTTCATCAAGATATTCAGGAATGGCATCAAAAGAAAGGTCCTCGTCAGGAGATTCGAAAGAACCATCGCAGATCAGTTTGTCTCTATAGGACTGGGGATTGGCTGCAGCTTCCGCCATATGCTCTTCTCTAGATGGAGCAGTAGCGATTGGATTAACATTCTTGATCCTTTTCACACTTCGATCAAGCTGATCCTTCTCTTGAGGAGAGCGAAAAGTTAGAGAGAGAACGTTTGAGTTCGCCATTGCTTTCCGTTACAAATTGAAGAGTATCTAATGTAAGCCGAGTAAAAATGGTTGATTTGCAAACATGCAATGAGTTGAGGGGTTGATTTGCCACCATTCGCTGAGTACAGAGGCTGATTTGCCTTTTTACTTTTTTCTTCTTAGATTTGAACGGTTCTAGTCCAATTTCGGTGTAACGGCTGATACACCAACCAATTTTAGCCGGTACACCCAAATTTGATCGAAATATTCAAAATTTTAGCCGGTACAACCATGCTTTGAAAGCGATGAAAAAGACGGAAACGTGCAGGCCTCCGTCAACGCGCACTTTCACCCCGCGCGGCGAGCTCCTTCCGCGTACCCCGTCAGTATAAAATTCTTGCTCGCAGCTCATTTACTCATGCTTATTCGTTTGCTACCCTCTTTAATTATTACTACCTTCTCTTTCATTGAATTGCCGGTCCTCTGATATCGACGGAAGTAGAAACAGGTCGAGACAATGGTTGAGAGTCTTCAGGCTAGTCGCTCTGTTCTCGCTGCAAATCCATTGGGTAAAGGATGCTGGAGTTCTATTTTCGTTTCCTGTTCTTTGAATTCGAGGTTTAATGCTTCCTACCTCCTCAGTTCCTATTTATTCTGACTCTTGCGTTTGTGATTTTTGATGTTAAAAATGGCTGAATAAATATGTCTGTTAGTGGTAGTTCCAACTTCCAAGCACTGGCGAAGCCAGAAAATATTTTTAGGGGAAACAAATAAAATTTCAACTAAAAAACAATGAATTTGTGTGTCAATTTAAAGAGTTAAAAATATTTTTTCAATAACATTTGTTAGTTTTTAACAATAAACTAATAATAGTTGATAATATGGTATAAACAGGATAATTAAAAGATAAAAATAAACATATATTAAATAAAAAACATATACTATAAAGAAAGAAAGAGGAAGTAAAGATTTTAGTAGATAAATATATTATAAAAATTTGATAATAAATAATTTTTATTCAATTAATATTTCATATTATCTTTATTTTCCTCATCTTTCTCTTTATCATTAAAAGTATTGTTCAACAACACAAATACAAAAAATTGATTAATTAAAATGGTATGAAATAAGTGAGGATAAAAATGAAACATAGGGACTAAATTAAAATTTTTCTAAAAGTTTAGAAGGGGCCTATGCACACTCAGGCTCTGTATGGCTCCGCCAGTGATTCCAAGTCTCGGGGTTTGGCACCAGTTGCATCAGTCCTGATTTTTTCCCTGCAATAGATGGTCCTAATTACAATCCTATTAAATTATGAGCAGAGATTCATTTACAAATAAATCTTATATATCACATTTATATAAAATCTTGACCATTCATCCCTTTACTTTCAATGGTTGAGATTTGTTCACTTTTTATCATATTTATTAATATGAATGTGGAAATACTTTAGCATGCATTCCTTCTCTACATTTTGCTTCAAGTTATTTAGTTTATGGTACTTATTGCTTATAATTGGCATGGCGCAGATATTGAGCAGATACTCTTAGCAGCACAGCGTCGGTGGTTATTGCCAGCTGAAATATGTGAAATTCTTCGGAATTATAAGAAAGTTGGCATTACCCCAGAACTCGTTAATAAGCCACCAAGTATTGTTCCCCCCAACTTTAATTAATTTTCATTAGGCATAATTCCTTTTGCTAGGCAATTATAATTCTTTTGATTGCTTCTACAGTTTGCATTGATATGAATTGAATCTAACTCTTGCTTTTGTGTGGCAATGCATATACTCTCGGCTTGTTTGGTTGGAGGAATGATTGTTCCTTGGTCAAACCAAGAAAAACCAAAGCAGGCAAAATTAAGAAACTTACTGATGGCGCACAGGGGCTCAAGCCCTTTAAGCAGTGTTATTTTAGTAGGAAGTTTAAGCATTAGTTTAGTACTTGGACTTATTTATTAACTTTAATAATTTCAGAAACTTTATTATTATTTTCGTATTTAGTTTGGATTAAGGGTCTGCACCCTATAAATAATCTTGTTACGATAATTTTTCCAACCCTAAATTCTCTACTTTTCATCCTCGGCATCTATTTCTCTCTGGTTCTACATCACTTACTCAACAAGTTAGAAATAAATAAGCCTTCAGATTTTTGTACTCATCCCTTAATTTAGTGTAAAATTATCAACATTAAGGCTCATCTATTCTATTCCTAACTTGTAAGTAAAGTTTCTAGTTTTGGTTTATTTTTATAGTTTAACCAAAAAATAACCATTCCACCTACCAAACATTACCTTAAGTTGATTAGAACTCCTCTAAAGTATACTTTCCTTCAATTGGTATTTTTGGGCACCACATAACTCATTCAGATGTTTAGTAGTTAAAATTTTCCATTTTCTTTGTTTCCATTGATCCTCCCATATATTCCATCTATATTCTTTCTGCTCAAAATGTTTTTGTTTTTACTTCTCTTCATTTTTCTCGTATGTGATGTTTTGGGAGATGAATTTTGCTTCTGAAATGATTTCTCAAGTTCCAAACGAGACCATGTACTGCAGTTAAAATCAATTTCTAACAAGAACGTTCGTACTTTATTTAACTTATTAATTTCTTGTACTGAAATTAAAATCTATTTCTAACAAGAATGTGCTTACTTTATTTAATTTATTAATTTCTTCTGAACAATACTTCTCTTATTTTCTATTTAATGAGAAGACATTGGAAAAAATTGTCATTTGTTTGACCTCTAAAATTAAATAGCTTATTTGTTGCATGCCAAGAACTCCCAGTAGATAAATCCAATTCCTTTTCATGTGGTTGGCCAACCAAAAAAAAAAAAATTCCTTTCCTGTGTACTTGGTATCAGCTAGACCTATTCTGTCCTCAACACTAGTGGCTTATGGATTACAGAGACTTTTGTGATTAATGGCATTCTCTTAAATGTTTCTCAAATTTGATGCATTAGCTTTTTAAATAATAAGCACAATTTGACATGTGCATGCCCTATAAATTTGCTGGTCCTTCCTACCAAAAGTTGCACTTGCACATGCACATGCTGACATCTTGAAGTTTGCTTCCAATCACATCTTGGTGTAATATACATTTCTGTCTTCAGGTGGTTCACTTTTTCTTTTTGATCGGAAAGTGCTAAG
>BPVZ01000037.1:1942130-1954259 GCA_020521535.1 Rubroshorea leprosula
TACTAATTAACGTGGCATTATTTAACTGTACCCAGAAAATTCCAAAAAGAAAGTTCAAATTATTACATGATTACAATTTACGATGTACTACTACTAACTATAGTCTGAAAGAAAGGGGTTGGTTGGTTGGTTGGTTGGTTCATAAAAGTCCAAAAGCTCTGAATACAGCCAAACACACCCCAACAACAAATGAAAACCGAAATTCAAAAAAAATGTAAATAAAATAATGGTAGCTGACAGCCGACAGCGTCCCGTCCCGGCCACGCCATGGTTGAAGGTCCGAGACGCCGAAACAACGGCGAAATACTCACCTCACGCTTGCGTCTCGGGCCGCTCGCTCGCTCGCTCCCCTTAATCGAAACAAAAAAGCTGCGCTCCGATAATCGACGTAGCGTCAGTGGCAGTTTCGAAATTAAAATTAAAAATCAAGTGCATTTTACTACGTCCAAAGTCCAATTGTTCAGGTACACGTGTCCTCAATATCAACAACAAAAATGAGCGGTTGACGATTTCTTTTTCATTTTTTTAACGTAAAGTATATAATTTAATACTATCACTCCCTCGCGTATAATAATTCGTTATTAAATATTAATATTTAAATTTAATTTATTGAAAGTTATTCGAGCAATTCTTTCATCTCTCATATTTTTTGTTTTTTTTTTAAAAATAATTATTAATAATTTAAATAATTTAATAATTATTTTATTTTTAATAAAAATAAAAAATTTTAAATTTAAATCATATAATATATGAGAATAAAGTGATACACAAAAGAGAGTGTATTATTTCATATAAATAATAATTAGAAAGTTAATATCAATTAATTGTTAATAACTGATTTTTAAATTGAATGAATATTTTACCTCTTTAAATGAGACATACGATCATCAATTATTTTTTAATAAAATTCACGACAATAATAGAGTTCAAAATCACGTTCAAGTTGTTTAAGGGAAGTCGATATCAACCATAGGCTAGCTTTTGATGAAAAGTCATAACCTGTCCATAGAACACGTGGCACGCAACGGCCACCTCAGTTCATCATCGATAACGTAAAAATCCCGAAGGCATGTTCAAATTCCAGCAGATCCCAACGGTCGAACTCCTCTGCCTCAGTTCCAATCGCAGCCGTCCGATCTTCAATCTTTTCTCTGCCTCACATTTAAGTACACCCGACAGAAGCAAACATCAGTACTTTCTCTCTCTAAAAAAATCCTTCTTCCTTCCCCTCTCCATAAACACACTAAAATATTGGTTTTTTTTTTCTCTTTTTTCTTTTTCTGAATGAAAACTCTGGGTCTGTGAGGACCTGACACAACGCCTTCTGTACGAGAGAGATTGGAAGATGGGGTTTGATTTTTGAATGTGATTGTTTTTTCTCTCCCTCTCTCTCTCTCTTCCTCTGTCTGGTTCTGTTAAAGCTTGTATTTTTTTCAACTGGGATTTCAAATTTGGGATCTTTTTTATGGTTTATGATGTCTAAGGTTATTTCCATATTTTTAATGATTTTTGACCGTTTAGTCTGTAGGAAACAAGGGATGGTTTATGGGCATTTCTGATTCTTGGGATGAAAGCGTTTTTTGGGCTAATCTTAGAAGTATCGCTGCTTTGCAAACTTCCTCTTTGGAGAGAGTGATTCTTAGAAGCATTTTCTGGGTTAGTATTGCGACTAGTTTGTAGATAAAGCTATGGTGTGTTGCTTTCTAGAGAAAAAAGGGATAGCTTCAAGTGTTTTTGGCTTAAAGGTTGGTCCTTTAGCTTGTTTTTTCATTTTTCTTTTATCCGTACTCAGATTGAAAAAAGTAAAAGTGGATTTTGTTGTAGTTTCTTTACTCTTTTCTTCAATTGTTTCGCTTTCTCTCCTTGTTTGTTTTCATTCATTGCTTCCTCTCTTACCCATGTTTGCAGTTGCAAAGAGGGACTGTTTGGTGGATGTAAATGGTGGAGTACATTGAATGCCAAGGGAAATCAAAGCAATTTGAGGTATTCTTATTTTCATATAAATGTTTAGTGGGGTTGGTATATCCAGCCATCCATGAGAATGTAAAGACACTCTACATTTACACTACTGTGGATAGCGATTCGTAGCTTCTCTTCAAAGGGAAGAATCTCCTCCGTCTCATACTAGCTTTCTTCCTAGCTCTATTTATGTGGTAAAAGGGGCAATCCATATGACAATCCAACTTTTTTTTTTTTCCTGCTTCCTCAGAAAAATTCGACCAATATCCGATCAAAGAACAGTATCAAATCTTAAACCACCAATTTCATGGTTGAAAAGTAAAGTTGTCTTCTTTCTTTGTCCCATTACTAATATACCCCTCAAAATTGCTTAATTACTCTTTACTGCTTCATCTGCAGAAGGGTGTTTTGATATTTCTAAGAAAAACCGGTGGTCGTTGGATTCTTAATTGGACGCGATTTCTAGCCGTTAAAGGCAGCTTCTTTCATTTTCAGCGATGAAAATTTAAAGGTGTTTAGTGCATAGTCAGTAGTCATGATGACCATTTTTTTTTAAGAAGATGATTTTAGTTGGCGTTTAATGATCACTTGAGAGAGAAAAAGGGAAAGGACTCGTGGGGGCATCTTTAGGTACTAACGTTTTTGGGTTGGTTCTTGTCTTCGTCAAACAAGCTTTGTGTAATCACTGAAGCTCTTTGATGTTGGCCTACTTGTTAGTATTGTTTATTTATGTAATGAATTTAATTGCATTCTTAATTATATAATTTATATCCTTTATGATTGCAACTGCTCCAGTACTTTCTCATTTTTCTATCCAAACTATCATCTTCACATTAATTGTATGTTTTCCGCATCTAGGTCATCTCTTGAGGTTCTGGTTTCTCTGAATTTCAAATCCGTCAGTACTGCGCTGGTGATCAATCTGATCAATAGACGTATCTTAAATCATGGTGGAAGAAGGTTCAAATCAGGTTTTGGCTGATCCTTGGTCAGCAGAAGAATGGTCATCGCATGCTCAAGAGCTTGTTCTAGAGGCACTGGAACTGGCCAGAAAGGTGACGGGGTTCCCTGGTAGATGGAAGATGATAATTGGCAAGTTGGAGCAGATCCCATCATGCTTATCGGACTTGTCAAGCCATCCTTGTTTCTCCAAGAATGCACTGTGTAAGGAGCAGTTGCAGGCAGTGTCAAAGACGTTGCAAGAAGCAACTGAATTGGCTGAATTGTGTGTGAAGGAAAAGTATGAGGGGAAGCTCCAGATGCAGAGTGATCTTGATGCATTGTCTGGGAAGTTGGATTTGAATTTGCGGGATTGCAGATTATTGGTCAAGACTGGGGTCCTAGGGGAGGCCACTTTGCCTCTATCCATGGCTGGATCTACAGCAGAACCGGAAATTTCAATGCATAGTCATATAAAGGAATTGCTTGCACGGCTTCAGATCGGTCACCTGGAGTCAAAGCACAAAGCACTTGACAGTCTTGTGGAGGTCATGAAGGAGGATGAAAAGAATGTCTTGTCAGGTTTGGGGCGGAGCAACATTGCAGCTCTAGTCCAATTGTTAACAGCTACTTCTCCCTGTATCCGGGAAAAGACCGTGGCTGTAATCTGTTCACTTGCTGAATCTGGTAGTTGTGAGAATTGGCTTGTCTCTGAAGGTGTTTTGCCACCTCTCATAAGGCTCGTTGAATCTGGCAGTCCAGTTGGTAAAGAGAAGGCTACAATTTCATTGCAGAGATTATCAATGTCTACTGAAACAGCCAGAGCTATTGTTGGGCATGGTGGGGTTCGACCATTGATTGAGATCTGTCAAACAGGGGACTCTGTTTCTCAGGCTGCAGCTGCCTGTACATTGAAAAATATATCAGCTGTTCCTGAGGTTAGACAAAAACTAGCCGAAGAAGGAATCATAAGGGTTATGATCAATCTCCTTGATTGTGGAATTTTGTTGGGTTCTAAAGAATATGCAGCAGAATGCTTGCAGAATCTCACTGCAAGCAATGAGAATCTAAGAAGATCTGTCATCTCAGAAGGGGGAATTCGAAGCCTCTTGGCATACCTTGACGGTCCTTTGCCCCAAGAATCCCCAGTTGCAGCCTTGAGGAATTTGGTTGGCTCTGTTTCCATGGAAGTATTGATTTCTCTTGGTTTCCTCCCCCGCCTGGTTCATGTTCTGAAATCAGGATCCCTTGGTGCACAACAAGCTGCAGCATCAGCCATCTGCAAGGTTTGCAGTTCCACAGAAATGAAGAAATTGGTTGGTGAAGCTGGGTGCATTCCTCTACTCATCCAATTGCTTGAGTCTAAATCAAACAGTGTTCGAGAAGTTGTTGCTCAAGCCATTTCAAGTTTGGTGACTCTCTCCCACAATTGCAGAGAAGTAAAGAGGGATGACAAAAGTGTACCAAACCTGGTCCAATTGCTGGAACCAAGCCCTCAAAATACTGCAAAGAAATACGCGGTTCCCTGCCTCTCATCCCTCTCTTCAAGCAAGAAATGTAAGAAACTCATGATCTCATATGGGGCAATCGGATATCTGAAAAAGCTCTCAGAGATGGACATCCACGGTGCCAAAAAGCTACTCGAGCGGTTGGAAAGAGGGAGGCTAAGAAGTTTGTTTCGCAGGAGGTAAAGGGAAAGATAAAAAGCCAACCTTTCCTTCTGTTTCTTTTCCCTCCCATCCCTTGTTCATTTTATGTAATGTACTAATGTATGCTCTCTCCCTTTTTTCTTATTTTTGCCAATGTAATCTATATGATCAATGGTTTAATAATTTATTAGCCTATTTATATGTATGTAAAATTATCCAATTTTGTTTCTTCGCTTGATTAAAAAAAAAAAAAAATCCCCTCACTGTATTTTCTAACTGAATATTTGTTCTTGGTTGCCAGAAATTTAAATCCAATCGAATAAATGAAAACAATTGAATAGATGAGTACCAAAATATTAAAAAGAAATCTTGTCCATCTGGGAGTTGCGTCAAGGAAGTTGAGACCTTTAATGGTGGAGATCTGAAATTGAGGATTGGCTCAGACTTAGATCAACGTCCATGAGTTGATCCTACGTTATGACAAATGGAAGTTTGTTTGTTTGTAATGGGAGAAAATTAGAGGACCAAACACGCCCTTATCAAAATCAGGGATAGAGAAACCAGAACAGGACAGAGAGTGCTGACGCTTCACACTTCACAGCTTCAGCGACTCTGATATTGATACAGCCGAAAAAGAGAAAAAGAAATAAGGGGTAGATAAAAAGTTTGTGGATTTCGAGGCTAAGTCATCGTGTACCTCCTTCGGTACTGCTCTTTCCTTCTAGTCTTGTTTCTTTGATGTTGGTTTTCTTGCTGTTTCCACCAACTATCTTTCCTATTGTTAACATGATGTTTCTTGGTATTGTTTTGGTCGTTAATCGTTTTCTTTGGAGGATTATGATGGATATTCAAGTTTCCGTCTTGATTTTTGTTCTAGTTAAATTTTGGGTCTGAATCTGATTGATTTGGGTATTTATGGTTTGATTTATTTGCTGATTTGGAGTATATAATTTCTTCATGGTGAAATAGTCTGCTTGGTTGCTGGGACAGTAGAGGGGAAAGGGAGGACGAAAGATATAATTTTTTTTAGTTTCGTATCATTGTACATAGCTAGAAGAAAGCTCAGCTAATGAAATTCAGAAGGATTTACTATAATTAGCTGGTTATATTATAACAATATTGTCTTTAATTTGTTTGATATAATCCAGACTCCTTTTTCGTTTCCATTAAACCGCAAAACGCAGTTTATGTTACTACATGTGTTTTCATCAGGGTGCCCACTCGCAGTAGGTTTCTTATGTTGGCAAATTATGGTAGTTTTGGTATATGGCTTTGACTTCATTTTTCGCACATAATGTTTCAGCATGAGCAGATAGCTTATTTCTCGTAGAATCCTATGAGCTCAAATAATAAGTGGTTACTGTGATCTTTCAGGTGCATTTGTTTGGGATAAAAGATGCGTACCTTGGATGTAAGCAGAGCCGAACTTGCTCTTATAGTTTTGTATCTGAACAAGGCTGAAGCAAGGGATAAGATATGCAGGACTATACAATATGGTTCGAAGTTCATAAGCGATGGGAAGCCTGGCACAGCCCAAAATGTTGACAAATCAACCAGCTTGGCAAGGAAAGTTTTCCGACTTTTTAAGGTCAGGTTACATCTTGTGTTGCAAATGATATCCTAGATATGACCTTACATATTTTGTTTTAATGCTTTATGTTATTAATTTGCAGTTTGTCAATGATTTACATGCTCTTATTAGCCCAGTTCCTCATGGAACTCCCCTTCCACTTGCTCTGCTGGGAAAGGTATGGCTGTACTGCAGAGAAATGTTTTCCTGTAATTCTTCTCCTTTTGACTTTTGATTGATTCCTGTTTTGTGTTTAATTCAATAATTCTTCTTTCAGTCAAAGAATGCCCTATTATCAACTTTCTTATTCCTGGATCAAATTGTTTGGCTTGGCAGAACAGGTATCTATCAGGTATGCAATTTAGTTTATTATTATTTGATTTTATATAATTTGTGGTTGGATTCTGTGAGAAATGTTAACCATGAAAAACAACCATGTTTTATTTTTACAGAACAAAGAACGTGCTGAACTGATTGGGCAGATATCTCTTTTCTGTTGGATGGGTTTCCTCAGTTTGCTGCAACCTGGTTGAGGTTTGTTGCTTGTTATTAGTTCTGTCAATTTCTTTCCAGCAACAATTGTTTTCCGATTTAATTCTTCATAAGCTTCAGATCTTTAAATTATATGTCCTTAAATCAGCTTGGAGAACTTGGGAGGCTTTCTGCATCAATGAAGAAGCTGGAGAAGAAGATAACGAATGGTGATAAGTACCAAGTATGTTTAACGTGTTTATTTTTCTGCAGCCATAGCTGGTCTTCTCCTATTTAAATTTCAATATTATATTCTTCCCTAATCTATTGTCATTCTATGAATGCAGAATGAGCAATACCGTACCAAACTCCAAAAGTCAAATGAGAGTTCTCTAGCACTGATTAAAGCAGGCATGGATATAGTTGTGGCAGTAGGGCTCCTTCAACTGGCACCCAAGAAAGTTAATCCTCGTGTCACAGGGGCCTTTGGATTTGCTTCTTCCCTCATCTCTTGTTACCAGGTATCCAGTTCTATCCCTTTAATCTGTATATACTGGCATATAAATTATCTTTTGAACTGGGTGATTGGTTGTTAGCATTAAAAGAAAACATATATATTGTCTTAGTGTTATATTAGGGAAAAGGTGTCACACAAATTGATTACAAAGCAAGCTGTCTATTTCTTTTTGTTCAAAGATGAAAATATGGGTTTTAAGTTCATTTAATGACCATGAAGTGTTTAACCCCATTGCATTAATTGAGATGATGAAGCATGGGATGACATGTTCTAGTTCTAGATCCTAAGTATTATTCATATATTGACAAATGTTAATCTTCCTATTTTTCTTGATGGGAGTCCATACACACCTTTTGGATTTTATCTTGTGGGCATTCTGATTTTGAATGCTGATCTGTTGACGAGATTTTGCTGTGTGTTTGCAGTTGCTTCCTTCTCGACCAAAGTCCAAGACGCCATGAACCCGTTTATGTTTTACTCAATATGCTTCATTGTCAGGTTAAACAATCCACTTGAACTTTATGTGTTAGGGTGCAAACTGGTGTAAAGTTGGGAAAATAATCCAACTTCTTGGGTTATGATGAAATTTCCTTAAAAGAGTAATGATACATCATACTATTATTTGTTACATCATACTGTCATTTGTTAGTTTATAAATTTGAGACAGTTTTTAGTAGTTTATGTTGTTGTTTTGCTTGGGACTAAAATTTTGCAATTTATGGTGTAAACAGTTGTATAGGAAACAGGTGAAGCAGTGACGCTTTTGTGCAGTGTTTTTGGAGCCGGCTCGGCCCGGCCGGTTGAACCGGTTGAACCGGATCCGGGCTTTAAAACGGGCCGAGCCAATACCTTAACCCGTTTTACAAGTTCACCCGTTTTGACCCGCTGGTGCCCACTCAACCCGCTGAAACTGCCTAACCCGTCTAACCCGCCGGGCTAAATGAATTTAAGTTTTTACTTTTTAATGAGTTAATACTAATTAAATTAATTTATTTAATTTTTAACATAATTAGTTAATTACCCACACCATTAACTTTAATTAAAAATAAAAATCGCAACAAATTGCAAAAGCAAACCCAAGAGAAATTAAAAACAAAAGAAAGCAGGGGAAGAACAGCACCACCGGACCACCACCAGTACCACGCACCAGTCACCACCACCGGCCTTTCCGTACCCGATCTCAGCCAAAAATCGCGAACCTGCTGCTCGCTCGTGGCCTCCGTCTGCGGCTTCCGATCCTTTGTCTCTGCAGAAGCAAAACCAGAAAGCAAGTCCTTCATCTCTGTGCAGAAGAGCCAAAAAGCAGAAAGAAAACAGAGCAGCGAAGTCACCGGCGACCAATTGCCTACCCAATCTCAGCCATCGACGACTCCACAACTGCCTCCTCGTATCTCAGCCAGAAATCGGGAACCTGCTGCTCGCACGTGGCCTCCGTCTGCGGCTTCCAGTCCTTTGTCTCTGCAAAAGCAAAACCAGAACGCACGCCCTTCATCTCTGTGCAGAAGCAACCAGAAAGTAAAAAGAAAACAGAGCAGCGAAGTCACCGACGGCCAACTACATCCCCAATCTCAGCTGTCGGCGACTCCACAACTGCCTTCCCGGATCTCAGCCTTTCGCCGCTGCCTTTCCTCTTCTTCTTCCACTGACAGAATAGATTTTCATTTGCATTTGCCTTTGCCTCGGGTGTAAAAATGTAAAAGAAAAAAAGGTTTTTAGTCAACCGGTTGAACCGATCGAGTGAACTGGTTTAATCGGTTGAACCAGACCCGGTGCCCAAAACGGGTCAACCACCGGACCGGGTACAAAAACATTGCTTTTGTGTGATTGTAATCATTTTCCTTACAATCGATTCTGTTTCAGCGTTCAAAGATCAAAATTATTAATGGTATGAACCAGGAAGCTTCTATTAAGTCTACTCCAAACCCCAAAGTCATATACAGGAAAAGATAAAAGTACATCCCGCATATCACTGCCTAGAAGAATGCTCAAATGGTAGTTTCATGTTTGCGATGGTACTGCCTAAATATTTAGGCAATGCTAGCATTAAAGCCAAAGACAAGATCTTAAGGCAAGTTTATTTTATAAGATGGGATTACAAAAGCTCTTCATCTGATTCCTCATCACCATCTTCATCCTCCCATTCATGTTCCACAAGGTCAACTACATTACCCCGCAGTATATTCAAAATCTGTTGAATGCTTAGTAATCGTCTACGCAATCTCTCTGCTTCTTGGCTGGTTTCCCGAGGCTCTGGCTGTGGTTGCGTGTAACTGAAAGCCTTCAACACAAAATTTTCTGAGGGCTCGAGGATTTCAACTCCAAAAGCTGGAGATAATGGGCGTCCAACAACCTGAACGTGTGCCACACTGAAATACAGCAGTAAATTGCATGAGTTGAAAAGGTTACCATATGTTAAACCATGGTCTATACAATCTGCACTTTCCATTTTTCTCAGACAAAACGATTCAATAAATATTAGCCCAAATCCAAAAGACTTGACAGTGCAGAAAAATTTGGCAACAAGGACCACAAAGATGATAAGATGACTAATCCAATACCCCCCCCCCCCCCCCACCCCCAAACAAAACCAAAAATCCCCACCTGAAAAGATTAAAAAAAATTGAAACTAGAGGATTCGTCCATGTGTATGGTAAAATAAACCTATCTATATCAGGTAAGAAAGAGATTCAAAAATCTCATGGTGCATCTGGCCCCTAGAAGTTTAAACCACTGATCAAAAAAGGTGAAGTTTAAATAAGTCCACTATTGAATATGTATGACTGACATTCTATAACCTATGAAAAGGAATGGACATGACAATACCATATGTAGAATAAACCATCCATTTGTTGTGTTTGGACTCTACCCTGCAGCTCAATCTGCAATATTCCACCAATGCAAAGAACAGGTTCTGGAAGCTTAAAGCTCTGCAAACAATCTTCCTGTCAATGGATATAGCTATTAGTACTATCACTGCTTCTGAGAGACTTTATCTTTTTGTGAATCAAAAACAAGGGAAAAGAATAATTTCAGGAAAAATGAAACTTAAACTGATAGCACCAAACCACACCAACCCAAAAAAAAAAATAGTGCCAACCACAAAAGGCACCATTTACTACTTACTGAGAAATAATAATCAATTGCAGTCAGTACTAGCTGAAATAATATTTAATTATATTACTGTTCATCTTTATTGCAAAACAAGTAGATGATATCAATTAGGAGCCATGAGAAAAATCAATTGAGCTACTTGAACCCACTTGAGCCATTGGAAACTCTTGTGAAGTGTAAGTCCATACAAACTTGTTACCAACAGAATTCAGGCATGACTCATCCATAAGATCATCAATGTAGGTTTTGAGATGACCCATTCGGAATCGAACAGATTTTGCAGAATATATTGGGAGGCCCCACTGGAAATAAGCTGGACCCAAAATGTATAAGGGAAAATTTACAAGGTGGACATTAAAAAGGGTGAAAGAGTATCTAAACGGTCAAAAGTTTGGAACACATACCTCTGAAAGGTTTTATTCTGATTTCAGTAACAACACACAAATCAGCCACCAATTTGTAAGTTAGTGTTTCAGGGACTGCAGGATTACTGTATCCTTTACTTGACCAGTATGAAGCTCTCCCTCCCACCGTATCATTCTTCTCCAGAGTATTATCTATTCTTTCCTGTGGAAAATGATCAGTACTGGAAGCAATGATGGCTTCTGAGATGCACTTCTCTTCTTCAGGAAATGACATAAAACCTCGACCCAAAAAGGCAAAAGTTCTGTGCTCCTTCTTCAAAGTTTCCCATTCTATGTTACTAGATCCAACTGCCAAAAGGCTTTTCGCCATGGAGGCTGGCTCAACCACATGATCAACTCTAGATAACTGAGGAAACTTCCTCAAGCACAGATGCTTGGCAAGACCATTAGCTATCACTGGAAATTCCATGAAAGAGCAAACAAAAAATCAATACCTACCATTTTGCTTATGACCTGTTACCTTCTTTGATAAGTGAAAATGGCACAACAAAGTACAAGCTACAGTGTTACCCCACCCAGAATTTTATTGACTCATCAATCATACTTCTAGACAACATATTCCCAAAATATTTAGAACAGGCTACAATTCAGTCCCTTTATCATGTATACATCTGCAGTTGTTAATAACTCACCAAAATCTCGCCAAGAGCGGGAGACACAGCTAACACGAGCAATATCAGACGGATCATCCAAACATGTGAAAATCTTCACCGACATGTCATAACCGAGGTAACTGAGAAAATCTAAACCAGATCCCATTTGACCGAACTGCCGATCAACTCAGCAGTTCTTCTCAACTTCAATTCCTGATTTAGCACTGCAAAACACACTGTATCAATAAATATATATCAGAACAACTAATAAAATTGTATTAATCTTTTCCTGAACTACAATCAGAAGTGGCAATTCTGATAAAACGATTATGATGCAAAACAACGAAAGAATTTACATTTTTTCACTGATTTTCAATAACAATTAAAGAGAGAAAAAAAAAAAAGAAAAAAGAGAGTGGCTTAAAAGAAGACAGTATCAACAGAGCGCAAGCATGAATCTTTCTACCGACAAATGAAAACTGAGAGCTTTAGATTGCCAAAATTCAAACATAAATGCAGCAATCAAATTCAATCAATTGCGCAGAGATGAACGCAACCGATTGTGTAATGGGGATGGAACAAAAAAAGGGAAGAAGGTGGGGGGGGGGGGAATTGGAAAAAAGCAAAGACAAAGAGAATAGAGAGTTGTAGGGAAATGAAGTAGAGTGGAAAATGAGAATGGGAAGGAGTGGAAGTTGGGAAAAACTTCACCTTTGTAGAAGAAGAGAAGGCAAACCCTAGAAGAAAGACGGTTGACAGAATCAACCAATAAAGTAGGTGAAGATGGAGATAGATAAGGCTAGTAACAGAGACGTCGAGGACCTCAAGCTAAGCTACTGTAATTTTCACAATTTCTTTATGGCGTGTTTGCTTGGTTCAAACTCATATTTAATTC
>BPVZ01000037.1:1994908-2008098 GCA_020521535.1 Rubroshorea leprosula
ATATGCTTCAATTCTGGTGCTATAATAGTTCCAGGAATAGGGCTTCTTGTTTGCTGGTGAGACCAAGCTCATTCAAACTTGAAGTACCATCATCAACACTAAAAGCATGCCGGGGGTATGGTCTAACCTGTCCATTAGATATACGGAGTCAGAGTATAAGTGTAGTTTTTCAGCATGTCATAAATTCAAGCTGCAAGCTCTGCCACTATTTAAACCCAAAGAATGATCCTAGCAACTTTGTTGCTATGCTAGAATAGAAGAAGTTAATTATTAAATGGGTCATCTGGACTCTGTCAATGCAATGAATGGACTATAATTTAGAAGACAAACATAAAGAAAAGGAATAAAATGGCCATTTGAATCACAACATGCATTGGCCAAAAAAAACCCCTATGCAATGGAAATATGGAATTCAGTACATCAAAGACAGTATGAGGAAAAGGCCCTCAGCACCTACCAGAACTAGGAAAGGAAGATAACTTTACAACACAACTGTAATGCTTTCAACCACTGCACAAGTGATTTTCAGTTTTTTTTCAAATTTAATAATTTATTAAGGAGGCCAGCATAAGCAAGTTAACTGATCTCCATACTTCTAGAAAATAAAATGAACTACAAAATTTAGAATATACAAGCTAGATATTAGCAGAAGCAACAAGGCTCAGTATGTTAGTTTTGATGTAAAATTCTACTTGATAAGTTAAAATTCTTAAAGCCATGGACAGTATTTTGGCTACTTCCCAAGATGTTGATCAAAATTCAATTGAAGTCGTAGCCTCAGGTCCTAGATATAATAATAATAAAAGGGAAATTTAGATAATACTCACCACTCTATAAGTGCCAGACTTCATCAATTTGCCAACATCTATGAAGTCAAAAAGAAGCTACAAAGAAATTAAACCCAAGTCAGCAGAGCCAAGAACAAACTTGCACAACTTCAAATTTCTGAAGTTTTACCTGCAGCTTGTCTGACTTAAGAAAGCGACGAGCATGGCGGCTGCCATCTGGCATCCGAACAAGTAGAGTAACTGCATTCTCATCGTCTATAGCTGGCTCCTTTGGCAGTGAAACCTCTTTTGCAGCCATCACTCTTTGTACTCTCTACCATCATAAAATATAGAAATACAAAAATCAATAGTCTATGCATGGGCTTCAGAAATCAAAATGGAGGTAAATATGTAAACAGGAGGCCATAAATGCCGGTGCAGGTCCTGCTGTTTCAAATTCAAGAGATAGATGCCATATTTTTGATTGTTAAAACCCTATGGCATATAGAAATATATATGAAATTACAAATTAACACTAAATCAAAACCTTACTATGACTATATCACATACTTAGAAAGTTATATCATCCTTCAGCATGAAAGTAAGTACAGTTATATCATCCTTCAACACGAAAGTACAGTACCTCTCCTTCAGCCCTTTTCATCTTAGATCCTTCTTCCTTCAGACTACGAGTTTCAGCTTCCTTCTGCACATTCATTTCTTTCTTTCTATCAGCTAAAAGGGATGCAAGATACTCATTGTCCTGCCAATGAAACTCAATCAATTTTGGCAAAGAATGATATCATCACTCAAGTAATTTGCTAGGTAGAGGCACCCAGGAAGCAAGGCCAGTTGGTAGGTCAGTTTTCCACCTCACATTCAACTCTTGAGCTCAGTTTGAACCCCTTCCCCCCAAATTATACAGCGTCAAAATAACAGGTAATTGCTAAGTAGTCTAGGAGATGCCAAACCTGTTGTTCACGCAGTAATCGCTGTTCCATTATAGTAGATGATGACAGATTAGATGCAGCCTCTGGTCGAGGACCTACAGTTCTATCTGGATCACTTGGCTTGTGTGTTCTCTGGGTAGAACCATATGAAGAACCTTTAGGAATCTGGCTGAAGAGTTGGGTCTCAAGCATGATTGCTTCATCAAGCTCTTTTGAAGAAATACCACCCCACTGTGGTGGTCCCAGAAAAGAGGCAAACCCCTTGGTTAGTAGGATTGTAGGACAATTCTTAATATATCTCATTTTTCATCCAAGCAGAAAAACTTGTCAACAAAGTAACAATACCTCATTAGAATAAAAGGCATCTTTTGAGTTCTGAAGATTATCATGAGTATCAGGACCCAAGTGCTGAATTGATGAGCTTCCTGCCTTCAATTTAGAGCATCTTTTGTTAGAGAAAAGGGATTCGCAAGGAATAAAAATTGTTATTAGGATTCACAAGGAATAAAATAAAAATTGTTATTAGGAAACTTGAAAGAAAAAGAAAACTCCTAATCAAATTGTGGAACTAAACCAAATATCATGCCATTTGATTTGAATTTTTCTTCATCTAATTTTGCTTGTGACAATCAAACACAGCAAGTAAAGCACACACCTTTGAGTGGCCACTGGTTGTCTCAGTTCTTCTACTTGAAACGTGAATACCTAATTGTTCATATTCACCTTCCATTGTACGCTCACGTATTGCTCTCTCTTCCTCAGCTGTCTGAACATAATTATCATATTAGAGAAATCCAGGGACCACACAACAAAGGATGCACTAAATTGATGTGAAAAGAAAAGCAAATATCTAAACCTTCAATGACAATGAAAGTGCATGAGCAAGTTCATCTTCTTCTTCTTCTTCTTCATGATCCCACCTCTGCTGTACACCAACACCAAATGATTCCTGAATCAATGGAAACCAAAAATAAGAAGCATAAGAGAGAAACAGGTCAAAACAGAAAACTTGAGCTATGATATGTACATTGGACGAGCCATATTGCCTCCTCAAATAAGCATCTTCAAAATCACGCTTAGAAGCCTCAATTGCAGCTTGCATCATTTCAGATTCTACATCATTGTTATTTAGATGTGAATCACTATTCTGCAACGCATTCTGATTAATTCCAGTGCCATAATATGATGATGTTCCACTTGAAACCTCAGTGGGATGTCTCGGTTCAAAATGATGATCCTCATTCCCACTATTGTACTCTACAGCGGTGCCCCTCATGTCTCCCACGTTAGAAAATGTTGTACGGTTATTTAAACTAGAAGCACCAATCTGGTTGAATAAATTTCTCCTGTAATTGGGATTAAATAGTAATGAAGGCCTAAAACTTCTAACAGAGGACAAAAGAGGTAAAATTCCACCTCTTCTGCCTCCAGAGCGATTGTCCATATCCGCAGGATTGTATCGAGGAGAGACAGGGAGAGCTGAATTTGTACTGATCAAAGGGGGAAGAAAAAAAAACACAAATGGAAAAAAATTTATTAATAATATATCAAACACTTTCACAGAATGTAAAGTAAATTCCTCTATAAATTCAAAAAATGTTCAATTAAGATATACAGTCATACATGCTTCTTTCCACTTCAAGAAAATGTGCACTCACAGCCTGATTGAGATTGCCTCCATACTCCTGATAATCATCAAGAGACACCAGAGATCAGGAATCTCATAGAATTTACAGCACAATATATGTAAACATTGAAACTTATTTGTTAGAGCGAGCAAACAAGCAAGCGTATCTTCTGCTTTAAAGGAAAGGATCTACATGACTCCGAGCATCTTAGCAAGCGTAAGATAGATTATATCACATTACAGGCGACATTAAGTGACAACAAAGTGATACAATGCTTGTAATCTAAGAAAATCAGCAAAATTACTGTTGAAGAAACCAAAATCAAAACAGAAAGTAGAGATCTGATCCAATTTTCTTTCAGATATGACGGCATTTTGGTCGCGCATTATGAGAAGGAAACGCCGGTGAAAAGTCCAGAAGATGAAACGACAAACAAACCCTAGCAAGCGATGAATCTGAAACTTTCAGAAATAGAGAGAAGAGTAGCCAGCGGCGGCAATGATGGAAAAAAAGAAGAAGACGAAGGAAATGTACCTCCAGTTTACGCAAGGCGAGTGACTCAGACGCGCCGGTGATGCTCATGAAGGTCTCGATCGCTTCCCGAGTTGGTGTCGCCATTCCCGGCCGAGACGAAGAGAAAGAAATGGAGATGAAGAAAGCAGAAGGTACAGGAGAAACAAAGATTACGATCTCGAATTTTATTTATCTTTTAATTATCACCGGAACATAATGCAGACTTTCGCGCCTTTTATCTATCGTGGCAACCTGAAAATCTGACACGTATAATCCTGCTTACTCACTCACCATCATAAATACCTTTTTTTTTTTCTAATTTGGTGCCTCTACTTTTATAAAAAAAATCCCCTTTTACTTTTTTTTTTACTTAAAAAAGTTTTTTTAATTCATAAAATTTAAAATCATATCTATTTTTAGTCTTTTCTGTTAAGTTTTGGTATTAGTTAATAAAAGTTAAAAAAAAATCAAAAATGGCTTTTTTTTTCAAGTAAAGAAATCAAATTGAACTTAATTTTAATTTCTTTTGGGTTTCTTTATTTTAAAATTTTTCGTCATATAAGGTGACATGTATACAAAACTTAATGGAGGAGTTAAATTGAAGTTTGATTTTAAATTTTAAAGATTAAAAATAAAATTTTTAAGTAAAAACACTGAAAAAGAGTTTCTTCCAAAAGTAAAAAGGCCCAATGGGAATTTAACGTTTCATTTATTACAATAGTACATAAATAGTACGGAATCATTTAAAACTATTTTTTAGTACGGAATTATTTTAGTTTGAATATAAAAACTATTTAAATATTTTTAATAAAATTATGTTTTAAATTTATTTATTAATAATACTTTAATAATTTCAATATTTAAACCGTACAAAAACATGCAATTCATGTTAAAAAATACCTTTTTAAGAAAACAAAAATAATTATTTTTTTGTATGCATAAAAAAAATTCATTATTTTTTAATTTAAATTATATTAAATTGTTAAATAATTTTTTTATGGAGTTAAATAAAAATTTTTAGATAAAAAAAACCCACCTTTTATTTAAAAGATTTATATTTTATAATCTAATAAAATAATGATAAATGAATCAAAATTTGAGATTAAAATATGATATTAATGACATGACTTATGTTATATCATTTAAAATATTAAAATATAAGTTTTATATTATTTAATGATTAATTTTTTTATATTTTAAAATTCATATATTATATACATTAATAATTTAATGATATAATATAAATTATAATCTTAAATTTTTATCTTCCTTGTCCTTACTCAATTTGATAAAAAAAATTTTACATTTTATCATATGCTATAATTTACCTAGTAAAACAGTTTCTTGCATAAAATAAAATAATAAAATAAAGAATTATTGTTGTTTTCTGTGGTGGATAGAATGGACCTAGCGTTGTCAGGTGGGCTAGACCCAGTTTCTGTTTCCTTTTCATCTTGGGCCGAGTCCAGTTGTGTTGGGTAATTCTTTATAATATAAACTAAACGACATCGTTTTCTACAACAGCACTGAGCTGAAACCTGAAAGACTGTAAAGCAGACACCGAGAGAACAGACAAAGTGACAAACCCTAACCTCGACTGCGATTTCTTCTTCTTGATTTTGTGCTCGGTATGGCAGGTGAAGACGATTCGTCGAATCCGATGATGGAGGAGATGTTGTACGCCAACGGCGGTGACGAGTTGTCGTCGTCGTCGTCGTCTTCGTCAAGCCGCAAGAACCGACCCATCATCAGTGGCGAGCAACTGGACATTGAGGCGTACGCTGGGCTGTACTCGGGGCGAACCAAGATCATGCGACTGGTTTTCATTGCTGACCATTGCGACAACGTCGGGATGCAGACGGAAGCGTTGAGGATGGCGTATGATGAGATCAAAAGAGGTGAGAACACGCAGCTCTTCCGGGAAGTGGTGAAGAAGATTGACGGCAGATTGGGACCTGACTATGGGATGGACAACGTTTGGTCTGAGAGCATTGACCGAAAGGCGGAGCTGAGGAAAGAGAAGCTGGAGAGCGAGCTTAATTCATATAGGGTAATTTTCACTTTCTCATTGCTTCTGCACTAATTCTGTGTCTGTGTTGATGTTTTATGTCTACTCCCTGGTTTATCCGTTCCCCTAAAGAACTGAGGAATTAGAATTATATGAAAGAAAAAATGAAGTAAAAGGAAAAGGTTTGTTCACAATGGGCAAAAACTTGTCATATAAATATGTAAAGATCAATAATTTAAATTCTCTAGCATTTAGCTGGAGTAATAGCTGAAAACCATGCCTCTGGACGGAAGGAAAGAGAGCAGGAACCAGATTTTTTTTTTTTTCTGAAAAGGTTGTTCTTGGTAACATTTTGAGTATATTATCCTCTTTTTATTGATTGGCAACTGACCCTTTGTTATGTGGGCAAGGAAATTATGTTTCATGATGATTTGATGTTCCTTTCATATCTTTTTAACCTTTTTTTTTTTAACTTTTTCCATTTTTAGACAAATTTGATCAAGGAAAGTATAAGGATGGGATACAATGATTTTGGAGAGTTTTATTATGCTCATGGCGCTCTTGGGGAGGCCTTTAAAAGTTTTGTACGGACGCGTGATTATTGCACTACATCAAAGCATATCATCCAAATGTGTTTGAGTGCGATTCTGGTTAGCATTGAGATGGGTCAGTTCACTCACGTAGCAAATTATGTCAGCAAGGCAGAACAAACACCAGAGGCCGTTGAACCTTCTACAGTTGGAAAACTACGTTGTGCTGCAGGATTGGCTTACTTGGAAGCTAAAAAGTACAAGCTTGCCGCTCGTAAGGTTTGTCCATGAGGCTGCTGTCTTTAATTCTAGTTAGATGTTGCTAATGATTCTTTGTAAGTTTCTTTGCCCTTATCTTTTATTTTAGCGTTTTTGGTTTGAGGGTGGGTATAAATTTTCAGCTTGAAGGTTTTTGAGCTTGTATGTACTTTACTCAAACCATTTAAAATCACACTCAATTTTGAGCAAGATAGGCTCCAAAATTGCACAACCAACCACTTGAATTTTCTGTTTCCTTTTTCCTTTTCTTTTTCAAGATTTCAAAGCTTGAATTGAGCTAGAGTAGCTCAACTTCAATAAAATTTTAGTCAAAAACTAGAACAAAAAGTTTACTTGAAGAAATGGCTTTGCATTGTTGGAAGGTTTTGGCATGTTATGCATAAAGTAAAATAATTTTATATTATTCTTACTTCTCTGAGGTTGTGGTAATGGTGGAGCATCATCGTTATCAATGTTGCTGAAAGCACTAGGTGGGTGAGCATTGGGCACCACCTAGGCGCTTTAGGTGTTTTTCTCTTTTTGCTAAAAATGCCATAATTAATTAGAAAATCTAAAAACTAAAAGAAATGCCTAGGGTTTGCTTTTGTAGTTTGTTCATTTCTTTCTAATCATGGTCTTCTGTATTTTTGGTTTTTAGAGATGATTTGTTCAATTCTGCTTTCAGCAATTATTATTCTATGTTGAGAAAATTATATGGGATTTTGAGACCACACTCATTTTGAAGTCATCATTTCCTTGTGTAATTCATTATATTTGTTACTGATGCAGTTCTTGGAAGTGGGTCCAGATTTAGGAAATTCATACAGTGACGTCATTGCACCTCAAGATGTTGCTACTTATGGAGGACTTTGTGCGCTTGCAAGCTTCGATCGGATGGAGCTCAAGGCATCTCTTCTTCTCTCTTTATTTTTCCCCTTCTTCCTTTTTTGTCTTCTGGTAATGGATTGGAACTTGACATATTCATTTAACGGTGTACATTTGCAGAACAAAGTTATAGACAATATCAATTTCCGAAATTTCTTGGAGTTAGTACCTGAATTAAGAGAGCTTATTAATGATTTTTACTCAAGGTAATTTAACTTCTCTTTTGTCTTAGTTGATTTATTTGGTGATTTATCTGTTATACTCTCTGTCTTGGTATGTGGTTCTATAGGGGAGCAACATGGCTTTGTGTTATATATGGAACATACAGTCTTTTTTTTTTTTGAAGAAAGCAGACATATAGCCTTCACTTTATGATTAAGAATATGGCCATATGGGTTCTTGAACATTAAAAGATCTTAATAAACCTTTTTAATTTATAATTTGGCCACTCTAATTAAATGATAAAAGAGAATAGGATGGAGGTTTGGAGAAAAGATTCGATGGAAAGTTTTATATATGTTCCACTTTTGAGGGAAATATACTAAGATAGTATAATTTTATATTCTTATCCTAGCCTTAAAGATGGGATTTGTCCCTCCACTTGAATATATTTTACATTTCCTGTTCATCTTCACTGTGTCTTGTTTATATTTCTACCAAAAAATGGGATCTTGGCCAACTCCTTAAAAAATGGGTGCATTGCTGACTGAAGAGTTGCACATTTCTGTTTGATTAACTATTTCTTGTAGTTTAGCCTCTAATATTTGCTTCCTTGTTGCAGTCACTATGCTTCCTGCCTAGAATATCTTGGGAATCTCAAACAAAACCTACTGCTTGACATCCATTTACATGACCACGTTGAGATGCTCTATGATCAAATACGGAACAAAGCTCTCATCCAATACACACTCCCATTTGTGTCTGTTGATATGCGGATGATGGCTGATGCTTTCAAAACAAGTGTTTCAGGGCTAGAGAAAGAACTTGAAGCTTTGATCACTGACGACCAGATACAGGTATTGCTTTGTATGCTATTTTGCTTTCATAGTCTTGCTTTTGGTTTTGTAATTTACATGCATTTTCTGATTTAGGCTGAGAATCTTTATTGTAAAAGGGTTTAGGTCCAGATTTATTTATTTGAAATTTTAAGTCCAGATGTATGTTGATAACTCTGTAAAGGGTTTTGGTTGTTTCTACAGGCTCGAATTGACTCCCACAACAAAATTCTTTATGCTCGACATGCAGATCAGAGGAATGCAACATTCCAGCGGGTTTTGCAGACTGGTGGTGAATTTGATCAAGATGTTAGGTCTATGCTGCTCAGAGCAAATCTTCTCAAGCATGAGTACAATCTTAGGAATTCTAGGAAACTTTGACTTTTTGAATTTCCTAGTATATGGCATGACCGACGTGTCTTTGGCAAGGTTTCATTGCATTGATGTTGAGGATTTACGGATGCATAATTTTTTTTCTTTCTTTTTTGTGTATACCCAAATTGATCTAACAAGTTAAAATCATTTTGTTTTCATTTACAATCTTTCCGCGTGTCAAGAAATCATCCCACATTTGCGCAGATAAAAATGCAGTCTAATTATTCTTTTTCTAAAAGGTGGGAATTGCCTTTCAACTTTGCCTTTTTGTCGTACATATTGTTGTCGTGCAATTTAAATTGTATTAGAATATACTTTAAAAACCGTCAAATGTGGTGTGAATTCTTAAATTGGGGTTAATGTCAACTATCATCCCTCTACTATCAAAGACAGTTCAATTTAAACCTTCTACTTTCAATTCACATCATGTCGTCCCTTCAATTCCATTTGTGGATAGCTCCATTTTCATATTGGGAAATGCTAAAAAGTATGATTTTTTTTTAAAAAAAATTATACAATATCAAGCACTATTTATTGTATATATTAAAATTTAAAAGTTAATATGTTTCAATTTTAGTTTACTTTCAAAGGAAAAACTTTTTTTTCCTATTCATAATAAAAATTTTTTCAACGCATGAAGCTTCCTATGCAAATCTAAATTCTCTTATTCACCCGAAGAACCTCATTCATCCATGTTTACTCTTTCTCTAACTTTTTTTTTTTCCTTCTCCCGGCACTGTGCTAATTAACTTCCAACCGGAAAACAATAATAATACTAAAAAAGGGGTTGAGAATCTTGGGATGAGTGATGGGTTAAGGTTAACGGTGAAGAAAAGTGTCCGTTACCCCAAAATTGGACGGAGCTTGGACGGAGGGACGACACTAATACCTTTTTCAATAGTAGGAGGAGGACATAAGTAGTTAATTAATAGTAGAGACACCATATGAGGTGAATTGAAAGTAAAAGACTTAAATTGAACTATTTTTGATAATAAAGGGATGATAGTTGGCATTAACCCTCTTAAATTGAGAGTCATTCTTTAATTTCTTTCATCTTTTTGGTTTTTTCCCTCTCTTTTTTTTTTTTTTTTTTTTTTTTTCTTGTTCCTTTTTGGGTCGGCACTCGGCAGCCCTCTAACCCAAATCCATTTATGGAACCGACTTGCATATCGTGTGAAAGGTTACAACTTCCATTTGTATCATGATGAAACCGAGTTAATTTTGTTTTCCAAGGTCAAATTCACAATTCAGATGTCATGCACATGCTTCCTACTTTCACCTAAAGTTTCTTTCCCCTCTGCTAGTCTCCGGCATCAATCATCTTAGTTCCGCTGTCTGTATCTCCCCACACCTAATAAGCTTCCCTACACCTGTCATCTTTCACAAAACCCATCTCCAGTTCTTCACAGCAACACTTTGGATCTAACTAAAAGGTCCAAGCTTGAGATGCTAAGTTAGATTATATTACAGATTCGAAAGATGGGTCACCTAAATCTCCCCGTGTCTAAGCGAAACCCGCGCCAATGGAAGCTCCTGGACATTGTTTCGGCTGCATTCTTCGGCCTGGTTCTTCTCTTCTTCCTTATGGTCTTCACCCCTCTTGGGGACTCCATGGCTGCCTCCGGTAGGCAAACGTTGCTGCTTTCCACCTCGGATCCGAAGCAGCGCCATCGCCTGGTGGCTCTGATAGAGCAAGGCCAGCACAACCAGGTCATCGAGGCCTGCCCTGCTGATTACGTCGATCACATGCCCTGTGAGGATCCCAGGCGAAACAGTCAGCTTAGTAGGGAGATGAATTTTTACAGAGAGAGGCACTGTCCACTGCCTGATGAGATGCCGCTCTGCTTGATCCCTCCTCCTCAAGGCTACAAGATTCCTGTGCAGTGGCCTGAGAGCTTGCACAAGGTACTGCTTCTCTCCCTTTAGTTTCTTAGTCTTTGAATGAGTCCAAGATTTCAAGTTTGGAATTTGAGATAGGTTGTGGTAATCATATTTTGAGTATACTGTAAACTTAGTATCATGACTAATTGAACAGCCTTCAAAACTTTGTTCACTGGTATCTTTGCATTTAAATGCCAATGCTTCACATCTATGTAAGACCTGCGTTGTTTATCTTTCTGACTTCCTAAAGCGTTGTTAACTGTTTATGTTTGAATTGGATCTTTTGCATACAATTTTGGTATTTAAGTAGAGGATTCTTCTGCCCTGGATGACCATGGAGTTAACCCAGTTCAAAAAGATTAAATTTTGATGTCCAGATATGGCACTCCAACATCCCACACAATAAAATTGCAGACAGGAAAGGTCATCAGGGATGGATGAAAGTGCAAGGAACTCACTTTATCTTCCCTGGTGGTGGCACAATGTTCTCTGAAGGAGCAGCATCATACATTGAGAAACTAAGGCAGTATATCCCCATAAGTGGTGGAACTCTGAGGACTGCCCTTGACATGGGATGTGGGGTAGGTGACCCATTGATTATTTAAAGCTTGCACTGATTGTTGAACTGTTTGAAAATGCCGCAAGCTAACTTTTTTTCAGGTTGCAAGTTTTGGGGGATCTTTGTTATCTGAAGGCATTTTGACCGTCTCATTTGCTCCAAGAGATTCACACAAAGCACAGATACAATTTGCACTGGAGAGGGGGGTACCAGCTTTTGTTCTCATGCTTGGCACCCTCAGACTCCCATTTCCTGCATTTTCGTTTGATTTCATCCATTGTTCTCGATGCCTAATCCCTTTTACAGCTTACAGTAGGTTTTTTGTTTGCTGTTCTTAATGTATTCTCATTTTATGATACCTTTATTGCTCTGTTCTTATCATGAAGAAATCTGGCCTTTTCAGATGCCACTTATTTCATTGAAGTGGATCGGCTACTTCGCCCAGGAGGGTACCTGGTAATCTCTGGTCCCCCTGTACAGTGGCCTAAACAAGATAAGGAGTGGGCAGACCTCCAGGCTGTGGCAAGGACATTGTGTTATGAATTGATTGCTGTGGATAGAAACACTGCCATTTGGAAGAAACCAGTTGGAGATTCATGCCTGCCCAATCAAAATGAATTTGGACTTGAATTATGTGGTGAATCAGATGACCCAAGCTATGCATGGTAATCATTCTGTGAATGCATTATAGGTTCAAAGAATTGTGACAAGATGCTCATTTTTTTGTAGTAAAGTTTTTCACTGGATTTTTGATATAGTTCTCCTGCCTTCTTTTTGCATTTTGGGTCATTTGTGGTTCTAATTGTGAACTACCATAACTACTTCCACTTTCAGCTGCTATTCCTGTGTGTTATACAATAACTGCCAGTTGGGTTTGTTCTAAGTTTCTGTTTTCTACCTTTTTCTTTTGCTTTTCTACAGGCACTTCAAGTTAAGACGATGTGTGACTAGAACATCTTCCGGGAAGGGAGAATATGCTGTTGGGACAAGCCCAAAGTGGCCTGAAAGGCTCACAAAGGCTCCTTCGAGGACCTTGGTCATGAAAAATGGGATAGATTTGTTTGAAGCTGATTCAAAACGGTGGGCAAGGAGAGTAGCTTATTATAAGAACACTTTGAACTTGAAGCTTGGGACTCAAGCTATACGCAACATCATGGACATGAATGCATTTTTTGGGGGTTTTGCGGCAGCACTCGTATCTGATCCTATGTGGGTGATGAATGTTGTTCCTGCTCGGAAGTCTTCAACCCTTGGAGTTATTTATGACAGAGGCCTTATTGGAGTCTATCATGATTGGTGAGCTGTTGCCACATTTCTTCTCCTTATATAATAATCTATAGAAGTAAAATTAAACCACTTTTACTACTCTCACAATCTTTTGAAATAGCAATTGATGAACAATCAGTTATAGTTCTTCATGTATCACTGCCTGCAATGATGAAATCCTGTCTCTTGTTCCTTTGGTAACTGCCAGTTAGAGAGTTGATTTTTGCACCACATCTTTAAACTGTGCTTTTTTCTTCCTTTTTTTTTCCCAAGCTCTAGTCTTTTATGCCTTAGCTCTGGTTGTGTTTGAATTCGATGGATGAGAATATTCACTTGTATTTCAGTCTCCAAATTTGCTATGAAAAATATGGAAAACTTTATTCTTATGTTAGCTTAATAATTGGAACAAAATAGAAGCATACCTAGCCAAATGGTTTATTTCTAACTTAATAGAAGAGGTGTCTAACTCTATACAAAACTTAACTAGATTTTTTTTAATTACTATCCTCAAATCTTATACCAAGTGACTTGTCTTCCAGACCCTCCTTGTTATTGTTGGTGCCGACATAGGTTGG
>BPVZ01000037.1:2020430-2031740 GCA_020521535.1 Rubroshorea leprosula
AAAATCGGCTTAAGACCATGACCTGCTTCCTCGTGTTGCATGTTAGTCCATGTGATCAAGAAAGAAGAACACACATTCACCCAAATTTGATTTTGGCCTAAAATTTAGACCAGGCAACTGGCAATAGGCAATTAGCTAGGCACCGGAAGAAAATGTACATGATCTAGTACCTGCTTGTCAAATTCTTGTACTACTTTTCTTTTGCTTCCTAAATTTTTTGTGTGATTTTCTTTAGCAATTTGTTAAAAACAATTATATACATGTTGAGAACACAAAATTAATTATAATTAATTATGAGATATTTTTAGTTTGAGCAACCTGTATCGAATAAGTTAATGTGAAAATTAACTGTCGTTGTTTTAATATAAAACTTTTATTTAATTATTGATAAGTGAATCAACTTTTCTTATATTTAAGTTACACATATCTTTTTTGTTACATCTTAATGTAATATTTTTTTTACTTAACAGTTAATCTCATCCTTACAAAATGCAATTAAGAAAAGTTAAATGAATTTTTTCTCAATAAGTGGTTAAATATGTTTTTATCGAATCGGTTCTGTAAGTAGTAGTAGACTAAATTGATCTGCTTCTCATTCAAACCAAAGTTTAAGTTTCTCCATGAAAAAGTTGAAGAGGTGCTGAGTCACTCTCAATCTCCCACTGCAACATATGTATCATTTAATGCTTTGATCACTGCAGCGATGATGCAGATAGAAAGAAAGAAGGAACCCCTTGACAGATCAAGCTTTTAAAATGAACACAATAAAAAGAAAAAGAGTTGGTGTGGCATTAAAGACAAGCCTAGAAACTTAAGATTGCAGCATTTGGATGCAATAAATGAGTAGGTCCATCTTATTACCTAAAGCCAGCCCTTTCCTAGTTTTCCTTTGCAAATAAATCGCTATCCATTTCATATGCCGCACCCCACAATGTTCCAGTGATCAAAACATCAGCACATTAGAAAGAATATTCCATTTCCTCGAGGGGTAACTCAACTAGTTAAAAAATTAAGATTTTAAGTTGAAAATCTTATTTTTGAATCTTAAATCAAATAGGAAGAGATTGAAAAATAAGAGAGAATTTCCTTCTCTTATATAACCAATAATCAAATGTATAAAAGAAAAATCAAAGATCTGTTAGTCCGAGTAAAAGGAATTTGATTCTCTTTAAATAAGGTTTTGAATTTGAGTCTTATGAATGGAGAAATAGACGTTAGGAGAGCTTCCTTCTTATAAGGTGTAACGCAGTTCAATTTTAAATTAATTGGGATCTATTGTAATTATCGGATATCAAGAGGTTAATTCTAAAATATATATATAAAAGAAAAAAAAAGAATATTTCACTTGAACGGTTGAATTGCCTTCTTTCATCCTCCCTTTATTTTTTTAGTACTTACTCCGTTTCAATTTAATTGTTATAGTTTTTAAAAATATGTATTTTAATTTATTTATCATTCCTATACATATTCCACCTATATATTTATAATTTAAACTAAAAATTTCTTAATTTTATTAAAATAAAATTATTATTGAATCATTCAAATCATTTGCACGTGCAAGTTGCCAATTGAACTACAGAAATAAATAAATGCATTTTAAAGAAGGTACAAGAATTATAAAACAAGAAAGTAAATTATGGAATATTTATTGGACCTACAGCTTGTTCAATCTTGGGCCCTTCTTTTTAAATTTCCCCCAGTGTCCTGGGCCCTTCTTGTAGAGGTCCAGATGGTGAGGTCCAAGTCTGTAACCCATCTTATTATTATTATTATTTTGTCTTTGAATGAGTATGGGTCACCATCAAACACATAAGAAAATCCCTGACAATCTGCACAGAAAATCTTTTTTGATTTTTAATACAGGCAATATCCCCCATTTTTTAAAATTATTATTATGCATTTCAATTAAAGAGAACGGCTATGGTTGCACTTGCACTCAGCAATGTGTCGAGTGCACAAATACTGAGGTCTTGATTGGCTCGAGGGCTGTTTTTTTAGCAAAGGGTTTAAGTATCTGTGCACTATTATTTCTCTACAAATAAATAGAGGTTTTGTATAGTTTAGTTTTTTTTAAAAAAAATAAAAAAATAAAAAATTATGAATTTATATCGCATAACATACAAATAAGGTACGATAAAGGATAAAAAATGATTATTTTTCATTATGTAACTAAAATAAAAAAAATAAATAAAGGTTTTTTTTTTTTGGGATTTTCAAGATTTTTACTATGCTCCGGCTTTGGGCTTGCCCATGAGATAATTAAAGATCTGCCCAATTAAGTCCTATAAGCAGGCCATTCCGGACAAAGGAGAATTCGTTTGGTTACAACTTAAAAAAGTTAAATCTAAGGGAAAAAAATTATTATATTTTGATATTAAAAATATTAAAATATTTAATAACAATTATATGGTAAATTTATAAAATTAAGATTTATATTATACTATATATTTTTAATAATTGTGATTAAATGTTTTGAGATTTTTAATATCAAAATATCTTTATTTTTTTTCTAAATGTAGTCTCTTGATTTTTAAATTTATATAAATTTTATTTTTTAAACTTTTTATATATATTTTTATCTATAAATTTTGAAAATTATATTTTTTTAATCATTTTATCAATTAATCCATTAATTCTATTTCAATATGCTTATTTTTAATTTTTAAACTTATAATAGATATTTTTTTAATTAATTAAAAAATTAAAAATACGTATATATAAATAAATTTAATAAATTAATTGATAAAATATTAACCTTAAAATATATATCGGGAATCGGATTTAACCGCCAAAAGAACCCTCAAAGACTGGTCAAAGTACCCCCGAATATTCCGTGGGGATCAATCTCTGTCCGAAAAACACCATTCCGCAAATTCCAGCATTCCGGGAGGTCATTCTTGTAAAAACGGCAATCCCCCAAGCCTTCAGATTACTCTAAACTCTTTAAATCCTGACCGCTGGATCAAACATTCAACGGCCCAGAATTCACGTTTGACTCAAGTACAGAAAAAAATTGAGGCTGGAATGATTGGATTTGATTCACCTTTGACCACGAAAGAACAGAAGCGCCACGCCACGCCATTTGGAGACATTAATGGCGGAGAATTTTTAGAGTGAAAGGCTCTTTTTTTTTTTTTTTTGGTTGTGGGTTTTTCAACAGGGAGAGAAAGTTTCGATTTTTATTTTTGTACGTAATTTCTTTCTTTGTTTGCGCGTCTCTGAAGTCTGAACTCTTCCCCCATTTCTTTTTTTGGGGAAATTTTTGGGTCTGGTTTCCGTATATTTACGATCTCTCTGGTTGCTGAATTTGACGCGGGAGAGAGGGAGAGGGAAAGGGTCCCTCTCTCTTCCCGCTGGGGGGTGTAATTGATCTTTTGCATTTGAAGAAAGTTGGGTTTAGTTCGGTGAAAACGAAAATCATGAATGTGATGCGTCGGCTCAAGAGTATTGCTTCTGGTCGCACTTCCATTTCTTCTGATCCTGTAAGTCTTTCTTCCAATCCTTACCCCTTTTCGTTTTTTTCATTCTTTTCTTTTATTTTCTTGCCTAAAATAATCAGTATGTTTTTGGGTTTTGGATATACTTCCGTGCACATTTTTCTCTTAAGTATAAATTTGCTCTTACATACATGTTGGAAGTAAAAATGAAGCAGATTCAGAGGTTCCTGTAGGAAAAGTTCGTTAATTTTGAGATTGTCTTTGAAGGGTCTGTGATGAAATTCATAGAGCGGTGGTGGATGGACGGAGGGAGATGGTTTGGTAAATGGGGTACTCTGGATTTATCATTAATTTCTCCTCTCTTTTTTTTTTTCCCCCTCAATTGCCTTTCCGGTTGATTTTTGGCTTCTTTGGAATAGCTCTTAATTCTGTGTTTTGTACATTTGATTTCCTTTTGTTTTCCATCCATAAAATTTGAACATACATGAATTTGGAGATGGCTGATTTCTGAGTTAGTGATTGAGGTTAATTTTTATTTGGAATTATAATTTTATTGGATTAGACTGATGCATCGTCCAACCTTGCATTTTTGATGTGAAACTACATTCTACGTAATCTAATGGACAAAAGAAAAGGCTGTCTTAATCCTATAGATATTAGTTTAATGCAATCATTGATGGTAAGCTGTATTTTAGTATGTGGCTTATATATATAGAGGATAGAGCAGCTGTTGTGGGGTTGGTGATAGGTCAAATCAACCATTATTGGTGCTTACCTAAATCCTAAGAATTGGTAATGCCTTTATGAGCTTCTTTCCCTGGTATTCCTTCTTTCCTAAAAGAAAATTTGCTTTGAATGTATTATCTACCCAATATATTTGGTCCTTGTGACGTGTGGAATCATAAAATGGATTTCAGTTTGGCCTAATAGAAAGTACCATTGTAACAGCAATTTTTAACTACATGCTTGTCCTTTTATTCTTGGAACATGCCATCATCTTACCCTATTCTTTTGTCATTTTTTTAATTAATCTTCAATATAAAACGCCAACCATTAAATGTTGGGCTGTTAGCTGCCTTATAAATGAGTATAAGAGTGCAACTCTAATCTTGCTCAGCTTTAATTTTATTAGATATCTAAGCTTTTTGAAGCTACAAAAGCCACTTGTATATAAAAAGATTAAACTGCCAGTTTATATGAGCTTCTGCAGGCATAGTTGACTCTTGTTTTTGGGAGCAGATTGCGTCATTTTTTCAAGTTACCATTGTATAGTACTAAATCCATCACTTTGGAAAAAAAAAAAATTATAATTAGCTGTGCATCAAAGCATTTAAATATGACCATATTGTTATGAGAACTCATTTTTCCTTTTGACTTTTTGGCATCTCAACTTCCTTTGGAAATAATTCAATTTATTTTGTGCAGGGTGGAGATACCAGCACAAAGAGAGCAAAGGTTGATCAAGATACTGAATGGAAGGTGAGGAATGCCACTGGTTTAGAGCAGCATATGGCTTCTACATCACTTGGACCTCTTGCAAGCACATCGGATACATCTTCAGATGCCAGAACAGGAAAATCAGGAGTTGATCAGCTTCCTAAGGAAATGCATGAAATGAGGATTAGGGATGAGAAAACTGCAAACCATGATGATAAGGTAAGGACTTATGGTAACATCTATATACCTTGTTCCTTTATAGTTTTGCTTCTCAATTCTTTATGTGATACTTTGTTCTGTCCCTAGGAATTCAATTTAATATGATAACAGCTCTTACTGTATTCTTTTTTAGCCATCTATTTTTTAATGATACTAAGTTTTTTCAATCTATTGAGGTTTAGACTTAAATGCAGAATCTAGTATCCTACTCATTGGCATTGTAACATTGGTACATTCATCCTAAGGCTACATTAGAAGGATTCTAGATCTGAAAGTGACATGTACTACTCTGAATCACTTATACTGCCAAAACCAAATAGCTCTAGTTTTTGAACTTATACACCTGAGGATTTGCCAGCCTAAACTTGTGGTTTATTCAAGAAGCTTTCTTGCAAGTTTCTAGATGATATTACTATTTTGATGTTGTATTTGGGCTGTATTTTTGTCTTGTTTATAGTCACTTACATTGCTGTTTCTGATTTGCATTGTGCAGGAGGTGGAAGCCACTGTTATTAATAGTAATGGAACTGAAACAGGTCAGATAATTACAACTACTGTTGGTGGTCGAAATGGACAACCAAGACAGGTGATTGCTTTTCCTTGGTTGATTTTTTTGATGCATGTCCTTGGCTATTGTTTCTGTGGATGCTTTTCCTGCTCATTTTTAACATTGCAGTTGCATTTGGCTGCCCTTGGTTGGTTTGACCTATATTGCTTTGTTTCCTTTTTATTTTACTTTTTCCTCTCATCTTCCTGCCTAAAACTTCATTATTTTGTGTTGCGGGTGAATGTATTTGTTGGAGCTGTATGTTCTCCATGAAGATATTTTATATGTTTTAGAACCTTGTCCTACCTATGTTTTTGGTTGAATTTCATTTTTACACTATCACTCTACTTTGGGGCATGAACAGCTTAAAATTTTCTAATAATTTCTTATTACTTTTGTCCAGAGCATCTCATATATGGCAGAGCGTGTGGTTGGCACTGGTTCTTTTGGTGTTGTCTTTCAGGTACCTGAATTTGATGGCATGTTATTATACATTAAGATTGAAACTCTTGTAATGTTAAAGGTTTTTTTTTTTGGTGAAACTGTACTTATCTCTTTGCATTTCATGTTTGTGTTGCAGGCTAAGTGCTTGGAAACTGGTGAATCAGTTGCAATAAAGAAGGTTTTGCAGGATAAAAGATACAAGAACAGAGAACTCCAGATTATGCGTTTACTTGACCATCCTAATGTCCTTAAACTGAAGCACTGTTTCTTTTCAACCACTGAAAAAGATGAGCTGTATCTTAACCTTGTCCTGGAGTATGTATCAGAGACTGTGTATCGAGTTTCAAAGCATTATAGCAGAATGAATCAGTTTACACCCATTATTTATGTTCAGCTGTATACATACCAGGTGAGCCATGACTTGGCAGTGGGTTGTGAGGTTCTCTGTTTTGCTTTTGGCTTAGAAATTCTTGGTGTTTTTTACACTTCTTGGATGTTGTGGTTAATTATGTTGGTTTTATTATGTAGATTTGCCGTGCACTAAATTATTTACATAATGTTATCGGGGTATGCCATCGAGACATCAAGCCACAAAATTTGCTTGTAAGATTTGTCACACTTGTGGTATCTGTTGGAGTTCTTTTGTGGAAAAGTGCTTCTTCACAATTAAAACAAATTGAGGTTGATCTTGTGATGCATTTTGTAGGTCAATCCCCACACTCACCAGCTGAAGATCTGTGACTTTGGAAGTGCAAAGATGTTGGTATGTTTATTTATGCAGAAGTCTGGATGTATTTTAGTGAAATGTGGGAAAACTAATGAGATATACCCTGTTGTGAATAGGTGCCAGGTGAACCCAACATATCTTATATATGCTCACGGTACTATAGGGCCCCAGAACTTATATTTGGGGCTACAGAATATACAACTGCTATTGATATGTGGTCTACTGGTTGCGTCTTGGCTGAGCTTCTTCTTGGTCGGGTAGGGGTGTAAAATGATTCATTTATTTATTGAATTTTAGTGTTGATATGTAACTTTCATGTTTTCCACCATTTAATTTAGTTAGAGTAAAATATACACATTCATTTCTAATGCCTATTTAGTGTTGCATAATCTGCAGCCGCTATTTCCTGGTGAAAGTGGTGTCGATCAGCTAGTGGAAATCATTAAGGTGTTCTATTTAGTTGCTCTCTACATCTCCTGTTATATCGTCCCTTTTCTGCATTTTCAAAGTATATTTACTCCCTTCACTCTCTTTTATCAGATTTTGGGGACACCAACAAGAGAAGAAATCAAGTGCATGAATCCAAATTACACTGAGTTTAAGTTTCCTCAGATCAAAGCTCATCCATGGCACAAGGTATATATATATGTATATATATAGGTTTTATCTTTGATGTTCCTCAACTAGGTTGTGTTGCACTGTTCCTTAACAGTGGAGATCTTACTTAAGTTGTAATTTTCAGACATTTCACAAGAGAATGCCTCCTGAAGCTGTAGACCTCGTGTCAAGGCTGCTCCAGTACTCACCAAACTTACGTTGCACTGCTGTAAGAATATTTCATCTGTGCTTATTTCATTCTTATTTTTTATTGCATGTATGTTATCATATTTTTGAAACATCGCATATTGTTTCTGGAACCCTAATAAACTGTCTCCTGTCCTGTAACAGTTGGAGGCATGTGCACACCCTTTCTTTGATGATTTGAGAAACCCAAATGCTTGCTTATCTAGTGGGAGAGCCCTACCGCCTTTGTTCAACTTCACAGCTGAAGGTAAGCAGCTGACCTAACCTTGTTCTCCCCTTGTAAAGAATTCATTATCTAGCTCAGTCACTTATGCCAATGGTTCTACAGAGCTATCTGGCACATCTACTGAACTTCGTCAACGGCTCATTCCAGAACATGCAAAGAGATGAAACATGAGCTGAATGAAGGAGATTGTGACATACATCGGTGATGTGAATGGTTTTGGATGCTTAGGTGCCCAGACAAGCTGCCCTGCCCTGCCCTACCTACAAGTTCAGGGGAAAGAATTTTGTACTCGGGGGATGGAGTTCTAATAGAGAACGGATGGCTAAGCAGTGGAGTTGCGACATTTCTCTACATTTGCAATATGATGTGTTATGACCTCAACTATGAGAAAAATGAGTTGTTACGATTATGTTGTCATGTTGTCATATATAGTTAACGGGCATTCAATGCTAAAACCGAGTGAATGGGATCAACTAGATGAATTAGGCTCTTTTCCAGTGCAGTTTAATTTTCCTTCCAATTTCCAGTTTTACACAGAGATTTAAAGTTACAAGAAATCTGCCTTCAATGCCCTGCCTTCTTCAACTTCGTGCTGATTTGAACATATATGATCTTGAACATTAATGCGGCCTTCTTTTCTCCAAGCTGCCTTCAAGCCCTGATAAAATATAAACAGTTGTAAGATCTTTGCATCAGACACCAGGATTGGAAACATTCAAGATAAGAGAACAAATTTTGATTAGCCTGTCCTTGAGTTGCTGTTGCTGGAGGAAGAAAAAGAAGTGCAAAAGCTGTAAGGGAAACCATCTTTCGTTTCGTCTTTCAGAAGGAAGACCAGACAGGAAAAATTGTGGTTTGAGGAAAAACATCCTACTAATAGTCTTCACATGAACATTGTCCTTCTTTTAAATGATGAAAACAATTAGAATCCCTCAAGATGATGCGTCGGAGAAAAACTCTTGATATATATACTTCATGGAAATGTGACAATCCCCCCAACACAAACCCGAAGATTCATACAATCCCGGATTGGTGCTCCATGTGGAACCGTAAGGATTGCAAAAGCCACGGCCAATTTCTCACTGTGACAAGCCAGACTAAGGTCCTCCTCTTTCTCATCCGTGTCATGGAGGGCAGAATTGAAATCTGGTACATAACCAGCTTCCTTGATCAATAGCATGATCTCATCAATCTTAGCATAGATCTCAGCTGTTTTTGGATGGATTCTGTCTTCAGACATAAAGGTGTGCACTCTGCTGTTTGTCTCTATCCAGCTACATCCAGGCTCCTTATATATCTCCCTTGATTTCATTAATCTTCGAATCTTTTCCGTGTCTTCCCATTTATTAGCTGCAGAATACGTAACAGTATGTAAGGCAGAGCATTCATAGGCTCCAATTCAAAAAGGTTCTTTGCTGCTCTTTCTGCCAATTGCAAGTAACCATGAACTCTGCATGCAGCAAGAAGATTCTTCCAAACCGCTGCATCTGGTTGGACAGCCATCTGATTTAACAATTCCTCAGTTTGAACATGTTTTCCTGAGCACCCCGAGAGGTCAATCATGCATGCATAGTGGCGACCACTTTCTGAAAGACCAGCATGACTGCAGGCAAATGGTAAGCCTAAGAAAGCCATGTAGTCTGGTTTTGTGCCACTAGCAATCATCTCGTCATAGAGCCGTACAGCATCTCTTCCCTTATCATTCTGAGCATAACCAACTATTAACGCAGTCCAAGCAATCACATCTCTGACCTGCATAGAGTCAAACACTTGTTTTGCATCTTCTATGCACCCACACCTGGCAACGTTGTTAGAATGGAATTATCAACTGATAGGGATGATTGGAGGCCAGACTTCATGAAGTTTGCATGAACTTGCTGCCCAAATTCCAAAACTGTCAGTTCAGCACATGCACTCAAAATGCTGGCAACAATAACTTGATCAGGATGGATGCCCCTAATTTTCATGCCACAGAATAACTTGAGAGCTTCTTCATAACAGTCATTGTGTACATATCCTCTGACTAGAGAGGTCCAAGAAACCACATCCTTGTTTGGCATGCGATTAAACAACTCACTAGCACAATTTAAGCTCTCTTGTTTAGCATACACGTCAACAAGAACATTGTTTACAAGCCTGTAAGCTTCAAATCTGGCTTTAATAATCAGACATTGAATTGACTTTGCTTTTCTTGCATCCTTCATAGAAGCAAAACAGTTTAAAACCGATGGATAAGTAAATTTGTCCACCTTAATTTCTCTTTGTGCATTTTCTGAAACATAGACAGAGCTTCCTCTTCACGGCCTTGCCTTCACACATCCAACTATCATGTAGTTCCAAGAAACCATGTCATCAACCTCCATATTCTCTAGGACCATCCGGGCACTATTCAAATCACTGCAAACTGCATTTCGCATATATGTCAATCAATACACTCTTAACATAGACATTGGCTTCAAAACCACTCCTAACTATGCAGCCATGAACCTGTGCCCCAAAACCACGAGCTGCAGCTGCTGCACAAGTTGTTAACACAGTGGGAAAAGTAAACTGATTGCACTCAACTCCCTCAATCCTCATGTCGTGCATTCTGGGAATATCCTGCAACTATTGCAGACCACATCACATGATTTTTTGTCTCAGGCATCATCCTGAACAGATACTCAGCCTCCAAAATGCACATGGACTTTGCACACATGTCAACAAGACCAGTAACAACAACATATACATTCAAGTCAAACTGGGTCTTTATCGCATAACATCCATGAATCTGCTCTCCTCTTCGAAGCAAAGCCAACCTGGAACACAACCTTAAAAGACTCCCCATCGTATACTGGTTTGGCTTTTGTCCCTGAATCTGCATTTCCAAGAACAATTTAAAAGCTTCAATATCCAACCCACATTGACAGCACCCAGATACGAATGAATCCCTGAATTTGCATAAGCAACCACCATAAAGTTCGACGAGAACTCATCTCGCTCAGGCATCTTATCAAACAATTGACGGGCTTCATCAATCCTACACGATTCTGACAAATCATTCAAAACCCGATAGAAATGAAGCTTCACCTGAACAGAATTCACAAAATTGTCGACGGCAATCATAAAATTGTTGACAAAAAGAAGCTGCTTGTACATTTCTGTACTAATGATTCAATTTGAAAGGAAACTTCAGAATTCTTGAACTCAACTTGAACAGTACTACTGCTCCCTTTTTCTCCCGCGCCCATGTTCCAAAAAAGAATTAAAAAAAAAAAAAGGGTCATCAAGATTCGAACAAGACAACACAGCACAGATGCTGTCGTGTCCGCATTCCACTCCCTCTCTGGAGCCACTGCTCTCGAAGTTTCCCGGCGGGAAATTCAAGGAGCAAGAAAAGGCGGGAAAGTCACAGTCTGACGGCGGTGGGTCTAGTCAGGCGTCAGGGTCCACCTAGCCGAGACCGGACTTCTCTCCACTCGGATGTATG
>BPVZ01000037.1:2037925-2049407 GCA_020521535.1 Rubroshorea leprosula
TAATAAAAATTTAATATAAAATTCAAAAATTTATCTTATTAAATATTAATATTTATATTTAAAAAACAATTATATTTTTAATTTTAAATTAAGATTTTAGTTTTTAAATATAAATTTAATTATTTTAAAAATCGAGATTAGTATATACTAAAATTCAAAATTATTATTAATTTTATATTTTTAATATTAATTAATAAAAAATATTAATTGCATTTTTATAACTCGAATTAAGACTTATTTAGTATAATGGTTTTAAAATAACAGTTAGTGGTTTTGGTTAAATCGTTAAGTATAGATGTTTAGTAAACTTATATATTTCGAAACCACTACAAATAAGCTGTTTGGTAAAATTTTTATTTAGCTGTTTAGGATTAGCAGATGATAGTTGGAATCCAAATCATTAGTGGATTGAAAAAATTAGATTATGTAGCTTTTTGTACTAAACTGTTAATGGATTGAAAATTTTTAATTTTATTGACAATTTTATCCATTTTATTTTTTTTAATTTTTTGTCACATTTTTTAATTAATATTTATTTAATAAGTTTCAAATTTATTTTTTTCTATCTTTAATAACATTAAGTGATTATAATATTTTTATTTTGTACATTAATTTATCATCAAAAAATATATTGTTTTAAAAAATAAAATTTTTTAATTAGACAAAATGATTAATTTTTTAATTTAAAAATAATATAATTTTTTTATTTAAAAAAAAAAAAAAGGAAGATATAATTATATTATTATAATTAATTTTATTTATTTATTTTATTATTTATTTTTATAAAATTAATAATTTTAATAATAAAAAATAAAAAATATTTGAAAAAATATATTTAATTATTTTTAAGTCATTTAATATAAATAACTATTAGTTATTATATCACTAAATAGTTATATTTATCGAATTTATTATCATTTACTATCCACTTTCTGCTATCCATCATTCAGTATCCATAAATTGCTAACTACTATCTGTTATTATTATTCATTATCTATTATTTACTATCTATTATTTACTAAATTTTAATCGTGATACTCTTTGGACTAATCTATTAATTTTATACGGTTATGGCCCTGTGCGGTCTCCGTCTAATTTGGTCACATGTGTCGCATTTATAACTTTGAGGGTTAGACTGAAAATTGATATAGAGATTAATTAATACTGAGAAAAGATTTAAGATAAGAATATAAAATTTATCTCTTTTTATATAAAAAAAAAAGCATATTAATCTTAATTTTTTTAAAAAAATTAAAACCTTATTAAAAATTTATCTTATTAAAAAATTTAAAATATAAATATGAATTTTAAAAAATTTTAATTTAGGAGTAAATTTTTATTTTTTATTTAAAAAATAAAACTTTTTTACTTCCTCTATTTAAAAATATAAATTTTACTCTATTTTAATTAAAATTATAATTGCTACATCATCACTGCTATTTAATAAATTTTTAAATAAAAAAAACAAAATTTATAATATTATTTTTGAAAAAAATAAAAATTTATAACATGAGTTAAAAACTTTACAAATTTACACTTTTTAAAAAAAAGAAGTTTTTATCTTTATCAGTAAGGATTTTTCTATTTGTGCTATAAAATTTAAAATAAAGATGCAATTATTATATTTTTTAATTATAAATATATAATATAAAATTTGATATTAATTTTAATATCAAATGAATTTAATTAAATAATTAATAAATTAAAAACAAATTTTTATTTTTTAATATAAATTAATAACAAAAAATATATATATTTCATATTTTTTTAATTTATACCCTTATACCTTTCTGTAATTTTTTCTCATTGATAACTGGGTGTAAGTTCAAGGACTGATGGAAAGATTGACCGGACCGACGTCGTTTCCCGCTTTCCATTTTATCCGGTGGCGTCTCCCTCGGCGATTCTGTGACCAGTAGCTCGCCTGAGAGACACTGCGCGATGGCTTCTCCTTCTAGTCATCTCTCCCTCGCTTCCGGCTCCTCCACACTCTTCTGCAACTTCCCCCGACGTCAGCTCTCTCCTCCGTCAACCACCACCCGCCTCGTTGCATCTCGCTTCAAGTGTTTGGCCGGTCAGACTGGGTTCTTCACGCGACTCGGCCGGTTAATCAAGGAGAAGGCCAAGAGCGACGTGGACAAGATCTTCTCTGGATTTTCTAGAACAAGAGACAACCTCGCCGTCATCGACGAGCTGTTGTTGTACTGGAACCTCGCTGAGACAGATCGAATCCTCGACGAACTCGAAGAGGTTTCTATTTTCCACCACTTGTTTCGTGATTCTAGTTTTTAGATGAATTCCACAAAAGTTATGCAGCTCTCAAGTAGTTGTATTGCTAGTGAAAGCTGAAGCACACTCCAAATAGCAAGAATTGAGTAGAACAAAAGTACTGATTTGCAAACCAAACAATGCTGAGAAGAACAGAATTGATAATGCCGCATGGAACGAACAGTAATTAATTCAATATATTGGATTGAATCTTTGTTTCTATACTTTTTAGTATGTTTTGATTGCAGGCTTTATTGGTTTCTGATTTTGGCCCAAGAATCACCGTTAAGATTGTGGAGAGCTTGCGTGAAGATATACTAGCAGGAAAGCTTAAATCTGGAAGTGAAATAAAGGTATATTTATCATCAATCAATTTGTTTAAAGATACCCACTGAGACTGTGGAATGTGAATCGGTTGATTAAGGAATAGCATATTTGATTTGGATTATATGGATGTAGGATGCATTGAAGAAAAGTGTGTTGGATTTCTTAACAAGGAAAGGGAATAAGACAGAGCTTGAACTTGGTTTTCGGTATATATGTTTGCCTTTTGATTTTTGTCGTTGTACTGTTGTTCAGTTGTTGTGAAGTGAAAGTTTCCTTGACTCCAAGTTTCTCTTGTTATGTGTTATGTTATCAGGAAACCAGCTGTGATTATGATTGTTGGTGTCAATGGGGGTGGGAAGACAACATCTCTTGGTAAGACACCTAAAATATGTGCCAATGGGTTACTCACCTAGGTTCAAGAACTATAAAGGAAGAGAGCCCAACCACAATTATTTTGACATAATTTAGGTCTAAAAGAGAACTCTTGGTGAACACATTTAGGTGATATATCCGTATTTTTGTCAAGGTCTGTTTTATAGTATCCATGTAGTTATGAATATCAATGCAACCGTGCAACCTTATAGATCATAATTGGTTTTGAAAATACTGGAAAAGGTAAGTTAGCTGTTTCCCCTTTTTAATGGAAACTTTATAACATACATGTTTTTGACATGTTTATTTGCTTTCTGAGTTCTGATAGTCTCATCAACTACCCATCCCAGGAAAGCTGGCTTATAGACTAAAGAAGGAAGGTGTAAAGGTGAGCTGCTAAAGCTTGCACATTGCTTTTGCCTTTACGTGCAAGGTGATAATCCTCCACTTTTTACCTCATCTATTGTGTTGTTTGTGATTGTGACAGATACTGATGGCAGCAGGTGACACATTCAGAGCTGCTGCCACTGATCAACTAGAGATATGGGCTGAGAGGACTGGTTGTGAGATCGTCATAGCTGAACAGGAGAATGCCAAAGCATCATCAGGTAGATAAGCAGAGGATCTTATGAAAATCATTCCTGTTGGGACCAAAATGGATGGGGTGGGGAAATCACACAAATTTTGCATCCTGCTAACCTTATTAGATAGTGAAAAATTAAATTGTTCAGTACAACTGCTGACAAGTGATCATAAAGTGCTTTCTGAATAGTTCTTTCACAGGCTGTGAAAAGAGGGAAGGAGGAAGGTTTTGATGTTGTCTTGTGTGATACATCTGGACGTAAGTATATTGACCTCTTATGGTTGGTTCTTAGTGCATTTTGATTCTCTCTAAAATGGTTTAAGTTTTATTGTTCTTCAGGTCTTCACACTAATTTCAGCTTGATGGAAGAATTGATAGCATGTAAGAAGGCTGTAGGCAAAGTTGTACGTGGTGCACCTAATGTAAGCTCCAACTCTTTGGTACCCTTAACATTTTCTTGACATTGAAATTATTTGAACACATCTGGTTTTCATTTGAGATTAGGCATTTCCTCTGCATGAGTTTTCATAAGTCTATCACCACATGATGTGTGCAGGAGATTCTATTAGTTCTTGATGGGAATACTGGTTTGAATATGCTTCCACAAGCAAGAGAGTTTAATGAGGTACTTTTTGCCTTCTCCACCGAGATAGCTATGTTTGTGAAACATTTTCTTTCTTGTTAGCCTGATTAAATATTTTCCTTACCTTTAGCATCAGTTTGGAACTAGGTATGGTTTATGTTTTGAGACATGATACTGTATTCAATGTTTGCAGACTATAGTGGCAACAATGTAGATTCATTGTGCTCTGAAGCTGATAGAAAAGTCCTATTGATGTTCCTTTTCTTTTGACAGGTAGTTGGAATAACTGGTTTGATTTTGACTAAACTGGATGGTTCTGCTAGAGGTGGCTGCGTGGTATCCCTTAGTTTTTACTCTTTTCTTTTCTTTTCTTTTTTTTTCCTGTTTTTGTGTGGATAAGCATGTCAATTCTGTTCTTGAGTGAGCCAACACTGCTTATTTTGTTGGAGACCATTTTCTTCTGCAGGTAAGTGTGGTTGATGAGCTTGGCATCCCTGTGAAGTTTGTTGGTGTTGGTGAAGGTGTAGAGGACCTCCAACCCTTTGATGCAGAGGCATTTGTTAATGCCATATTTTCATGATTAATATGGTCAGTCTGAATCAGAATTTTTTCCCCTTTTTTATATATTTCCTCTTGAATTAGGGTTAAATAATCATAGTCTTTATTGTAAGGAAATGATAACACAATCTTATCTTACAATAGAGCCTCACAATCCTATGTCCACAATCCTACGTGACAATAGTTAGGACTAGGATTGGTTTCACTAGGTGGGTTCTGTGAATTAGTCATTAGTTTTATACCACGTGACTTTTGTAAGACCCCATTGTAAGATAAGATTGTGTCTATATATCAGCACAGATTACTAAATTGATTTTGTCACTGAAGTTACCAAGTAATACAATTTGCTTGTCTATTGTTTCCCAGGGATATTTATGTTGAAAATGCAGCGACAATTCAGCTTTTGTAGAACAACTAGACTTCTAGATGGAGTTTAAGATATCTGATCTCAAGATTGCTTTTTTGTCACCATTCCAGCAACTCTGCATACAACCAATTCGAAAGGGATGTTTGCAGTATATGGTTGTGGGACAAGGTTGCTTTTATCCAAGATTTCTTTCGTATTTTTTAGTGGGCATGGATGATCAAAGAGGTAAAAGCTGAAGCCAAAATCTTGCCTCCCTTGACGAGTGATCAACTCACCAATTTAAAGTGTAATATTGAATCCAAAGCTGATATTAAGAAAACATACAGACTCATGGCTTACCATTTTTATTGATGATGGATGGTGATTTTGTGTATTCTTTCCAATATTTAAATCTTTTTTTGTTTGTTCCACTAGGACATTTTCCTACCCTGCTTATCTGTAGTCTGATCCTATGGTGGCGTAATGCAGAAACACTCTGTATGAGCAAAAACAGCATAAGCTCTTGAATTCTCAAAGAATGCATACTTTATCTGGCTTACCCAAAGTCATTTTTCCCATCTTATATACATACTTAGATTTTCTATGCTTTAAAACTTTTATTAAAAGTACTCCTATGTGAGTAGTCGGACTCATCACTAAGGTGTGAAAAAAAAAAGAAGAAAAGAAAAGGAAAACAAACCAAACATCAGGTTACCAATTCAGCTACAAATGCAGGTGTGAAGTCATATAAACACTAACAGCTATCATTATAAAGGAAGCAACTTCATTATCATAATTCCACCAAGCTTAAACCATAGTTGAAAAAATGTCTTAATAATTAAACCTTAAACAAGATAACTGTAAAGCAGGCACCAAGTTTGCCATTACAACAAACAGCATAACACAAAACAGTCTGATAAATAGCGAAGGCAACAGTGTTGCCACTTGATAATAGTTCACTTCAGTTTCTCTTATGCTTCTTATTCTTGTTCTTGTTCTTGTTCTTCTTTTTCTTTTTCTTCTTATTGTCTTGTGTCGTGCTTGCCTCAGATGAACATGAAGTCTCCTCCTCGAGTCTGGTCTTTTCTTCTGACCCAGAATGCTTGTCCATGCTTGCTTTCTTATCAGCTGGCACAAGCTCAAGGCTAGCAATGTGAGGCAGGTCGGGATCAGAATATTTAGAGCCTGAGCTTTCATTGTCACCTAAACATATGAAGACAAAACCTGAGATCAAATTTAAGGGCTAGGGAAACAAAGATCAACAAGTTAATAATTTGATCAGTTGTTTTCCAAAGCAGGGGCCAAGCCATAGAGGAAAATTAAAGAGTTGAGGAGATTATACTCTCATTCAAAAGCATCTTCAAGGTTGAATGCATAGTGATTTTGATAATTCATGTAATTACTAACGGCAACTTACAAACTTCAACAGAGAGTAGAGAATATTGCTTGGAAAACAAAAACAAAAAGCAAGGCAGCAGTTGTAGCAAACATGGAACTCAGGAAAAGCGAATGAATTCAGAACTTACTCTCATCAACATAAGATGAGCCAGCTGTTTTCTTCGAGTTGCTGCTCTGTTGGTCAAAATACTACAAGAAGAGGATTAAATAGAGTGTTTAATTGTTTAAGATAAAACTTAAAGGTTGGAGCTTACCAAATTTTGCATTTCAAGTCTTTTTGCTAAATATTTTAAAGTCTTAACCTGGTATGAGTGAACTAATAATTGATGAATTGATAACATAATAATTCATGACTTGAAAGACTTGGTGTCTATCAACAATATATATTCTCTATAATTTTTATGACAAATTGATAACAAAATATTAATGCATGAGAAGTTTGAGCTTACAGGTGAATAGACACCAAGCTTAGCTGACTTGGCATACTTCACATAGCGCATCAAATCTTCGTAAGTGTAGAACTTCTGCCCAGTCTCCTGACATGTGTAGACCTACAATACCAGACATTCAAAAATAAACGTAACAAAAAATTTCTAATTTTCTTCATGATCCATTCTGCCACAATTAATCTTTCTTATTAGCATGATTTATTGTTATCTTCCTTTAAGCTAAGAAAAAGGGAAATTGTCAGACACCTCTGTGGCTACATGCTGTTTCATGTCAAACAAATACGTCATAATAAGTATGAAAGATTAAAAATCTCAAACAAAAAGGGCAGTTAAACTTTTTACAATATTAGTTAGTTATTACTTGCATTAAAAAATAAAAGTATGAGGATATCATAGTGATGCTATTAATGTTGACAATTTCCCTTTTCAACTATTAATTGCTCCAAACAGAATAATCAGTACATCCCTTTCATAGTTTTCCTTTTCTTTTGGATAATCATTTTTTTAATTGTTAGCCTATAAGATGGGCATCACATCCTCAAGCATTTGAGCAAGAAATTTCTATAGCAGTTGCAACTGTAACAATCAAATACCATAATTAAGAAGTCTTAGTTGCTTCTTACACATTTTCAATTTGTAAACTTGTCTTTTAATACATTTGCAACCTGGAGACACATCACATGAAAGAATCCTTGATGGCATAAATGGACATTTTCAAAGACATTTATTTCTTGCTAAACAGATGCCATTCTGCTTCCGTTATATCAAAAAAGAACCATGATGAAAGGGGGCATCATTATTCATAAGTAGAAAAGAAGTAAATAATCAGCCATGTAATGTAAGTAACAAAAACTATCACACCACACAAGTACAGGTATAAATGATGACCACTAGCAAGAATCCCGACTAGGATAAAAATTGTTTAGTAGTATTGCATTTACAGATTGACTTGAAGAATATGTTAAGCATGATCTGATTTCCCTAGGAACCACAATATCAACCACAAAGGTCAAGCTAATTTAATTTCCTTTTAACTGATCTAATCACTAATCTAATTCTTTTTCAACTGCATCGTGTTTATAGAACTTTTCGGAGACCATTCCCTGCTCCACCAAGTTATTAAGCTTCTGAGTTCAGAAACTTAGATACTAACAGTGAAGTGAAAAGTTTAAAAGGCCATTGTGGCATAAACATTATCTGGTTGGGTTAACCAAAAATCTTAGAATAATGTCCACCAACTGCACTGGGAAAATGGTCACACAGCCAGTACTGCATTTGTTAGCCAAAAGAGAAAAAAGCATGTAGTGCATTTGCAAAAGTCAGTTCTGTTAACTCAAACATCTTGAAAACAGTGGTTTTGAATTTCATGAGGTCAGGACTGCAAAGAAGCTAGGCTTTTTATATATCAGAATTGGATAACATATTTCACTTAGATCTGTTAAAAAATCAGATTCACACTTTGATAAAAACACAAGACATGAGTAATCTAGATATTCAACAACAAGCGATGTCATTCATGGAACAACTAAAAGGATGCAGCTTCACGTAATAGGTAACAAAATCTAGATGACCAAACGTAAATCAATTGAATCAAGGTATGACTAAAACCTAAAATTTATTATGCAGTCATTAATCAATGCAGGAAAAGTTGATTAAGTTGGATTGATAAATGATAAATAGCCACAAAAGTAAGGATAATAAGATCAAATACCAAAATTTCAGACCCATTGCGTTTCTTCTCGGCAACCAGTTTCCAGTGCTCAGGAACCGGCTTCGATGAATTTTCGTCTGCCATACTGGTAAATAGTTTTTTCCTTCAACAAGGCTAAGAAAATTCTCCCTCTGCCTGTTTTGTGAGAGAGGCACTTCAGATTTAGGTTTGCGATGCAAACGAGGGATTAAAAAGGCACTTCTCAGGAAGGATAAAATTCCAGTAAAGCCACGTGTCCCCATTTTCTCCACGTGTTCTACAGCCTGGAAAATTGCCTGACATCGAAGAGAACTAATTTTTTCCGAATTCCCTCTATTTTTTCTTTTATTTGGAAATACTTTAGTTTGCCTTTCAAAATTGGAAATACAGATGAGAAGAAACAAGTGACAGATTAGAACATAAAGGCAGCAATTCCAATTCAAATCAAAGAATGGTCTCAACCAAGTAGAGCTCATCAATAGAAAATCAAACTATGATGAAACAAGTAAATGGTATAAGCATAACTAATCAGAAACATTAATGGATCCAACCAAGAAATCAAAGGACTTGAAGATGAAGGTTAAGACATCCAAAAACATTTTCTAAGTTCAAGTGATGCAGCCACCTTGTTCTAGCTTAGAAATTTTTAGATAAATAATTGTGTGACAATTTGATAATAGGGTGGTATCCCACGCACCCTGCAAACTAAGACACAGGTTATATCACTAAAACCATCTGGTTAATCGTCCTCGCTTCGCTAACTTGCAAAGAGATATTGGCATCTTAATGCCCTCATATAATAATGTGCAAAAGCTAAATCACAATAAATGCATGAAAAAGAAACACACCTTTGAATTCTATATAACTACAAATTGAGTTTTATTGAGTACACTTTTCTAATTAAAGTTTTATTTCTCTCTTTAATGATAGGCTAACAACCAAAAATCATTCTAATATTTGTTTTGGCGACATGGTCTGAGAGAACAAAAGGTAATAATAGCAAGACAGAAAACAGAAAGACTCATCTTATGCTGTGAACAAGGGTTGTGCTAACACTCCCCAGGATTGAGAGCATAGTAATGCCAGAAACTTTTACTCCCAAATACAGCTGTCCGCTCCCTGACCCAAACATTCCAACCAATTGCTAAGACAAATCTAATGGTCACCCATTCCTTTACTATTTCGGTAATCTCTTGTTTTTCACACAAGAAGTGTAGGAGAGAATAAGAGATTTTTCGAGATGGAAAACATGGCCTTGCTTCATGCACAATCATGCAATGAGCACCAAGAGTAATCTCAGACACAAATTTCTCTTTTAGTTCATGTTATCAATAGCATAAAATAGAGATCAAGAAACCAGACAAGGTAATCAGAATCCCCTAGCTAGTAATCCGAGGTTGAGAATTGCTAAAAACAGTTTGACCTAGAATCTTTACCCACCAAATCACACACACACACACACACACACACACACTGCACAACTCATCAAGTCTTTCTTTCCTTTTGATTTTAAGGCAGACATATACAACAAATGAAAAATAATTGAGTATGGTTTCAAAATCAAAAACAAGAACTTTTCTGTTGCCTTTCAATCATGCTTTGCTTGACATAATGAAAGCTAAAAAGGGAAAACAGGTGCAAAACTTGTAGAGAATTAGCTTTAAAAGAAGTTCCCCTTTTCTATAATCATATCAAAGAGCACAGGATTGGACTAGCGGTTACTGCATTTTAGAGCAGAGGCATGATCCAAGGTTCAAAACTTCTTAATGAAGTTTCATTACCAAAACAGAAGAAAAGGAGAACGGGAAACAGTTACAACGTGTATCAAACCTTCCATTCATAAAAATGCATCTCAACAAGAAATACTGCTTGGATAATGTAAAATTGATGACATAATTCAAAAGATCAAGAGTAACTACTAACTACTAAAAGTAAAGTGATCCAATCATGGAAAAACAAGATTGCAAAAGGACCCATCTACTCTTCATTTTCCTTGAAAATGTCATTCAATTTGCAACATGGTGCCTAGCTAATAACTGTTCCTCTAGTCTAGCATCATCAACTAGTCACTAAATATTTCTCTGGTTTCCTTCAAGATTATGACTTCCAATTGTTGATCATCTTGTTTCTCTTTCATACATTTTACCCTCAAAAAAGATGCATGATTTCTAATCTAAATCACCTCAAACAAAAAAAAAAAAAAAAAAAACCTTCTGCCACCAACCCAATTTATATTAATTTATTTGATCAAAGACCCATTAAAAACAAATGCCAATTCATTCCACCAAAGAAAGAAAAAATAAGATAGCAAGATTTAACATTTATCATACAAACTAGCATAAGCAGTAACTAAAGAAAAAAAAAATTAATGCAGATGAGAACCAAAGAGATATTACTTAAAGGAACTAGAAATGGAAATATATAACACTTTTTCTATCACCGGAATAAAAGCAGAAGCTGTATCTGAGACTCTGAGACACTGATTTTCTTTTCCACCGCTTCATTCACAAACAAAACAGGAAGTGCCGACGGCCGAACGAAGGAGACGAGGACTGGGATTCTTATTTGTTTGGTTAAATGACAAATACACCTCAAGTTTTAGTGGTAATTACACCTACACCCCAAATTAAAAATTTTTAGTCGCGACGGTAGAGTAACAGTAACGGACCGGCGGGCTTGAGATGTGGAGGTAAACGTGAAACTTTTTAAAATATAGGGATACCAAGTATACTTTCACTAAATTAATGACCAATTGATAAGATCAAACATACTGTGAAATTTTTATTCGTTTTATTTAGTGTGATTGTGATTTCTGAATTTTTAATTTTCTTAAGTTCAAACAATTAAAATTAAAATTTAAAATTACCAACGTATTAGAGATAAAATATCAAAACAAATACTTAAAATT
>BPVZ01000037.1:2054155-2069633 GCA_020521535.1 Rubroshorea leprosula
GGAAACATGAGTTTTGTAAGGTACCCGAAGTCTCTTTTACGAGAAAGTCTACCATATCCCGGTCCAATAACAAAATGCCAGGTAATCACCTCTTGGCTCTTGCCAAATCATAGCCAACTCATGACATGCAACCGGAAAATTATTAACACCGTTGAACTTTTATGTTCTCTCTTCTCCAATGCTCCCTTTTCTCCCTGCACTTCGCTCAGTTCGCTGTCTCTTCTCCTCCTCTGCCGGTGATAGAGTAGGCTTTCTCCTTTTTCACCGGGCATTTTGACCTGGCGACAATCTTGGGTGATGTTGAACGTCGTCGTTTAAAGCCTCCCTCTTCAGTTGATTAATGAAACAAGACAGTTGGCAGTGCTCGGGAAAAATATAATTTGCCGTTATATTTATATATTGGGAGGACGTCCTCCGCAGATTATTTGATTTACCATTTCATAAACTTTCTATTCAAGTACTTAGCATTCTTCTTCGGTTTTTAAGTTTTTTATCCTTTTTTATTTTATTAACTTTATGATATCTGATAATCATAAATTCAACTTATTTAAAATCGAATCGTATCAGACTTTACAAAAAGAAAATTTTCTCAATGTTTATTTTTTGATTCATAAAACTCGAATTCAAAATCTTGTTTTAGGTGAATAGAGTTTCTTTCACTTGAACTAATATGTTGTTGGTTCCATTTATAAGTTTTGTTTAGGTTTAATCTTTTAAGTTTTGAATCTTTTGATATTAGTACTTAAGAAAAGTTTTAAAGTTTCAGATGATGATGAATTCATTCACGCCAATGTGAATGCAACTTTAGAGCAGTAAAAAAAAAAGGGTAAATTTGTTTTTAAATAAATTTTTGTCTCATTTTTTACTAAAAAAAAATAATGTATGTCACATTGAATTTCGATTAATTTAGAGTTAATTTGCTCTTCTAAAATTTATGTTTTTATTTATAAGATTCAAATTTAAAATTTTAATTAAAGAGAAATTAAGTTTCTTCTATTTAAATTAATAAGTTGTTAATAATAAATTTTTGTCTCATAAATTTAAAAAATAATGATAAATGAGATAAAAATTTAAGATTAAAATTTAAAACTAATAACATGATATAAGTTATCTTATTTAAATTATTAAAAAGTAAATTTTATATTATTTAATAATTATTTTTTTAATTTATAATATTATATACATCAATTAATTTAATAATATAACTTATGTAATGTTATTAAATCTAAATTTTTGTCTAATTTTGATCCCCTATCCATTCCTTAAATCTAAAAGTTCACTCCAGGAAAATTTACAATTGTTTTTTAGTAAAGTATTTGTCTAACAAATTTTAAATTTTGTAATAAGAAAATTTACAAATTAAAAACTACACATCCAACTTTTAAACGAACTCCTTGCAGGACCTTTTTCATCCGTGTTCGTTGCTTAAGCTTTAAACCTTGTCTTTTGGATAAAATGTGTAAATAAAAATGTTAATTATATATTTTTTTATTTAAAAATATTAATATTAATTTTTTATTTAAAAATATTAATATTAATTTTTTATTAAAAATATTAATATTAATTTTTTATTAAAAATATTAATTTTTAATTTTTTTTCGATAAAATATCACCTTTTAATATTTTAATTAAAAGTTATATTTTTCATATTAACATTACCATTTAATTAATTTTTAAACAAAAGGTTAAAATCTTATTTGGGTCCCTCAACTATTGTACGAATCCCTAATTTAGTCTCTCAATTTAAAAAATTTCTATTTTAGTTTTCACTGTTTACCGTTTTAATCCTAACTTAGTCCTTTCGTAAAAAATCCACTTATGTGTCCCCGTTAGTTGACAAAAAGGATAACATGTAAAATTAATTATAAAATTAATTTTCAATAACGGTAGTATTGGCATTAACACTAGGTGGATTTTTGACGAAGAGATTAAATTGGAATTAAAATGATAAATAGTAAGGATTAAAACATGGACTTTTTGAGTTGAAAGACTAAATCAAAAGTTCGTACAATAGTTGAAGGACCAAAATGAGGTTTTAACCAAATATAATATTTTTAAATAGAAAAAAATAAAAATTAATATTTTTAAATAAAAAATTTAATAATTTAAAAAACAACAAAATTAATATCTTTAAATTTAAAAAAATGTAAAATTGATATTGTGATTTGCAATTTTTCATCTCTTGATTCCGTTGAAGTGCAATTACACGCGTTTTTAATTTTCGATTTTCCAATTACGATTTGGATCTCAATCATTTTAGAGAAGCAAAAGGCTCAACTATTAAGCCAATGTATCTATCAACGACTCCACCTCTAGTCTCAAAATTTATTTATTAAATTTATGATAATTACATTTATCAAAATTATGATTGAAATGCCCATAAGAGACGTGAGGAGGATTGAAGGCTTGCTGGTGGACTACTCATGCCATTTGGTTTTTAGCTGCTAAACATGGGATGTTTTAATTGCGATTAAAATTTAAAAACAGAAAGGAACCAGGCCGCCGCCTAAAATGCTAAAAAAAAAAGAACTAAATTTGGAGAGATCAGAAAGTGGTAAAAGTTATCGGTCACGGTTAAGTTCAGAAACACGGACCAATTTATATATTTCATCATATCTCTCCATTCTCAACCATTCAACAACCAAAAACCAAAATAAATTAAAAAAAAAAAAAGCAAAAAAGAGAATGATTAAATCTGAATAAACTTCTTTTTTTTTAAAAAAAAAAAAAAAAAACTAAATCTGAGATGTAGAAGAAGAAGAGGAAATCGTCAGAGACTTAAATACAAGTAATCACGAAATTAATCCATATCATTTTGTTGCAGTTTTTTTTCCTCATCATTCGATTCCTCTTTCAATACTACCCAAACACACACACACACAAATACTATTACCAGTACCCAAACCAACGCAACAATTCAGATTAATTCAGATTATAGAGAATAGAAGAGAGAGGAAGGGGAAACGTAACAACAAAAATCAGAGAGAAAATACGGACGACACTGGAGGAGACGACCGGAACTTTACAGAGCAGAGATGGGATGGTACGGGATGGGATTGGACGGGTTGGGTAAGGGAACAAAATGGCGGATATTTATAGCGCAACGGATGGGCAAAATAGAAACCCTAATTTCGGTCTCTGTTCCTTTAGTTCGCCGCAACTCTTTCTCGATTTGGGCCTTTCTTTTCGGCCTATATAGGAAATCGGGCCGTTGTCATTTGGTGGGTAATTTATTCTATCTGGATATGGGTTCTGGGTTTCGCTGGCCCAGAGTTCTACCATCCGGCCCATCACGTGAAATTCTACTCTCATCTCTGATTTCAGATTTTGAGCCACGTGCGATGCGACGTCGCGGTCGATGCCGATGGACTGAGAACGACGCACGACGGCGGCAACTTCCTTTGTTCTCCCCCGAGAATACGATACCACGGTGGGAGTTGGAGGCCAACGCTATAGGAAGCTTCTTAAACAGACCCAGATCCATTAAGAAGCTTCTGGATCTAAATCCTCTTTCTTTCTTTTCTTTTCTTCAACACTAATCCCGGTAAAAGAGAGATGGGCAAGAAGAGAGTGTTGGTCGTCGGAGGTACTGGCTACTTGGGCCAGCACCTTCTGCAAGGAATTTCAGAGATTGAAGGGACACTCTACGACATTGCATTCACCCACCACTCCTTTCCTCCTCAGGCATTGTTCCAGGCGTTTCCTCACTCCATTGCCTTTCATGTCGATTTGAAAACTGGGGATGGGTTTGAAACGGTTTCAGAGCGATTTGGCCAGGTTTTTTATTTTACCCACCTTTCTCATTGATCTAATTCTATCGATGAAGTTTGATTTGTGCTGAGCGATATAATGTTTATGGAAATGGCAGCCTGATGTTGTGGTGAATTGCGCTGCTTTGTCTGTGCCCCGGGCGTGCGAAAAGGATCCAGATGCTGCTATGGCGATCAATGTGCCTTCTTCTCTCGTCAATTGGTTATCCAGCTTTACCGAGTCTAATGATACCCTTCTTATCCATCTCTCAACGGATCAGGGTATGTTGAGTCGTGATTCTTTTGAAATTTTGTTCTCCCTCATTAATGAATCCTAATTGTTTGAGGTAAGTCCACAATGAAAAAAAAAAAAAAAAGAGTATCTTTTTTATTCATGTGATTGCGTTGTTCCTGACCCTATGGATTGTTGCTTCAGTTTATGAAGGGGTGAAATCCTTCTACAAGGAAGAAGATGATGCCGTCCCAGTGAATGTTTATGGGCAATCAAAAGTTGCAGCGGAGAAGTTTATCTCGGAAAAATGCTCTAATTATGCTATTCTTAGAAGCAGTATCATATTTGGGCCACAAACTGTCTCCCCTGTTCCAAAGTCTCTGCCAATTCAGGTAGCTATTTCTATATTATGATTGCATTGTGAAACTTCTTTGGCTAATGACTGTGTTATAAGTGATAATCTACTTGAATAATCATAAATGTTTGCTTCTTGTATTGTTTCTTCACACATTGATGCAGTGGATTGACAGTGTGCTCTCTAAAGGGGATAAAGTGGACTTTTTTGATGACGAGTATCGCTGCCCGGTGTCTGTGAAAGACGTAGTGACCATCATCCTGGCTTTGGTTGACAGATGGTTATCTGGTATGAATTTGTTATCTTGTTTATGTATAGAGTCTATAGACAACAAGGATGGCAATTCATAGATTATGTAATACTGCTTTCAAATTGTGTTTGGTTCTACATTGATGGCAAGTAAGTTTTTGATGAAAGAATGAAATAGAATGTGATTCGATCAAAATTACCTTATGTTCTTTTCAACATGGCTGATAGTTTATTAGAAATGACTTTCACTAATGAAGGAATAGCAATTTTTTTTTCCCTTTACTTTCTGTTGCACTCATTGCTTCTAATCTGAACTGAGTATTCTAATATTGTGTTGCTTCCCAAGAGGGTAAGAAAATGCAGGTACTGCTGAATGTTGGTGGACCAGACAGGGTGTCCCGAGTTCAAATGGCTGAGGCAGTGGCCCAAATTAGAGGATACGATACCTCATTAATCAATACAGTCTCTGCATCATCTGTACGTATGCCTTTCAAAATCCTATAACTCAAGAAAATTCTTCCATGCATGTGTTGTGAGTTTATTCCCGTTCATTGCATGGTTTTTCCATACTATTGATTTTTAGAGCTACTCTGAATATGGTACAGATGTCCTGTAAATCTCAAATTGATCAATGCCATTACCTTGAATACTTTGCTGTATTCCCTCCCCTACTCCACTCTGTCCCTCTAGATAAATTGTTTTCTTGATCTGTGTGTTGCTTCTGTAACCTGAATAATATTTTGGTTTTTCAGGTTGACCGAGGTGTCAGGTCCCCTGCAGACATATCTATGGATGTCACTAAACTGGTTCAGACACTGAAGATTTCCCCAACTCCATTTAAAGATGGTGTTAGACTTACACTTGATGCTGAAGCTAGTTCTTGATGTTATGATGATATTGCCGTTTTCCTATTCTCTGCTTTGTAACACCTCAGCAATATGTTCTAGGAATTCAGTTATTGCAAATTATTCTGTGGCATTTTACTTGTATTTGAAATGTAAACTATTACAATTTAAGAAACTATTTTTACATTGTTATACTTCTACAGTAATTATTATTTTTAATAAAAGTGTTTTGCCAAGGAAAATTTTAGCAAATTTCATAATTTTCATTCAAACAATTTGTTGCTGATTCTCTTCTCTCTCTCTTCTTCTTTATTTTTTTTAATGTGAGGGAATAAAATGGACTTTGGAGGACGGGTTTTATGATTGGGCTTAGTGGTCTTGTTTGGGACCCACTTCATAGATAGGCCTAAATCAAGCCCTAAACATTGGGTAAAAAAGATGGGCCTCGAAGCCCAACGGGCATCCTGCAGTAAAAAAAAAAATCATCCTCAACTATCAAAAAAAAGAAACTCCATCAAGGTCAAGTACACCAGGGCAGAGCTCAGTCGCATTCTCCATTCGCAAACACAGCTCGTAATCCTGATCTCGCCGTTTTTCTCAGGTAAGCATCGCCATTAATCTTACTCGCATCAATCTACCGAATCGAAATTTCAATTTCTGTTGTAAATTGATGCATAGATTAGATACGATCGGCTGATTAGGGTTTTGTTTGATTGGATTTTCTTTTCGTGTTTTTCCTGATCTGAAAACCTTTCGTTGCAGTCGTTCGATCGAGTAAATTAACAGAGATGGGAGGAGGAGGAGGAGGAGAACATGGACACGGAGCCGAGGATTTCAGGACAAAGGTGTGGAGCATGAGTGGTGGTCCGAACTGCCGACCCAAGCACTGGCGTCGCAACACCGCCATTGCCATGTTTGGTGTCTTCCTAATTTGCATCCCTATTGCAATGAAATCTGCCGAGCTCGAGGTCTGTTTTCCCCCACTCTTCAGGACTCTGTTTATGCTCTCTGAAAACCTAGCTGATCTGCAACATATTGTGCATTTAGCTGATTACAACATCATGTTTTGTGAACTTGAACCCTAGTAACGGATTTTTAACTATTAAGGAGCCTAAGCAAAATTTTCAATTCGACATCTCATGATATTTTTGCTTATTACTTCCGGATTGGCCTCTTATATTTCTGTGAGAGATGATAACCTGAATTTCTTATGAATCACATACGGAAATTTGTTTTTGTTGCATCTGTTTAGTGCAATGGCTGAATTAGGTACTTAAATTGTAGGTAAAAGTTTAAATTTGAATACAGTTCAGCAATGAGATATAAAAATAGAACATCATCGTTGATTAGATTCCTTGACTTTAACACTGGGTATCTAGTATCTACGTGATCATTCTGTCGTTGTTCTTCTGTGAAATTATTTATGAGGGTCTCATTCCACAATAGCCAAAAACTCTGATAAATATACTTTTATTTGTTATCCTGAGTGTTTTCTAAGTAAAAACTGTAGTGAGCAGAGACATAACTAATGCTCTTTCTTTGTCACTTTAATCGTTTAGTCTATTCAATTAGAGATAAGATGCGTTGTGTAGCTTAACTTCCAAAAGAAGAAGAATGGAATAATTCTAAGGGGGTGTAACTTCTCTATTTTGTTCTTACTATAATAATTAACAGATTGTCTAAGATATGTCAAATATTGAAAGCCCTGTCCTGTCGGAGAAAGACATGACATGATAGAAACTTTATCATCCCATCTATGCCTTGATTAGCTTGAGGAGAACATATTTGTATTAACTTGTAGATAATAGATGCAATTTCATTTGTGCATCTCCATGGCTTGCATTGAGTGACCATGATGAATAGCTAAATCTGTTGCTTTCTTGCAGCAACGGCCTCATCAACCTGTTCGCCCAATTCCTTCACAGCTCTGGTGCAAGAATTTTGGAAACAAAGACTACTAGCTACTTAGCTGTCCAGGGCTGTTAGGTACCAATATTGGTTGATTACAACTGATCTCTGGAAATGTAGGTTTGGTATATTTGTATTGTTGGTTGAAGTGAATTTGAGTCTCCTTTCAAGACATGCTCTTGTAATGTTTCCTATTATCTGAACCTATGATATTATGGTCATATCATCAATAAGTCATTGAAGAAAATGCTAAAACCGTTACTTTTCTGGAAGTTGCATACATATGGTGATGCTTGTGCTCTGATCATCTCTAATTGTTAACTTACTTCAAAGTTTCAGAACTTGAAATTTGTGTGATGGAATGATTAGTAAGAGGTAACACCAACGACCTATTGGATCGAGTGGATGGAGTTTGGTTCTTCTTAAATAAGGTTTCAAGTTCGAGTCTTGTAAATGGAGAAACATGTGCTGGGAGAATTTTTTCTCTAATGAGGTTTGATCGGCCTTGATTCTGGATTAGTAAGGACTTAAAATGATTATCGGATACCGGAAGGTTAATATAAAAAAGAAAATAATTAGTAAGAGGTAACAGTTGCCACAGCATGTTGTTACACACAAAATTGGTTTGAAATCTCTCTAGAAGTGTGTCCCAATTGACGTCAACTAGATGGTAATATGCTGTTGATGAGTAGTGGGGGCATGAAGGGTGGCAAAAGTTGCTGATCCAGAACATGCCCCTATGACCACCACCAGATCAATTCTTTATAAAGCAGGAGAATAAAGATTATTGATAACGAGAATCGGCACTCTTGATTTGCCGCAGCCCGTTTGCACCGGAGTTGCAGAAAAAAGCATAATTCCAGGTAGCAGTATACATTGGATTGAACAATTTGGTTGAACCTGATTTATGGAATATGTTCCCTTTTTTTTACACTTAATTGACGCGGTTTTGAAAGTATATAATTCGGCAACTATTGACTCGAAACGTAGCTCAACATTCACCACACGAAGCTAACCCTTAGGGGAAGGATTTTATTATTCCAGTACAGTGAGGAGGAATAGATTTCTCCTCTGCATTCCAATTACATTCTTATTCCGTTCAAAGAATGCCACTACTAGTCCACTACGTAAATCGTAATCAGTTTACAAGGGATAAAGGAATAATTAAATTAATAATTAATAAGTTTGCCTAATTTAATTGATTAAAAGTGTATTAATTATATTTATTTTTTTTTGAACAATTTATAATTATTTACAGAGTTGATTGGGGGACGGGAGAAAAGGATTCTGTAGAGTTCGAACGTGCAACCCACGGAGGTGAACAGTTCTAACTCAGGGTCCGATACCACTGGATCGGAGTGGACCGTTCGTATTAATTATATTCTTTATATTTAATTTTTATAACAAATTACATATGTTGACTTATTATATCATAGTCAATATGTGTTATTTTTAATTGCATAATGGTAGAGAGAATGAAAATTTAGACTAATGATACAGTGTATATTACATTAGTAAATTAATTGATATATAAATAATATCATAAAATTTTAAAAATTTAAATAGAGTTAAATTATTAAATAATATAAAATTTATTTTTTAATATTTTAAATAATATAATAATATAACTTACGTTACGTCCCCTTATTATTTTAAATTTGGTCTCATTTATTATTATTATTTTGATTAAGTTAAATAAATAATAAAATTAAAGTCGTTTTTTTTTTTTTAAAATTTTAATACAAATCAATCGTACCAACCCAATAATGCAATGTGCGGACAGAAATTCTCATAATTCACTATCAACGGAGTCATGGAGCCCACAAATTTCCACAATTTTCCACGTGTAAATACGTGGCAGAAATCAGTAGGGGAAACTTCATGTTTCCTCAACTCCGGTCTCCTCCCTCCTTAGTTACTACCGTCCACGTGGTGGCCCCCATCCACACTGCCCTGGTATCCCCCGGGCAACCCTGTCTCTTCTACCTCGACTTCTTCTCCCGCTACCCGCCTAACCCCGGGCAGCTGGAACTACTCTTCCTTTTAACCGTTTTCATCAACGTGGACTCTAAAGTTGGACTATAAAGTCGAGCTTGAACATCTGCATCTTTGCTTCAATTTTCTCGGGAAAAAAATGTTGGATGAAATCCTAGAAAATGGACGATTGTTGAGGAAGTGGATTTGAACGAGTCTTGTTCTTTTTTCCTATTTATTTATTTATTTATTTTTTCTAGTTCCTGGTTTGTTGCTTTGGATCTTTGAGTTCTAGGTCTCCGAATGTGGAATCTGACCCGATTTGTGGTGTTGAGTCTCAGCCGCCGATCTAGGCGGTTCTCGACGGCGATTCCTGGTCCATGTATTGTGCACAAGCGCGGTGCCGACATTCTTCACGATCCCTGGTTCAACAAGGTTAGTCGGTTTTGCTTAAATAAACACTCGATTCATTTCTACTCTGGAAACTACCATCTTGCTTTGATCCAACACCAGGAGGTTGCTCGGCCAAGATTTCTGCTGTTGTATAGTTAAAGTTATCGTCTGTTGTAATTGTGGTTGAATTTTGTCTTAAGAATCAAATTGTGGGTGATGTTATTTTCTTTTTTTTTGGCTGGATTTTGCAAGTGCAGGATACTGGATTTCCTTTGACAGAAAGAGATAGATTAGGTCTCCGTGGCCTTCTTCCACCTCGTGTGATATCATTTGAGCAGCAATATGCTCGTTTTAGTGAGTCTAATACTACCCTTCAGCAGTGTTATTAGTCTTCTGATGCAATTGGGTCTCTGAGAAACTCTTTATATTCCCATGTTGTTTAATTTGTAGTGGAATCGTACCGGTCACTGGAGAAAAATACTCAGGGTCACCCAGATAATTTTGTTGCATTAGCAAAATGGAGGATCTTGAATAGATTGCATGACAGGAATGAAACATTATATTACAGGGTAAGTTTGATGCAGAATTCTCCTTAATTAGCTTCTAGTGTTTATATGCCCTTTTTTAAGTTTGGAATCATCTGAAATTTTCCTGCCTTCCTTTTTACTCTTAGGTTCTTATGGATAACATCAAAGATTTTGCTCCAGTAATATACACTCCTACTGTTGGATTAGTTTGCCAAAATTACTCTGGCTTATTTAGACGCCCACGTGGGATGTATTTCAGTGCAAGGGATAAGGGAGAGATGATATCTATGATCTATAACTGGCCAGCACACCAGGTAAAGATTTTAATCTTGCAAGGGAACTGCAGGATGCATGCCAACTTCCTTCTTTTGTTCCACTTTAAATAAAAATAGATATTAAGGTTTCTATGGACTGGATATAGGCGATGGAGAAGAAATAGGAGTTTAGTTTACCAACGCATTTTTCTTATTATTTCAGTTTAGTTATTAAAATTGACAGACATTAGCAACAGTGAATTTCCTAAGATACAATTTTTAGTTACATTCCGAAATGCAAAAGTGGCTTTGACCAGAGTTTATTTGGCTTTTTTAACGAAGCTTTCTGATCTTTCAACGTTGGGTATGAAATCTTTTGATATGTGTGCTTCATTCTTTCTAAAAGCTTCCTCAGCTCTTTCCAAAGGGTTTTGTTGGTGAAATATCTTTATAAAACATGTTCAACTCTCTTCAGTATACCTAGATTAAATTTATATTTTAATGCCGTGAAGGAATGCTTTTTCAATAAGTTGAGTCATCTTTAATTCAGAAAATGCAATATTTGATTCCATTCAGGTCCCTTTCCTGACTGATGGTTATGATGCTTTCCCTTTTTCCTTGTAGGTAGACATGATAGTTATCACAGATGGAAGTCGTATTCTTGGCCTTGGTGATCTTGGAGTTCAGGGAATTGGAATACCTATTGGAAAACTTGATATGTATGTTGCTGCTGCTGGTATCAATCCACAACGAGTATGAGCTAACCTCCCTTTCTCTATTCTCCTCTAGTGTGCATATACAGTTTTTGTGCATGAACAATGCATGTATCTGTCCACAGTTTGCATAATTATGCTTCAGTCTTTTACTGGGACTTGGACATGAAAATATTTATTGTTTTGGATCTTTAAGATAGACTTAAACTATTGGTTATATTTTTCATATTCATGCACATTTATATTTGTAAATGATCTGATGATAGTATGTTTATGAATTTGTGGTTGCTTGGATTCTATTTTGTTCAAATGTTTGATTTTTTTTTTTCTATAATTCTTTTGCGACTCTTCACTGCAGCTGTTTTCTTGCTATGGTCCTTTTCTGTTAATCACTTTAATTATTCAATCAATATCTGTCTCTGACAGATACTCCCAGTTATGCTAGATGTTGGTACTAACAATCAAAAGCTACTTGAAGACCGGCTTTGTGAGTAAAATGTGTTTTCCATTATTTTGTTCTTTATGGATTGTTTCCTCTGTAAAGAGTCAGTTATGATATGCCTTTTAGATCTTCTTTCTGTGAACAGTTTGTGAAGATACCTTTTGACATATTTTTGGCTCACAGATTTAGGGCTTAGACAGCCTAGATTGGAAGGTGAAGAATATTTGTCAATTATTGATGAATTCATGGAAGCAGTTTTCAACCGTTGGCCCAAGGCTATTGTACAGGTCTGTTTCTTTCAGAATTAGGACTTTATGTGTTAAGACTTATGTGTATCATCTTGTTAATTTAATGGTTGCCAATGCAGTTTGAGGATTTTCAAATGAAGTGGGCCTTTGAAACTCTGCAACGCTATCGAAAAAGGTTTTCCATGTTCAATGATGACATACAGGTTAGTTCTTGGTGAAACATTTTCTATATTTATGGACCGAAAGAGATGAAAATGTTTACTTCTAGAATGCTTCTCCTTGCTTAATGTGTGATAGGGGACTGCTGGCGTTGCACTTGCGGGATTATTGGGAACTGTTAGAGCACAAGGTCGACCGTTGGCTGACTTTGCCAACCAAAAGATAGTTGTTGTGGGAGCTGGGAGGTACCTACAACATTCAATTATAACAAGTTTATACCTTAAATTTAGCACTTTTAATGTTCCTCTATGCTCATTCTTGCAGCTTTCTCTTTCATCTCAGTCGGTTTGTCTGGCTTCCAGTGCAGGGTTAGGTGTTCTTAAAATGGCTGTGGAGGCTGTTACACGGATGACAGGCAATGGTGAAACAGCTGCACGCAATTTTTTCCTAATTGATAAAGATGTATCATTCTCAGCTTTTCAACTTTAGCAGTTTTTCTATTTTCCTTTACGCATCCTCCCCAAAGTTCTTTATGGTATCTAGTTGGTTTGTCCCATTGATTAATAATAATGCTTGGATGATTATGCCAAAAGAATAGAGAAAATTACTTTGAAATATTGTAATTGTTCTATATCATCCATTGATTTTCTTCTATTCATGTGAACTTTGGCTGTGGGAATGTGTGATTTCAGTTACTCATAGCCTCATCTGTTAAATTTGTGTCACGGGTACAGGGTCTCATTACTAAAGAAAGGAAGAACCTTGATCCAGCAGCAGCACCATTTGCTAAGAATCCAGGAGAGACCATGGGCCTTGGAGAGGGTGCTACTTTGCTTGAAGTGGTAAGTTTCATGGGTCTAAGCAATTGGGAAGAAAGAGTTTAACTGCGATGTTGTTCCATCATTGTTATAATCTTTGAGATCTCATGTGCCCTTGTGCAAACAAAGAATTCTGATTTCTGAGATTACTAATTTTTTCAGGTTAAAAAGGTCAAGCCCCATGTGCTGCTTGGTCTGTCTGGAGTGGGTGGCATCTTCAGTGAGGAGGTGCATACATTCTCAATTTCATTTTGATGCATTTTCGCTAATTTTTATTAAATCCTAGTTAGTAGATAAAACTAGTGAATTTAATAATAACTTCTAAAATATGTGTTTTTGCAACTTTTTGATCTGGTGAGCCATTGGGTGATAGTTGCCTACATGGCTCCTTTGTAATGATGAGTCTCATCATATGCCCATGAATATTTTCTAGTGTAGTGATCTTTGCTTCGTTCTTGCAATCTCCCACACTTTAAACCATTATTGAACCAATATATAAGTTTATTAATTTTGCAGTGCACATGCCTCTGTTTCAATTCATGCATAAGTTGATGTAATTGAGATCTAGACAACTTGTGTATGTATTGATTAGTGTGATTCCTTGAGGTTAAATGGATTTACCTCAACTTGTCCTCAATTAATCTCTGAGATTACTGTAATGTTAATCACCATTTGCATTTTGATCTTATTGAGTTTCTCATAAGTGTCAGTTACCATTGAAAAAAATAGGTGCTGAAGGCCATGCACGAATCTGATTCAACGAAACCTGCAATTTTTGCCATGTCAAATCCCACCTTGAATGGTTTGTTTTTCTGCCAATCATTTAGCATCAATTTTTATGGCACCTACTAATGCTATCTTTGCATGCATTACCTGTGAGACAGCTGAATGCACTGCTGCTGATGCATTTAAACATGCTGGAGAAAACATAGTCTTTGCAAGTGGAAGCCCTTTTCAACATGTTGATCTAGGTATCTTCCCTCTTATTTGAAGTTCTTCCTGTTAGAAAGCGCTTGCATCATCTGCGAGTATTTGGTGCTTTTTTCCTTCAGAAAAAGGTCACTGCTGGCTATGTCCTGGCCAGTGGATTTGTAAGTCTGATTAATTATCATATCATAAACCATTATTTGCTTGCTGGCAGGCAATGGTAAAGTAGGCCATGTAAATCAAGCGAATAACATGTACCTGTTCCCTGGGTTGGTCTTCTATTCCTTCTTCATTTTTGTTGTTGTTTGGTTAGCCTTGCTTAGATTTTGACTATGTTAATTTACACGTTGTTGCTTCCAATCCAGCATTGGTCTAGGAACGCTGCTCTCAGGTGCTCATTTTATAACAGATGGAATGTTGCAAGCAGCCGCTGAATGGTATGGTTACGAGAATTGTATTTATGTTTCTGCCTTCTTTCACTCAAGATATGAGGTAGGTGGGAGATTTGTTTTACTAACTGAAGTTGTAAACATCATGCTATCTGTGCAGCCTTGCATCTTATATGACAGATGAAGAGGTTCAAAAGGGCCTTCTGTACCCATCTATTGATAGGTAATCTATGCTTTCTTTGTAGAAAGGATACATATATATATATATATATATATATATTGAAGAAACTCAATAGAGACCTATTGTCCAAGTTCTTAAAACCTAGCAGGTTAGGTATAGAGTATAACTGTGCTATCCACAAAACAATTTGATTTACACCATGGAATAAGTTGCTATATTCCTAGTCACTATAGTATTATGATATGTGCGTGAATGGCATCATAGGTGGTTACGTTCTAATTATAAGTGGAATTTCTACCTATTTTTAATGGTTTGCTCCTGAATTAGTCCATTTGAGAGAATTGAACCCTAAAACAATCTTAGCCCTGCACCTTTATTCACAACTTGAGATGAGGTCTATGTGGTGCACCTCAACTGATCTGTTGCCAACCCCAGAAACATGTCCAGCATGGTAGTTACCCCTTTTGTTTTTTTTTTTTTTTCTGTCATAAGACATGGTATGCCATTATTTGATGGCATTTGTTATTTATGTTGCAAGTTGCAACTCACACACAAAACTCACAAACATAATTCTTTGGTCCTAAACATCTTTATTTAACTCAACTTGTGCAATGCAGTATTCGTCATATTACAGCAGAGGTTGGAGCAGCTGTTCTGCGAGCCGCTGTTAGTGAAGAATTGGCAGAAGGACATGGTGATATGGGGCCCAAAGAGCTCATGCACATGTCAAAAGTATGAAACTTCTTGCCTTCTAACCTTTTTCCACTAAACAGTAAACTCCATGCTCTTTTATTCTAAAACAGTAAATTTTTATTTGCCTAAGTATGATTATGAAAGGAAAACATAAAAAATTTGTTGTTTAAAGGAAACTCAAATCTCACCTGAAATGTGCAAATATAGTGGTAAAAATACCATTATCATAGCCCAAACTGAGCTTAGAAAGTTGAGGTGTTTATTATTATTATTATTATTATTATTATTATTAAATAGCGGGTGTTCATCATGTAATCAATGTCGGCCATGTTTGTCAGATTTGATGATCTATGAATATTTGGGTTGTAAATATATAATTTTTGATGCAGGATGAGACGGTTGAATATGTCACTCGCAATATG
>BPVZ01000038.1:0-13926 GCA_020521535.1 Rubroshorea leprosula
GAACAAATTCGCAAGAGGTTGGATTCGAACAGTTGCCCTAGGAGTGGGGGAATGCACTTATATGTAACATGATGCCACTAGGTTTGAAGGCCCAAGTGCATTAAAAATTTATCTTATTAAATATTATTTATATTTAAAAATTAATTATATTAAAATATATAATTTATTTTTAAATCAAAAAATCAAAATTAATGCACATTAACCTTGTTATATTCATTTTTGATGTTAATTTCGTATTTAAAAATTATATTAAATTTTAATTAATTTAAAATTAAACTTAATTCTTTTTACTTAAATAAACATGCTGTCGGCAAGATCCTGACCTATAAGTTAAGTGGTGTTAGCCACATTTGCAGATTCATTCCTCCATCACTAAGGGCAACAGTTCTACCGGCGTATGGTAAAAATGTTAAAAAAAAAAAAAAACGTACTGTCGGCAAAAAATTTAATTTAATGAGATATTTGATATTGAGTGATGATAAATTTTGGTACCATTGGGTTGCCTGGCAGACAGGGGCGGAGCTAGGAGCCAAACTACGGTAGGGCCTCTTGTACGTATGTGTTCTACGGTTGACAATATTTGGAATAAAATAAAATTGAAACTAGCAAGACATTAGTATTTAGTAGAGTATTGGCTGTGTGGTTTGATTTAAATTTTAATATTTTTTAAATTAATTTAATTTAATTAATTAATAAAATTTTTAAATCGATTTAATTTATTATTATATAATAATTAAATAAATTCAACTTAAATCAAATTGATGTAGTTTGGTTGGATTAATCGATTTTTAACATAGATAATGTAAAAGTATTTAAACATCAAATAAAAAGTATAATTATAAAATACATTAACATATAAATCAGTAAAAACATAATAAAAAGGATAAATTATAAACGAGTTTTTATACTCTTTTACATTTATAAAAATTAAAAAAATCTAAAAATTTTACTTGATTACATTACTAGAAGCACCAACAACAATAAAAGATAATTTCAAGTTTTTAGTATAGTGTAAATAATTTTTAAAAGTTAAAATTAGTTTTTTTTTCTTAATGCACTAATAATTTAATCATATGTTTTAAATCCTGTTAAAAGTGAATAAAATTTAACATGAATATTACTAAAATTAATTAAAAGTATTCATAATCAAAATTTAAAACTTCTAAACCAAATATCCAAGAATAGTAAAATATTAAAATTAATTCTGTTATATAGTTTTAATACTTTTAGAATGATACTATTCAAAACTTAGTTAAAAAAATCATAAGATTATTTTAAGAATAAATTAGAAATTTAGAGTTTTAAAAGTAAAAGCGCAAACCAGTTCTAAAGGGATAAAGTTGCAGGTAAATTAGAAATTTAGAATTAAGGTTAGAATGTATTACTAAAATAAAATAATAACTTAAGGAATATAGAAATGTTCTATTTTTATTTTTTAATTAAGTTAACGGAGTTATTATCTTGTAAAATGAAAAAAAATTTAAAATTCTATAAAAAATATATTATATTATTTAATTAAGTTATTTTGTAATCAAATTTTATTTTATAATTGGGCTGTTCAAACAATTTAAAAATAAAATTATAAATCAAACCAATTATATCAATTTTAAAATTTCATAATTTAAACTAACTTAATTTTATATTAATTTAGATCAACTTTTTATTAAATTGAATCAGTTTACTTCGGATTAACTGGATTGGGTTGTGTATAAACACCCCTAGGATTTAGGCGCTGTCCCTTCGGCGGTTTTTTTTATTGAGGTTAAAATTCCGTTCAGTTGTTTGGGGTAGCCGTTTGGACAAAGTTATTACAAGATAGGTGTTTTGAAAATTTTATTTATTTTGAAATTATTATAAATTAGGTATATAATAAAAATTTTTATTTAGTAATTTAAAATTAATAAATAACAGTTAAGATTTAAATTACTAACAAAGAGAGGTTAGGATTTAAATTGTTAACAAATAGTAATTGAAAGCCAAACTACTAGCAAATAGTAGTTGGGATTTCAATTACTATAAGATAATAGTTATGGTTTAAATTGTTAGTAAATTGAAATATATTTTAAGTAATTTTTTATACTAAACTAACTAATAAATTAGAATTTTTTAATTTTATTGATAAATTTTTTCTTTTAATTTTTTTGTTGCAGTATTTAATTAGTATTTATCTAATTAGTTTTATTTTTTTTCTTTTTAATAAGATTAAATTATTATTATATTTTTATTTTTTACATTAATTTATCATAAAAAATTAATATTAGCTTAATAAACAAAAATTGTTAATTAGATGAAATGATTAAAATTTTGTTTTTTTTATTTAAAAATAATATAATTTTTGTTGAAACTAGAAATGAGTATGTGATTCATACTTTTATATTTTATTTTAATTATTTGTTTTCTTATTATTATTTTTATAAAATTAATAATTTTAAAAATCCAAAAATATAAAAGAAAAAAATACATTTAATTACTTTTAAACATATTTTTATTAATCATTTAACATCAACTAACAACTATTAATTACTATATAAGTAAACAGTTATATTATCATAATTTATTATTTATTATCTGCTACTTATTTTTAACTATTCACCATTCACTATCTACTAATCATCACCTATTATCTATCATCTCTATTTGTTATTTTATTACCTGCTAATCATTAGATTTTAACCACAACACAAAACTGGTCTTTAATTTCCAATTGAGAAGTAGTATAGAGAAAAAGTTGCTAAAAAACCAAAACATTCTAATGGCTTCCACTAATTCTTCATTTTTCTTTGAATAATTTCTTTTTTTAAATGAGAAAGAAAAAACCACCTTGGATTTTCCCTCTATATGAAAATCGGGTATGTCAGATGACAAATATCAACTCATTTCGGTGATAAAATTACTTGGTTTTTAAGGAATCTTAAGAAGGAGACAGGTAAGGATGTCAACGGGTCTCGTAGGGTTAGCGAATCCGTCCCCGTCTCCAAGAATCCCCATTCTCCACCAATTAATATCAAGTTATAAATCTTTTAGCAAAACCAATATCACCGACGCCATTGATTCGACCTTGACGCATCAGATCTGTGAGATCCCAACAAACCAACGACAAAATCACACTCCAAATTAGCGTAAGAGCTAAACACAAAGCAACACTACAAGCAAAACCCATTTGCCACAACCGAAGAAGGAGGACACAGGACTAGAGATAGTGTCGCCAAAACCAAAACTGGCAAACGACTAGGAATCAAAATCACCATCACTTAACTCCACCCAAAAAACTTGAGCTTGAAGAAGAAGAAGGAGAAGAAGAAGTAGAACTCTGACCGAAAAGGGTTTCATAGGGCGATTGTCAACAGGAAGGGTATAACCGTAGAAGAAGGGGAGGAGAAGCTTAGCCACAGAACTGCAAAACAGAAGGTGAGATCATGAGACTGAATGAGTGATGAGAATAAGGGTTAGTGTTAAATGATTAATAATGGGTTGGGTTGGATAAGGTAAAATTGGGTTAAGTTTAATTTTAATTAGATTTGGTTTGAGTTTAAAGGTTAAATTAAATTTAAAAATAAAATAAATTTAAATATTATTTTAATTTTTATGGGGACTGGGTCCCCGCGAGACCCCACAGGACGGGAAAAATTCCCCACCAAATTTCATAAGGGAGAATGCCCCTCATCCCCGCCTTATAAGGAGGAATATTCCTCCCTATCCCATCCTCATGGCGAGGATCCCTATGAGTCCCACGGGAATTGAGAAAAATTGCCACCACCAAGAGATCATGAGGCTATTTGTACGTAAAGGAGTCTGAGTATGGCAATTGACCCTAGGGCTAGGTGAATGTGTCTGTACCGTTTACTAAATTTTGTTCGCATTAAGGTAGGGCTTGTGAATTACCCTAAACCAATGTAGTTTCGCCCCGTGTGTCGAAATGAATGAAAATCCTTTATCAAGTGATAGGTAATATGCTATCCTGGTTCAATTTCTGCGAGGATCAAAAGATCGTTTCAAATTGATTTATGTAATTGCACCAAATCAGAAGTCCTTCTTTAGTCCGTATCTGCTCTTCGGATTGACCTGCAAAGCCCCGAGGTGAGTCCTCGGGGTAGACACTCCGATGCTTAAGTCAGCAATAATCGGGACTACCTCTAAAGCGGAGATAAAAGAAACTTAGGGTTAGTTTCAATTTAGGGTTAGTTTCAATTATCTTTTTGACGTGGCCCCTGGAGGGTATTTGTAGGCTTCAGTGAGGGACCCACGTGGCATGCCAAGCAAGATAATTAGAGTGTGACGTGTCCCTTAAGGAGATAAATTCGGGACCGACTATAAATTCGGGACCGGAGAATTATGTAATAAATCAGGTGTGGATATACCCACTGTATCTATTGTGCAGCCGTTTGACTAAAAATGTTGGGTTTAATTTCAATTCGGCTATTAAGGAATTGTTACAATACGTCCGAAGTTAAGGACCTAAGACTTATCCTTACAATTTATTTATTTTCTCGGCTGAATGTTAATTAGTGAAATTGCTCAAATATTGTATACGAAGTCATGAACGTTATTTGGGATGTTAATTACCATGAATCGAACCTGATTTCTATTCTTCTGATTGCCACTAATTTAAATAACTGGGTTTAGTGTAGACGATACAATAGTTTAAGAATCTAGCATTTCAAGTTTGACTATCTTTGTAACTTTTCTGACTTTGTCCCGTAACCTGATAGCCCCCAATTTATTTTTTAACTGAAATTTCATGTCAAGAGAATAAGATATGAAATTCTTTGGATGGTGATTGGTATATACTTTGTTTCAATATATTATATAATGTAGTTATTAAAAAGTTATTATTTTTTAGTTTAAAATTAAAAATAGATAAATTTAAAGATATAATTATATACACAACATATAAGAATTTAATAAATTAATTATATTTATATTATATTTTTAATAATTAAACTAAAAATATATTAAAAAATATATTGAATAGAAAGTGTATAAATCATTTTCCAATTCTTTAATGTTATCCATGTTTGTGATGAGGGCATGGTAATGTCTAATTTAAATTTAACGTTTGGTCTCGTATTCCAAGGTGATTCTTTTCTTTTCGATTTATTTCTCTTTCTTTGAAGTCTCACTCTACTCTAATTTGTGTTTCTTTGTTATTGTTGCTCTCCCAAGCTCTATCTTCCATTTTATTTTTGGGTAAAACAGAGATTTTATCTTGAGTTGTTGTCGGCTTTGGGAACTTTGTTCTTTTGTTCAGATGAAGTATGGGGTTTATGCTATCTCCCATTTTATTTTCTGGTAAAACAAACTCTAGATGCTAATTTTTTGTATGATGCTATTTTTATTATTTGCATTTGGATTCATGGTTTATGTGATATATTCATTGAAATGCTGCCTTTGCTCTGAGAGTTTGTTTATATATGCACTTGTGTTTTACTTAAATTTTCTCTCTTTAAATTACTTGCTTTTGTCTTCGCGAGCATCGGATGTGGGTGCGGCCAAGGCAGCTATTCTTTTATTTTTTATTTATTTTTGGTTTTGAAATGTTAATTCTATTATTGTTGATAAAAAATGTTATAGTTATAATATTATATAAATTGTAAATTTATAATATAATGTGTTATTATATAATTAATTATTTTTATTTAAGTATTCACTTTTTTTTGTATAATTTAAGAATCCACTTATAATATTATAAACATTAATTCATTTAATATTATGTCGTGTTCATTTAATATCATATCATACTTATTTAATATTACGTTATATTCATTTAATGTTATATAAAACTATAAGTTATAACATTATTGATTGTTGATAGCATTGCTTATTTGATTTGTAATTAATTATTTATGTTATATATAGTTGAATTTTGTTAGTATGAGAGATTTTTGTTATTCTTTTATCAACAAAATAAATAAAATTTATTAAATGGAACATAAGGAGTACTCCCATTCATATACCAATGAAGTCATACAACCCCTGTAGTTATATATATAACCTGAAATACTCAACCCCAAAATAATCTTCAATGAAGCCCTTAAAACGAGATAGTGCTTCTGCTTTCGAAATAACTTTAAATCCTTGGAACAAAACACCGTTTCTGTTGATGAAACATCTTTAAAGACCTCTTATACCTCTTTACACCGATTGCACATTCTACTTGATTTACCTTCCACTAAGAAAATAAAAAAACACACCCAACCATCCAATTCTTAATCTAGAAAAAAGACTTAGCTTGAATCATATCCAACAATTGCTCCCGAAAATCCCTAGCATTCCGAAACACAAGAGCATTCCTCTGATACCATAAATACCAAGAAACAACAAGAAAAATGCATGCACTCATTTCCTTGCCCACCAACCTACCCAAACTACATAAGAAAAACTCTACCACTCCCATCACTATATCTAGCATTACCACCTCCAAACCCCACCAATGAATCACCTTAACCACAATAACCAAGCTTCGTTACAATTACTAAATAGATGATTAACATCCTCCACCCCTTCCTTACACAAGCCACACATCACTCCATCCCCTTACAAGACCACCCCTCTTTTTTTCAAATTCCATCTTGTTGGAAGTCTAATCAAACACGACCTCCACCCAATAAAAACCACTTTGGAAGGCACTAACCTACACCATATCAATTTGCAAACCTGTCTCTCAAGCAAACACTCCATAGGGGTTAAAAGATCATACACTTTTTTCATTATGTATCTACCTTCCGAATCATACCTCCACTACTAAGAATCCTTCATACCTTTTTTAATTCGTATACTGCCCAACACCTCCCACAACCCTTCCTCATCCTTTTCACATCCCATGCTCCCCCTTCGCCACTCTATATCCTACTGCCAGCTTGCCCCCTCCCATGTCCCCATCTCCTTCCTTATTACCAGCTAACTCAAATAACCTAGGGCATAAATCTCTTAAAGATTTATCTCCCACCCAAATATCTCTCCAAAATCCCACCCAACTACCATCACCCACCACCCACCGAAACCCCTTCACCAACATATTCCTTAACTTCACAAATTTCCCATCTATACTAATAATATCTCCCTAAATCTCAGATACCTTCAAATTCTCTATCTCTGAAATACCTACCTCCCTCCTACCCACATAATATTTTTCTCTCACTACCCATTTCCGTAAACTCTCCATACCATCACCTAACCTATACCACCACTTTCTTAATAGCGCCAATTTATCCTATGCAAATCTAGTACCCTTAATCCTCTTTTCACCTTGCTACAACAAAATAGCCTTCCATTTAACCCATGAGATCTTCTTTTGATTCTCACCCCCCACCCCCCAACAAAATCCTTTGAATGTTATTAACTCAACAATCACAGAATTTAGCATTAAAAACAAAGACATATAGAAAATAGGTAATGTAGAAAGTACCGAGTTAAGCAGTGTGAGACGACCCCTAAAGGACAACAAAGCAGACTTCCAAACAACAAGCTTGGCATTAAATTTACTGACAACTGAATCCCACATCTTCTTACTCCTTGGATTTCCCCTAATAGGCATTCCCAAATAAGTAAAAGGGTTGCCTCTACTCCACAGTGTAAACTAGCTGCTACTTCTTGTACCCACCTCTCAAACATATTGAAACCACAAACACTACTTTTGTTGAAATTAATCCTCAACCCAGACATCATCTCAAATCACCTTAAAATGATTTTCACCATAAGAATATTCCTACTCTCAGCCTTGCCTAAAATAACTGTATCATCTACAAATTGTAACAAAGAGACAACCAACCCCCTCTTTCCAACGTTAACACCATGTAACACCCCTTCCCTCTCTATTTTTTTAACCAATCCATTCAATCCTTCACCAACCATCAAGAACAAAAATGGAGATAAAGGATCCCTTTACCATAAACCTTTCCACATTCCAAACTCCTCTGGCGGGCTTCCATTCACTAATGGTAAAACCCTTGTCGTTGAAAGGCACTCCATAATCCATCCCATCCACTTGATTCCAAAACCAAACCTATCCATTATCCAATCTAAAAATGACCAATTAACACAATCATAGGTCTTTTCAAAATCTACCTTGAAAGCAAAAGATGGTTGCTTCCTCTTCTGAACCTCATCCACAACTTCATTCAAAACCAGAACACTATCAACTAATTGATGTCCCCCAACAAAAGTCAATTGAGTTTCACTAATGCTCTTAGACATCACAACCTTAAGCCTATTAGCTAATACCTTTGCTAACAATTTATACACACACCCAATCAGACTAATAGACCTATAATCCTTTAATTCCATAAGGCTTAACTTCTTAGGAATTAATGTTAGAAAAAAAGAATTCAACCCCTTAACTAACCTACTGTTTTAATGAAACTCCCCAAAAAAACTTATAAAATCCTCTTTTACACTACTCCAAACAAATTTAAGAAAATTAAAATTATACCCATCTGGCCTTGGAGCTTTACTCTCATCACAGTTCTTCAATCCTTCTTCAATCCTTCTTCAATCTCCTCAATAGTAAAAGGTCTTTCTAACCGCTCCTTCTATTCATCCGGAATCCTTTTGAAATTAAAAAAAAAAAAAGTAATAGATTTCCTAATTTTTGAGAAGTTTCTTGTTTTATGATTAGAAATAGTGTTGCTCAAGTGGTCAATTTAATTTGCTAAATGTCATGCCATGTTTTAAAGTGGTGAATTTCTGAATTTAACTGCGCATCTTCTGAGAGTGCCAACTATTGTTTTTATTCAAAAACTATTATTTTGTTTCAAAATACCTAGCTGTTTTTTGCTTCATCGCTGTTATGGAAAGAAAAAGGAAAATTAAAGAATAGAATCTTCTCGTTATGTAAAAATTCAGCGATGCCATCTCGTAACAACAATTCTATAAGCTTGAATTCCCTATTCTTGGAATAAGTATTCTTCCGTTCTTTACATTTTAGTCTCTTAATGATGTTTTCTCATTTTGAGTATAAAAAATAGTAACTACTATAGTTTTTTTGCAACTATTATTTATGTATAATCTTTTTTTTTTTAACCTTTTTTTGGTACATTCTTTTAACCATTTTCTAGAGATGATTATTGATTTAACTAAACTAAATAGATCGATCAAACCTTGATTATTAAATTTATCTTGATAATTCTATTTAGTGAAACCCTTAATTCATTAATTTGATTATCCAATTGTTGTATCTTTCTCTTTTCTCTAGCAAATTTGTTGGTTGATATTCATATATAGTTATTTATTTTCAAAATATCTAGAATAATGGAGGCTAAAACCTATTTTTAGTTTTTTACCTTAATAAGTTTGTAAGTTTTAACTCTTCACCTTATATTACGACGCTTTTAGTCATTTATCTTAATAAGTTTGTAAATTTTACCCTTTCATCTTATACCATGACACTTTTAGTCTCTCACTTATACAAATTGAAGAAAATAACCCTTATTTAAGGTCAAGTTATAATGTTCTATGAGTTTTGTTAACTAACTATTAGCATTCCGTTAACAAAATTAACAAATTAAATTAAATTTAAATTTCATGTTTTCTATAACATAATACTAACGGATACTAACAGTCAACTAATAGAAATAGCAGTCAATTAATAGAGTTAACAGTTAACTAACAAAATTAACAGAACGTTATAACCTGATGTTAAGTAAAGGCTATTTCTTTCAATTTATATATGTAAGGGGTTAAAACTTACAAATTTATTAAGGTAAAAAAATTAAAAGTGTTATAATATAAAATGAGGGATTAAAACTTTCAAACTTATTAAAATAGAAGGCTACAAATAAGTTTTTACCAAATAATGGAACCCATGAGATTGAAGAGGCATCTGAAAAGCAAGAAAAGAAACGACAATTATATGTCTTTTTTTTCGGAAGGACTAAATTGGTCCCAAAACTGGAAGTTTAAGGATTTTTTTAGTATTTTTTGAAGTAGGGACCACTTTGGATATCTAACCTTTTGAATGTGATCTAGAGGGTTTCATGCACAAGGACAAATTTCTATACAAAAGAGTATCATTGATTCATTAAACTTTAAAACTGTTATTCTTTTAATCAAATTATTTTTACTTTTATGTAACTCTTTTTTTTTTTTTTTTGCATAGCTACAGACTCAAAAATACTTTGATTCTTATTACACTCATTTACTACTTTTTTATGAGATGCACTCATTTATTATTAATTTATGTTAAAACTGCTATTTTAATTACATAACCTTCAATTACAATTAAAAACATGTTATCCGATCAACTTAGAAGAGCTAGTACAGTGTAATGTTAATTATTTAAGTAATTTAATAATAGGTTTTTTTATTAAAAATAAAAAATTTTAAATTTAAGTTGAGATTGTCTCTTATGTAAAAACAAAAAATGCAAAAGAAGAAGAAAAAGAAGAAGAAGCAGAAGAAGAAGCAGATTAAAGAGGCTAGCGTAATAATGATACAAGCCAAAAGAAAAATTAAAAACTTGTGCCCCTCTTCAGATTCTCCTACGAACCTGCAAATGGTCGAGTCACAAAAAAATAAAATCTTTTGGACCCCCCGTCACATGTAACGCGGAATCAGTGCCAGTACGGTCAGAATCAATCCTGAATCGTTACTACATATCTACTGGTAGGGCTGAGAGGAAAAATCTGCGATAATTTTTTTTTTGAAATTGATCAAAATTATTATTGATGAATTAAGTTTCATTGGGCTTTAGGGTTTTAATTTGAGATTTTAAATTGTTTGAGCGTTTGTTGTTTTATTTAAAAATTAAAAAATTGATTATTAGAGTAAATATAATTGAAAATTTTGATAAAAAAATTTGTATGTAAAATTTTAATAGTTTTTAAAGTTTTTAAAGATTATCTCCTCACTTTTTACTAAATTATTTATTTATTTAAGAAATGTTTAGTTTTTAAATTATTAAAATTAAGAAAATAATAACTGAAAATTTTTTTAAATTATTATAAAATATAGAAATAAAGTTTTAGTTAAAATTAAAATTAATTCAAATAATTATTTTTAAAGAAAATTAATCAAAACCAATAAAATTTATTTTTTCAATTTGATTAATGATTTTTAAAATCATCATCTACCATATAATTTGACAATAAATTTTTATATATTTTTAATCATAAATTTAAATTTTTAATTTTTATATATTCAAAAAAAATAATTTTCATAATTTAATAATTAAAAGTTTAATTAACTGGTAATTTAATTTTAAGCCAGTCACGAGTTCATCTAACCTTAACCCCAATGGGAGTCCACGTTATCATCATATATATCCACTTGGTAAAGGTAATTTAATAATTTTAATGCCTAAACTATACATTAAAATTATCATTCAAATCGAAAAATATATATGAATTCAAGAAATACATGTGAAACAAATTCTTCTTCCGTACCTCCATCAAGGCTTAATTTTTTTTCATACGTGAGTACTGGAAATTACATTCCGTTTTACAAATCGAATCTTTAAATTAATTAAACTTCAATAACAAATAACAAATCACAAATCTATACAAAAATCTAGCCATGCTAGAGCGAAGCAGGGCAAATAAGATGTTTTATTAAGAGGGGCACCATATCTTGAATAAAATTAGATCAATAAATAATTTTTTTTTGAGTTATATAATATTAGATAATTTTTTATTTTTTAATTTATCTTATTTTTATATCATATAATTTAAACTTAAGTTTTTTTTATATTTATAAAAAAAATCAATAAACTATTTATAACGTGACAAATAAATCAATTTTAAAAGTTGGTTTGGTGCAAATTAGTGCTTTCAATGGTGTCTTTCTTTGGCTGAAGATTGTGTCTTGGTTGACTTCCGACTAAGTTGAATTTACAAAAAAGAGAGATGTCTCTTCATGGGGAGGGGTTGTTGTGTAGTTTGTACAGTGAGAGGATGGAGGAAGTAGACCATTTATTCTGTACATATAAGAAAGTTTGGTTAGCTTGGGCGAAGGTGTTATATGGGTGGGGTATAGAAGCTGTGTTGCCAAATACAACGGAGGGTGTTGTAGAGTTTTTTTAGTATAGCTTGAGTAGGATTGTGGGGAAGGAGATGAGTTCTTGTATTTTCCTTATTGTTTCTTGGTATTTGTGGTTTTGAAGGAATGCTTGTGTGTTTCAAAATAATGGTAGTTATAGGGAGAGAATGTTGGATATGTTACAGGTAAAGTCGTTTATTTGGGTTAAAAATAAGTTATCTAGTTATGTTTTTTCATTCAATGAATGGAAGGTTGATCCAACTGGTTGTGCTTTGGTGGTGAGAAAGCATAAAATTCAATTGAAGATGTATTTGAAGCAACAATAAGGTCATGTTTAACGTGTTTATTGGAGGGCTTTTGTGATGGTTGCTGGAATTGTGCAGTTTATGTGTATGATTGTTGCATATTTCTATTGAGCTTCCTTCAAACCTTTTCAATTATGTAAATGGGTTGGACTGTACTTGTATACCATATAATAAAATTTTACTTTGCTGATAAAAAAAAAAAAATTATATGTTTACTTATAAAATGCAGTGTAAATATTATGATTTTTTTTTAAAACAAATTCGTAAGGGATCGAATTTGAATCGTTACCTTGAAAAAAAATATATATTTATATGTAACTTGACGTTACTGCATCGAAATCACAAATGCATTATGATATTTTATTTTGAATTAACATAGTGGGCAGGAGAATATTAAATCTTAATAAATATATATATGTTCCCATTAATTATTAGTACTATTTTATCCCAGCATCTGGCGCTTTGTTCTCCTTATCCTTTGTTCCATTGCTGGCGGTAATAAAGTAACTTATTAGGCCAGAATAGCCACTGACATTGTCACTGTAGTAAACTTTTAACTTATTGGGAATTTGTATAGTTGTTATGGTATGTCATAAACTAACCATAATTGAAATAATCATTTTAGTTTGTTAATAAAGCTTAATCAAAATCCAAGCTTGCCTTCGGCTGGTTTCCTAGCACTAGTAATTCCTGGGACTATAATTTATTACATCGTCTGATCAGTTGTGTCTAAATCATTCCCTGGATATCGGCCCGCCAACGGAATTGAGTCGGTCCATTTAATTATGGCAAACAAATAATACTAGTTGTCTTTTTGTTTTGGAACGTTATTTTTTATTTTTTTGAATAAATTATAATTATTTACATGTATTTATTGGAGGAGAGAGAAAGAGATTGTATGGGGTTTAAACACATAATTTGTAGAAAATAAATGACCCTAATTCAAGATAAAACGTTAATTTATTTATTTTTGGATGGAAACAAACTTACATCACTAAAACCTTATAATGATCCAAAAAGGCCAAAAAAGAGCCAATCACAACAAAAGCAGAAACAAACTAGACAAAAAATTAAATGCATTATACATTCATCTTAACCATAGCAAACTAGTGGCTCTAGTTGTCTTTTTCAAATTATTTAGATTACGCGTGTAATTGACAATGATTTATATCTGTGTTCTAAAGTGCCATTTTGATATTTCTTACTTAAAGGACTTCTTAGCAATTTTTCCTTTTGCTCTTTACTGGCGTTTTAATGAAAGGATTTTTTTTTTTTTTTGGTAAACTTTATTGATAAGGGGCCGAAGCTCTTAATTTTTAAGTTGAGGGGCGAATGCCCTCAATAATAACGAGTTTATGGGTGTTTTTGGGGTTTAGTCCATACTTGTCTTATCAAAATATATGTTATAGAAACGAGTGATTGCAAGATAATTTTTTGTTGCCTACTCATGAGGTTGAGCCAAAATATATGTTATAGGCACAGTTCCAGTCCAGAAGCCTTTTTTTTATATTGAAGTGCAATTATTAGTGCCCACGTACCATTCCTTCATTTGAAGTAGTGATTCTAATTTCTTAGCTATTTGCTTCAATATTAAAAAAAAATTAAAATTGTTATAATTATAAAATTATGTAATATTATAAATTTAAAATAT
>BPVZ01000038.1:90289-103781 GCA_020521535.1 Rubroshorea leprosula
TTTTTTTTGTGATGCCAACTAAACATGCCTTAAGGAGATGTTTGGTTTCCTTTTCTGGAAATGAAAATGTCCTCTTATAGAATTTTGTAAGAGAATTTTAATATTTATATGCCTTAAATTTATAATAAATAAAGGATGCAAATAATATTTTTAGCCTTTATTTTTCATAAACATAATTCCTAATTCATAAACTTTTCTTCCCATCATTTTTTAAGAGAAATAGTTTCCCATAACTTTTTATATATAAGACTTACTTAATAATTATCTTTATTATTTCTCCCTATCAATTTCTTTTTAAATATAACAAAATTAACAACTCAACAAAATTTATATAAAATTTTTTTACAAAACTTAATAACTGTTTATATAATACTTTAATTAATCACTTTCTCAAATTTTTTATGAAAAAATTGACCTTTAATCAAACACACTGTAAACGGGCAAAAGTCTTGTATCAACTCAAATTGTCCCTTAGTCTTGACCTTATAGATACAAAAAAATGCTCTCATTTATCTTGCTAACCAACGAAGAATTCAAGTCTATCATTCAGAGAAGTGGTGGTCTCCTCTTTGCTTTGCTTGGAGAAAGCAATCTTCCGGACTCAAAACTTCAACCTGACATAAATAAAATAAAATAAAATATAAAATCACAATTGGTGGTTCCATTTGATTAATTTGTTTAATGTGAGAAAACTTTTAAACGCATTTTCCCCAGTATGTGCTGCTCCCTTACTGATCCCTCATATCCACGAGGCTGATAATATGGGGACAGAACATAACCCATTTATCACATCCGGCAAAAACCACTACAAGGCTATAATGCCACAATGACGTTTCTGAGATCATGTGAAATTAGTTGGTCCAAAATTTCAGGTCATTTATCTTAGCTTGAGAGCACTAATTAAAGATTAAATGCATTATCTAATCTTTTGAAAAGTAGTTTGATTTATTATTAGGCCACTTATAAGTGCATGCACTCACTTCCCCGATAAGTACCCAAGTCACCGGCAACAAAGACAAAGAAGAGATCTTCTAGCAAGCTAGTGCAACATAATTGAAGTTCCTGATCTCCCTCAGGAGGTAGCCAATTAAAGAGAGAGAGCAAGATGTCAAAGGAAGTTGCGTCCAGTGTTGGACTAGAATGGAGGATAAATGTGTCTGATGGGACATCACAGGTGTTAAAGCCGACCGAATGCAGGCCGGCGTTGAGCAAGATATGGTTATGGTTGAAAGGTCTCCTGGGAGGACTGATTGTGGTAGTCCGGAGGTTTTTGGAGACAGCATGGAGTATTGCAGTGGCGGAGCCTAGAAAGGTTGTCCATGGTCTGAAACTTGGACTGGCCATTTCCCTGGTTTCACTGCTTTACTACATCGGGCCTTTGTTCAAAGGCTTCGGAGGCAATGCTAGCTTGTGGGCAGTCATGACCGTTGTGGTCATTTATGAGTCCAACGTAGGAGCCACGTTATGTAAATGCATTAATAGAACCGCCGCAACTTTTCTTGCTGGCGGGCTCGGCCTCGGGATTCACTGGGTCGCAGATCATGCAGGGGAAAAGGCTGAGCCTGTAATTCTTGGAATCTCAGTTTTTCTCTTTGGTAAGTACTAATCCCAGATTATGGTAAAACTTAAGGCAACTTTTTTAGTATCGTTGTTGTTGCTAGTTTTATGTTTTACTAACTTTATTAAACTTCTGTGATTAAATTAATTAAGACTTCAAATTTCTGCAATAGCTGAGTACTAATAACTTTTTCTCCACATAGCATCGGCTGCAACTTTCTCTCGGTTCATGCCAATGGTGAAGGCTCGGTTTGACTATGGTGCAATGATTTTCGTACTTACCTTCAGCTTAATATCAGTTTCTGGCTACCGGGAGGAGATGTTGTTGAAGTTTGCTGGGTCGAGGTTATCCTCCATTGCAACAGGAGTTTCTATCTGCATCCTCATAATCGTGCTTATCTGTCCCATATGGGCAGGAAGTGAACTCCACCGTCTGATTCACCAGAACATGGAAAAACTTGCCGATTCCTTGGATGGTATGATTACAAAACACACATAAATCTACCATTTATATAAATGAGATTAAGCAGAGCAGTTGCGGAATTGCATTAAGAATTGGAAATTAATTGATCAATTTTCAGCATGTGTAGCTGAGTACTTCAAAGAGGATGGAAAGACAACGGATTCCAAGGAGGATCAGGATTACAACAAGAAAATGCAAGGTTATAAATGTGTGCTGAATTCTAAGGCAGCAGAAGAATCCCTGGTAAGGTGTATTTCCCCCTTTTTTTTTTCCTTCTTTTGTTTTTTTTTTTGGGTTGGCTTTGTTGATAATTTAATTATATCAAATTAATTAACATTAATTGTTTTTCTTGAACACTTACAGGCCAATTCTGCAAGATGGGAACCTTCACATGGCATGTTCAATTTTGGGCATCCATGGAAACAGTACCTCAAGATCGGTGCTTCAATGCGAAACTGTGCTTGCTGCATTGAGACTCTAACCAGTTGTTTAAGCTCTGAAATTCAGGTGATTCATCATGAGTTAATCAATTATATAGAAACCTGTTTTTCCCATAGATTGGCTGTTTGAATTCTTTGGCAATTGGTACAGGCACCTACATGCATAAGAAACCACGTCCGTGATGTGTCCATCAGATTATGCTCTCATAGCACCAGTGTGTTAAAGGAATTGGCAACAACAATCAAAACAATGACAAAGTCATCAACAATAGATATCTTAGTTGCGGAGATGAATTTTGCAGTACAAGAACTGCAAAATGCCTTAAATTCCCTTCCCAGCCAGTTTATTCCACCTGAATTAATGACTGTGGAAGGGTCTGCTGATGCTAAAGGAGAGTGTGCCACAGAGTCTGGCATGCCACCACTCCTGGAGGTTCTTCCGCTGGTAACAGCAGTGTCTTTACTGATAGAAATTGCAGTAAGAATAGGAGGTGTTGTGGATGCTGTGGAAGACCTGGCAAGCCTTGCAGAATTCAAGCCTGCAAGGGATCATAAAAGGCCCCAACAAGACAAAACTAAGCCATAGACAAACCCTTTTCAGATACCATTTGAATATGCGGTATATAATCTCATGTGTGCCCCCATATATATAGTTTTTGAACAGGTACAGTGGTTTTCTAGGTTGGGGGGAGTTGGTTTACGGGCGGCTGTTGGGTTCGGTTTGAACCCACACAGCTTTGATGTTCACAAAATGCAGCAGGTGACAACCTGCTAAATGTTAGGACCATATCCCCGTATACTGTATATTGTATAAAGCTTTCAGAAAGTAAATATTGTCATGAAGATGTTGCCAGGCCAGAATATTTTGACTATGCCTAGACAAAGTCAAAGCAGAAAGTACGGAAAGTTACCAACCCCATGGGAAAAGGAAATGGGGTTGGTTTGTTAGAATGTCTATTGCATTACAGCATGAAAAGCACCAATTTGGTTTATGCATCCCACAATATGCGAATCATTGTTGCTTATGTTGCATCAGCAACAACCTTTTTTTTATGCTGCTTTACATGTGACAGGAAACTAGACCACGTTTATATTTCTACTTCAACAATTACTTTGATAGAGACAACTAGAAGTTATCAAATCATATTTCAAGAAATTGATGATGCACAACAATAGACAAGCAAATTCCACAATTGAAGTTAAAGGTTCCATCTAAATACACAACTTCAACAGGTAGAATGCAGTTCAGAAAAGCTAAATTTATATAGGTGGATAATGAAATCGTAAGTTCAGAAGAAATGCTTAAGAACCTGATAAATGATCTATGTATGCAGCTTTCAAAGCATAAGGATGAAATCCAGGTCACCTCCTAATCGCAATTTGTTTGTTGGAAGCCTCAGCCTCATTTTCCTCTGGTGCTTCCAGAAGATGACCTGCCCACCCACGGTTCATAGCCAAGTCCTCCACTGCTACCTTGATCACATCACTTCGAACACCTATGTCAGTTGCATATCTACTCATGCAGTACATTCCAGCAGTGACTGTTGCTACACCAACGGGGCTTGGCATCAGCAACTTTAACGGTGAAGAGAGAAGGGCAGCCAAGGGGGCACCAATTACAGAAGAAGCTTGGCCACTTCTTCCAACCCCTTGCTTGTCCACTATTAGAAGACCAGTTTTGCAGTATAGAGCAAAATCCTCACAGTTGTTCTGAAATATGTCATAATTTCCAAATCCATTTTGAAGAAGATGCATAGCCCTGTGGATAACTGTCTCTGGCAGGTCAGATGCTGCAGTGGTGCATGTGCCTCCACGTACTTTGGCAAGGAAAACTGTTGGGCTCACCCCATATTCAAAGCAGTACAGGGATCCATTTCTAAGGAAGCAATCCAAGCATGAAAGCACTACTCCACTATCTGGCTTCTGGAATCCACAATCAGGAAAAGTTGGACAAGACAATTGGAGGCTTGATATTGAATTGTCTAGATCTGAAGATGACTCCATGCTAGAATCTAATTTTGTCTCTGGTTTGAAGTGAACTACCTTGCTTCCTCCAACATAGATACCTGTACGATTGAACATTCAACATGACCTTTGAATAAACTTTATCCAACTCCCAATCTCATCCATGTTTCAAAAGTAAAATGTATCACCATGCCATGACCTCCACAATGTTTGCACACTTATAGTCTAGAATACTTAAACACCATCAATTAGATGATAAAGTAGAAGTACAAAGAAATCAGATGACAAAAATAGAAATTTCAAGCAAAATCATGGCAAGATGACACTCAACAACTAGGCTTCCTATGCCTAGCGTTGAGGAAATCTAAATTATTGTCAAAAATCTTGACTTTATAAGGATTGGAAGAGAGGGGTTTAAGTTCCAAGGGATTGGAGGAACATTAAACCTGCCCCAAATTTTTCAATAAAAATAATGGGACTAGAACACAAAAGGTTTTCACTTCCAGAAAGTCTAGAAGAGAAGTGAGCCCATTAATACACACTATATTAAGGCAAACACACTGATCACTTTCTTAGAGAAGCAGATGAAAAGTTTTCATCTTTCTATTTCCTTACCCTATATCTTGGCAACCAAACGGACAATTACCATAAAATAAAAGCGAACCAACTTGGGTTTCGGTTGACTTATCAACAAAGGAAACTTACATTTAAAACATGACAAGCACAGAAAGAATTAACCAATCTGAAAACATCACAATTCGAATGACCCAGAAATAACAAAAGCACACAAAAACAGGACCTACGGGCAGAAAGCAAATTGAGACGAATCAATTATGTTAATAACAAGTAATTGGGTAGCAAAAACACAACCACAAAGGAGAATCAAACCTAGGAACAGGCATTGCAGAGTCCCGTGAAATCTAAAGAACAAGAACACAGGAAATTACAGGAAGCATTAGCAGATAAGCAAAAAGAGAAAGAGATACCATGGTGAGAGTAGGTGAAGGCAACTCTGTAGGTGTAAATATGATCTCCCGGCTTGATCTCATCCCTCTCTACTTTGTTCGTGAGCAGACCCATTTCCCTCCTCTCCCTCTCTCTCTGCTCCTCGGTCTTCTCCTCCGATAATGTAGCTCAGCTCTGCTCCGGTAAAGCAAATGCAAAACCCCACCTCAGATTAGACTGTGCTGATCTCAACGCGGTAAGATCTTAGTGGTTCACCGACTGATCGGCCGCTCTATTTATCTTTCTTTTCTTTTTCTGCATGTTTTCTTCTCATTTTCTCTGTTGACTTCTGTTCTGAGGGTAGAATTGGAATTCAGATCAACCAAAGTAAAGGACGTTTTGAGCAATGCTAGGGGCACTCGCCTCCTGCACTCTCCGGCCATCACTTCCTCTTTCATTGGGCCACGTTTTTTTGTTTTTTAAGAGGTTGCATTCAAAACCTTAAAAAAAAAAAACAAACTTACGTGGCCCAATGAAAGGGGAAGTGTTGGCCGGAGAGTGCAAGAGGCGAGTGCCCCTACCACTGTTCAAGGAGGTTTTGACAGCACAGCAACCGCATGGAGCGATGTGTTTTCGATGGAGAAACAGTAAAAGACAAAAGTTGGTTCGTTGCCCCTTTCATAAGTTATTCTCCGCTTACCAATTTGGTCCCTCAACTTTCAGATTTTACCAAAATTATCCCTCAACTTCAGAAAGTACTAAACTTGCCCCTAAACTTTAATATCTAGTACCAAAGTAGTTCTCAAACTTTGAAGATAATACTAATTTAGTCCTTAAACTTTGAAGACAAGAACCAATTTAGTTCTCAAACTTTGATTACAAATACCAATTTGGTTTTTTAATTTTGATTATATATATATTTTTTAGATAGAATGTAAAATTTTTATTTATTCAATCACTTAATGTACAAAGAACAGCAAAAATGCTATTACAGTTAATGAAAAACTATTATTTAAACTATACTTAAGCCTTCACAACAACCTAACCCCTTACTGTACTGCAATATGCATAGGTAGTACAAAAGATTTTGGTTTTGAAAAACTCAAAATCTTATTTTTTACATCATATTGAATATATCAAACAATCACCCATGTAGACTAAAATTTTTGCTTATGAATTCTGGTATTCCTTTCCTTCCAAACATGATATACTACTATAGTCTAAGCTAGTTTAATAAGAGTTCAGTGTAATGCCCTTCTTTTGATCCTTTTCCCTATCCAAGCCAACAACCCTTGCCAAGAATATAAGAGGGGAATATCTAATATATGACATAAAGTATTCCAAATTTGTTTTGTAAAACGACATTGGAAGAATAGATGTTCGTTGGTTTCTAAAGCAGAATTGCAAAAGATATGAGTGTCATCATTACCTGGAGTCTAGTGTTTTTGTCTACTTTTTGTTGTTTAAATGATCAAGTACTGCCAATCAGCTAATAAAGCTGTCTTGGGGACTGAACCAGAAAACAAAATCAATTTGTGCTAGGGAGCTTTGATCTGCTTTTTCCTTAACCAATTCCAAGTACTTTCATGTTCGAAAAGTGGTTGAAGAAGAGGGAGCCCAAATCACAGTATCCTTCTCTCCTTCCCTTGGATATAACTTGTCAAAAAGAGCCATTTGAATTTGCACAAGTTGTGGACAACATGCAGGGAGCCAATTCCAGAATTCACCACATAAGATACCTTAGCATTTAGAGAAATACTTGAATTCTATACAATTTTAGTGTCATATACTTCTATTAAGGGGCTACAAGGATGCCAATAGTCATGCCAAAGGTAGGTGTCCTTACCATTTCCAATTTTATGTCATATCAATCTTCTAGTTTGAGTTTTGAGATTGAGAAGCTTCCTCCATCCCCAAGAGGCATTTGTAGGAATATTCACAGTCTAAAAGTTGATATATAAATAAAAATATATCACGATAAAAAAATATGATTATTTAATTTTACACGTTATTAATATTTTTTAAAAAAATTGATTTTATGACAAAGTAATAAATTATATGACACTTCTATTAATAGAAAGATTTTTTTCATATTAAAAATTAAAATTTAAAGACAATCTTAATGCTTTTTAAAGTTAAAGAATAATTTTTAATATAAATTTATAAATTGAGGCAATAAATTAATATTTTAACCTTATTCTCCAAGGACAGTCATCGGCATTCTATTGATCTTTTCTTTTTCTTTTTTTAAACAAAAGGAAATATAGGTCATGGGGCAAATATATATGTATATATTTACATATAAAGTAAGAAAGTTGTATTCAATTTAGATAACATCACCAAAATTTATATAAGATTATTTGACCTTGATCTCTGAAGAGGCAATGCAGTTTTAAGGAGTTACTAAGTCCCGATGTATACACAATTATTATTATGTTTACACAATTATTATTATGTTTACACAATTATTACTTACAAGTTACAACGCATGGTTGTGCAAGAATCAAGCTATATTGGAATTAATTTCCACAAAAGATGGTCCAGTTGTACACTGCCACCTGGAATTCTGAATCTTTTTCTAACATGTTTCTTAATTCTTTGGCGCACTTGGCATCTTTGGCAAGTAAGAGAGCAAAGCCTCCACCGCCGGCTCCGACGAGCTTGTAGCCGGAGCAGTAAGGGGAAGCGGATTCAAAGAGCTTGTCGACAAACTGGTTGCTGCAGTGAGGGTCGAGTTCTTGATGCAGTCTCCAAGCTTCCAACATGATCTCCCCTAGTTCATCCACGTCACAGTTCATCAATGCTTCCCTACCGATCTTTGCCAGCTCGGCCAGCCGCTTGATGCTGGAGATGAGGAGGTTATCCCGCCGGAGATACCGGAGAACCACCTTTTGTAGTACTTGATGTGCAAGTCGAACCTGTGCAGTAAATTCAACAATCTTAGTTTAAAAGCTTGCTGGAAGTGGAACAACAAAAATGGAAGGCTAAAAGGAACTTACTTGACCAGTAAATACCACAAGCAATCGTTGCTGCAGCTCTGTAATCAACTGAGGCGATGTCAAAAGAGGAATGACTTGGAGCCGCAATGGTATTCCGGGATAACTTGCAGTGAATTTAATACCGGGGTATAAGCCTCCAATTTGATCTTGCCAGCCACCTCCTGTTCCCATGAGCTGCTCCAATACCAGAACAAGTCTGGCTACATTTTCATTGCTTTCATCTCCGTTAACAATCTGGAGAAGCCCTTTCACAACAGCAGCTGCTAGGATGCTGGAAGTCCCCAAGCCACTGCCTCGGGGTACTTTGGCCCATGTCTTTATTTGCAAGCCCGTACATACAAGAACCTTTTCATGCAAAATTCCGGTCACAAGCAATGCACATTTTACTAGCCTAAATGGATCATTAACATCAAAGGGAGCAGCAATAGAGGAAGGAACTTCAACGTGTAGCTCATTCCCGCAATCATCACTAATCAGTACTCCACTTGTTTTTGTTGTCTCTATGATGGTGCCAATTGGTAGAGAACCTTCCAAGCTTATTGCCATGTTTAAAACACACCCAGCACGCTCTAAGCTCCATGGAGGAGTATCACTCCAGCCACCAACAAAATCTACCCGGACTGGTAATTCAACTTTAACTCTTCTTGGGCAGAACGGGTGATCCACATTGCCATCAAGTTTATTGTTCTTAAAAGGTGAAGTAGGCTTGCTGGAGGAGTCCAAGAGATGTTCTACAAAATAAAAAGTAGGTTTAGTAAGCCAAGAAGAAAAGGCAGTGGAGCTTTAGAAATTGAATAAATTTGAATGTAAAAACAAAGTGTTAGAAGCACAATGAGGTAATACGAAGACAGAAATCTTTAAAGATGTGAGCAATCATTGAGTGATTTTTTAGAGTAACAGTTGTTAACTTAGAGATATTTGTAAATATACTCACTGAACCATACCTTTAAAGCCATACCTAACTGCAGATGCAGTTTCATCAGCAACTGCAGCCCAAACTTTGTGTTCTAACTTAGAAGCTTCTGTTTCATCTCTGCATGCTCGAAGAAGATCGACTTGTACCTGATATGCACGACTTTTGGGAAGAATCTTAGAGTTCTGCTCCATAAGTTTGGGACAAAGGTCAAGGAAGTCCTTACATGTTTCAACTCCTAAAAGTTCTTTCTGAAGAATCTCTTCACACAACTGAGACAAATTGCGTCCAAGCATACCATAATTAATGCAGGCTTTGGCAATTCCAGAAGCAAGATCTGATTGATGATTACTGGACCCAGTGCACATCTGTGTAAAGTCAATTGAACGATGCAACTCTTCCAAGCTGACGCGTTGTGAGCTTCTCCATAAGGGAAGAAAATATTTATTTTTTTGTTCACTCAAGCCCATCAACCACATTCCCACATTAAGCATTTCAAAATAAGAAAGGATGGGGAATAGCTTTGCATTCCATAAACATTTCTCCTGACTACTAGTTGAGGTCCACAGGTCACTCTCCTGAATATCTAGATCATGCATTACCTTCTCCCAGGGTTTCCCACAAAATGTCCCATCCCTAGTGATTGAATTTTTGGGATTATCATGGAGGCCACAAAAAACTAGCACTCTGTCAGAGCTTCCTACCAGTGGAACCTCCCAAAGGCAATGGCGGTCAGGAAGGATGAACTTAAATGAATTGTCTGCTGTACTATTATTGTCACCTGGAACATTAATACCAACAACAATAGATTGGGAACCAATCTGCATTCCCCCTGATATGTGTGAGTCATATATGAGAGAATCTTCACCAATTGAGACACCAGGTTCTATTTTGCTGGAAAGAACCACAGCAGATGCTGCAATGTCTGACACAGTGGTTGCAGGAATCGAACATAAGTGTCTTCGACCTACAAGTGCTGAATCAGCTCCGCTAAGGTGATCCAAAACTTCACTTGAGGTTCCAAAATGTAAAAACAGAAAATCATCTGCATTGAAATAATTGAGCAAGAACCACATAAATAAACAAAACCCCAAAGATGATAACAATGAAGAAAACGTTAGGTTTTTAATACTTAAAACGAAGTTTAACATACTGGCACAATAGCTGAACATTTTTTGTTTTCCCAATTTGCTGACCAGTGCTTCTCCCATTGGGCGCTGTCTTAACCAATCATGTTTACTAGGTACCCAAGCTGCCACTAGATCTTCATACAAACTCATCTGCATAAGGATGTATAATGAGATTAGAAACTGTCCACAGTTAATAGATTTCAGAACAGTATGTACCATCAATATAGATGCATAATTCCATGAAATTTCGTTTCTTTAAAAATGACTAGCAGTTTCAACCTAACACTGATCAGATTTCAACAATAATCACCACAAATGATAAGTTTCAAGCAAGGGAATAACAATGGTTGAAAAGTGAAAAAATCAGGGGGACTGAAGAAGGTTTCTTTGTTAATGTTTTTATAGAATATAGAAGAGGATAACAAGAGGTCTTAGAGAAAAGCACTAATCGTGAATATTTATCTAAATAGAAGGAAGAATTTATCAAAAGGCCATGTTTGAGGCAATTAAGCTGCAGAAACAAAGGTAAATTATGAGAATAATCAGCCTGCCTCTTTTGTGCTCTTTAGAAGCTCTGAAATCAATGGTGGGCAAGAACATGCAAGGGCAACAAGCTCAATCCAAGCTTTTCCCTTAGATGCTATTATTCCTGTGTCAAGTAGTGCTCTACCGTCATCTAGTATAGCATGACTCTTAGCAAGATCTTCCACACAAGGTTTCTGTAGGAGATTGTCAACTAAACTAAGCATATAACTTTCTTCTTGGATTCCAGTCTTGGATGCCACAACAACACCATGATTAGCAGCAATATCAAGTGTGATGGGCACAGTGACTATGCAGGATGCATCCTGGGGGAGAATCAATGTCGAGGCATCAAAACATGGAAGAACATCACCGGTCATGATGAATATTCCACCTACACAATACAAGTTCTGTATATGAGCATAGGGAGGAAAAAAAAAAGCAACTACTCTAACAATTTAATCAACAACCCAGAGCTCAGATGAGCAAAATTACAGGATAAAGGAAGCTAAAGTGATGCTATCTAACAACTTAGTATCATGTAGTTGGGTGATCTATCCCTCAGCTTTCTGAGGACAACTGAAACAGCAAAGGTGTGCATGCCAACTTAAGGAAACATACAATAAATGCCAGATATTAAAGGGATCCATATTCAATAAATTCAGTTGACTACCTGATGTTCATGTTGGCTACATTCATCAGCCTACTAACCCAATCTTCTACCCACTTAGCCTCCCAACCCTGCCCACCCACAGAAATAAACTGGAATCCTATATAATCTTCAATTTAGCTAACATGTGAGATACTTAGTAAAACACCCACCCAAGTACCGCCACAACTGAAAAGCAAAAGGTCAAATAAGTGGGAACAAAAAGTCATGGAGCATATTAGAAATGAACAAAATGCAAATCACACTAAACAAACAAAAAACATGGTAAGATACCTTCATTCTTGAATGCCTGTCGGGCACATGAAGCAACAGCAAGTATATGATCAAAGAGCAGTGGGACTGGCCCATCAGGATCATCTCCAGCCAAAAATGGAAGTGGCAAGAAAACTTTCCCCATAGGATTTGCCCACGGGACCCTTTTAGAGTCGCCTCCTGCATGAAGCAATAATATATGCCTCTTGGTCATGAATCTAACCATTTGCACCTCAGAAACCTGATCCTTGGACATTCCATGCTCGATGGAAGATCCAGAACTGCTACCATTTTCAATCACCACCTGTTGATCATTTCTATCCCATCAAGATGAGTAATTCAACAGTTGAGTTGACCAACTGCACGGCAACACAGATTACAAACAATGCACAAGTGCTACTGCAAGAAGGGCAACTGCCAAAGCCAATAGTCACCTAAGTGCTAACAGAATGAAGGAAAGGAAGGGAAGAGAAAGATTAAACAAAGCAACTAATGAATAACATTATATCACAGTTCAAAAACTTTCCAGTTTCTGAAATTTCCATCATCAAGGAAACTGTACTTTCAAATTATGACAAGGTCCAAATTATGAACATACTAAATGTTAGATGGTGCTCCCATAAATCAAAAGGCTGCATATTGCTTATGCAAGAAGGCATCAATTGAACCAGAAATCATTCTTCTTTACTAGAAAGATTTCAACAGAACCTATGATTTTCCTTTTTCATTTTGTATAAACAGCATTGAGACACGTGTCGATAATTCTAATTAAAAATGTGATCTTGATTTAATGACTGAATTATTACCTCAGACCCAGGATCCATGCCAAGCTTCTCGTAATGCCTGGCGAGCGCATGAATGGCATTGAGCGTGGCAGCTCCGGAGCCGATCCGTTGTCCATCTGGGTCTGGCACTGCAATAGTGACGGTGGAGGCCGCGATTCGGCCCATCCGCTTGGCTCGCTTGAGCTGCCACTCGTAAAGCTGCGCTTGCTCAGGGCTAGCCGCTGTTAACACAATGGCATCCCAGGTGGGAACCCTAGCGGAATGCCTCACTGACAACCTCAGATGGTACCATGACTTCCGCAGAATTGAGGCTAAGTCTGGTCTCTGTTTGGTTCTCGATACCCTTCTTTCTCTTCTGGACTCCATGTCGTCGGAGCTCCGTCGGAATGTCGGGAAATTGAGGACTGGCGAGTGGAGTTCGTAGACTTTTGACTGTTATAGCAGAGACTCCTGAACCGAGGAGATGATAGAGGAATTTAATTATGGGAACTGTCCACGTAAGGAAATTGTCTATCTTCCTTTTTTTTTTTTTTTTTTTAGTTTAAACCCCCCATTTTGGTCCATCAACTATTGTACAAACCGCTGATTTAGTTCTTCAACTTAAAAAATCCCTGATTTGTTCCTTACTATTTACCATTTTGACCCCGAGTTAGCCCTTCCATTAAATTTTTGGTGAGATGGCCTATTAACTGAGAGAATGAAAGTGACATGTCCAAATATTTAATACATAAACTGACAACAAGGATAAATAAATGATGTGGCTAAAAACCCGACCACCTAATCAAACAAATATAATTATTCAATCCATCAAATTTACAATTTTACCCTCATCTTCTTCCTCAGCATCCTCC
>BPVZ01000038.1:132764-150408 GCA_020521535.1 Rubroshorea leprosula
GAGAATAGCAACTTTGAAGACTTCCACCCTGAGAGTGGAACAGAGCTCCTTGACTGGAGAGGCAATGCCTGTTCTGAAAGGCACCAATCCTGTATTCATGGATGACTGTGAATTGCAGGCAAAAGAAAATATGGTTTTTGCAGGCACAACAGTTGTGAACGGTAGCTGTGTCTGTGTTGTAGTGAACACTGGGATGAACACTGAGATTGGGAAAATACAGAGACAGATACATGAGGCATCTTTGGAAGAGGATGATACTCCCTTGAAGAAGAAGCTGGATGAATTTGGAAGCAAGCTTACAACTGCCATTGGACTTGTTTGTCTCGTTGTGTGGCTCATCAACTATAAAAACTTCCTCTCCTGGGATGTTGTAGATGGATGGCCTTCACATGTTCGTTTCTCTTTTGAGAAATGTACCTACTATTTGAAGATAGCCGTTGCCCTTGCAGTAGCTGCAATTCCAGAAGGCCTTCCAGCTGTGATTACAACTTGTTTAGCACTTGGCACAAGGAAAATGGCACAAAAAAATGCAATTGTACGGAAGCTTCCTAGTGTTGAGACATTAGGATGCACAACTGTGATATGTTCGGATAAAACTGGGACTCTGACCACGAATCAGATGTCTGTGGCGCAATTCTTTACACTGGGTGGGAAAACCACTTCTTGTCGTATTTTCCATGTTGAAGGAACAACTTATGATCCAAAGGATGGTGGAATTGTGGATTGGAATTGCTATAACATGGATGCTAACCTACAAGCCTTGGCTGAAGGATGTGCAGTTTGCAATGATGCTGGCATTTTCTGTGATGGTCGCCTTTTCCGAGCTACAGGTTTGCCCACAGAAGCAGCTCTGAAGGTTTTGGTTGAGAAAATGGGGATTCCAGATACCAAGATGAGGAATAAGGTCCGTGACAAGCAGCTTGCTGCAAACTATATGATTGACCAGAGCACAGTTAAATTAAGTGAGTTAAAACTGTCTCCTATTCTTTTTATCAAAAAAAAAAAAAAAAAACTTTCCCCCTATTCTAGAATTTATGCCATATGTCGGGTGATTATTTTTCATCCTTTGATTTATGTATTGTTTCCTGGGTATAGGCTGCTGTGACTGGTGGACTAAAAGATCCAAAAGGGTTGCTACGTTGGAGTTTGATCGCATCCGGAAGTCAATGGGTGTTATAGTCCGAGAGCCCACAGGGCAGAATCGGCTTCTTGTCAAGGTATCTGTTGCTTTGTTTTGAGTATTGTTATGGCTTTATTGATTATAACTTTACTAAATTTTCTGAATGTTTGCAATTTAGTCTGTCTCTGCTGATGTTTAAATGGTCAAAATAAGTGTGCAGATATTGTGGTTTGGCAAGGCAAAGAGGGAAGAGGGTGAAAGGGGAGGGGGGTGATTTAAATCTTTGATATGTGACCCAAGTTGGTTTTTTGTTTTGGACTTGACCCTGCAATATGTTGAATCTCAAAGCTTGAATGGTATGAAATGGTATATATGTACATATATAGAACAGATTTACTTGTGTTTTGCATGATAGTTTTCAATGGATGAAAATTTCTTAAGAAAATAACCAGGACATTTACTTGTGTTTGAGAAAGATAATAATAATAAAAAAAAAAAAAACTTTGAGTGCTAATAAAGGCTATGGTATCTTTGCACTTGACCATACAGCCATGTTAATCCTGCTTATTCTGAACCATAACATGTTTCTGGTGACTTATCATGTATTTGTAGGGTGCTGTTGAGAGTCTATTGGAGCGCAGCTCTTATGTCCAACTGGCAGATGGGTCTCTTGTACCAATAGATGAACCTTGTAGGCATCTATTAGTTTCCAGGGTCCAGGAGATGAGTTCAAAAGGATTGAGATGCTTAGGATTGGCTTATAAGGATGACTTGGGAGAGTTTTCAAACTACTATTCTGACAGTCATCCTGCCCATAAGAAGTTGCTTGATCCAACCAGCTACTCTTCCATTGAAAGTAACTTGGTCTTTGTAGGGGTTGTCGGAATCAGGGTGAGCATAGGCAGGCAGTTTTATATTTCACTAGTTTGTAAAGTGTCAAATCCATGATTTCAGAGATTTTATGTGCTAAGCTTGTCTAACAGGATCCTCCACGTGATGAAGTTCATAAAGCAATTGAGGATTGTAGAGTTGCGGGGATTAAAGTTATGGTGATAACTGGAGACAATAAATCTACAGCTGAGGCTATCTGTCGTGAAATTAAATTGTTTTCTGCAACAGATGATCTTGCTGGGAGAAGTTTTACAGGTAAAGAGTTCATGGCTCTTCCCACTTCACAACAAATTGAAACTTTGTCAAGACATGGTGGGATGGTTTTCTCTCGTGCTGAGCCTAAGCATAAGCAAGATATAGTTAGAATGCTAAAGGATATGGGAGAAATTGTTGCAATGACTGGAGATGGTGTGAATGATGCACCCGCACTGAAACTTGCTGACATTGGAATAGCCATGGGCATAACAGGAACTGAGGTAAAATATCATCCATTGATTCTTTTACTATTTACAACTATAATCTGCATGTGCTTTTGCTTAAAGCTTAGAACCAAGCTTTAGCATTGAATGTTAAATCACTGCTGCCTAAGGCTTCCTAGAGCTATTGAAATCTTGTTCCATTTCAAACTCAATTGCCCATCACTTGATATTCCAGGTAGCAAAAGAAGCTTCAGACATGGTTCTGGCTGATGACAATTTCAGTACTATTGTATCTGCTGTTGCTGAGGGCCGCTCAATTTATAATAACATGAAAGCTTTTATCAGGTATGTTAAGTCTCTTAGCTCTTTAGCTTTTATCGGTACTATGGAGAAATGCTTTGTTCATTTCCTTAATTTGCAGATACATGATATCATCCAATGTTGGAGAGGTCATATCCATATTCTTGACTGCTGCTCTGGGGATACCGGAATGCCTGATACCTGTGCAGCTTTTATGGGTGAATCTGGTTACGGATGGTCCACCTGCCACAGCACTTGGATTTAACCCTGCTGATGTTGATATAATGTGGAAACCACCCCGCAAAAGTGATGATGCTCTCATTAATTTCTGGGTTCTCTTCCGTTACTTGGTTAGTATTGATTAGCACTCATCATGCTCTCTATGACGTCCTAATGGGAATTAGTCATTATCCATAATTGATAATTGTGATTTTGGTTTTACATATTATAGTCCAATGCGGGGCAATTACATTTCTGCAATTGCAGGTTGTTGGTTTCTATGTGGGGATTGCTACCGTTGGCATCTTTATCTTGTGGTACACCCAAAGTTCCTTCATGGGCATCAATCTTGTTAGCGACGGCCATACGTTGGTTGAATTATCTCAGCTTCGCAACTGGAGGGAGTGCTCGACATGGTCAAACTTCACTGTGGCTCCATACACAGTTAGGGGGACTCGCCAGATCAGCTTCTCAAATCCTTGTGACTACTTCATCACTGGCAAGGTGAAGGCAATGACTCTGTCCCTCTCTGTCTTGGTAGCAATTGAGATGTTCAACTCCCTGAATGCACTTTCCGAAGACAATAGCCTGGTTACAATGCCGCCTTGGAGGAATCCTTGGCTTCTGGTTGCCGTATCAGTCTCATTGGGACTCCACTGCCTCATACTCTATGTCCCATTCCTTGCAGATGTTTTTGGCATCGTTCCGTTGAGCCTGAATGAGTGGCTTTTAGTCATCCTGGTCTCTTCACCTGTGATTCTTATTGACGAGATTCTCAAATTTGTAGCAAGGAGCACGAGACACAGAAAAAGGAAAGAAAAGACAGCATAATTCCGTCTAAAGTTGAATCAAAAGAATTTCCAGCGGCAATACTGGCTGATCAGAAGAAATATCCAGATTTTTGCTTCTCTTTTTTCTGTATTAGGATGTTTAGTATGGTTCGAATCGGTACATTACACTGAAAGAATTTAATAGAAAGAAAAATTTTGAGAACAAATTTCACACATAATGATAAGTTATGAGCTTAGCTCCATTATCCTCAACTCATCAAGTTCAGATTCAAAGTCAGTTGATAAATCTTTCACCTTCATCATGGTTAATACTTGATCCAGAACTGCATATATTTCATCACATCTAGGATGTGATTTATCCTCCACAATAAACTTATGCATCTCACCTCCCTCTTCAATGAGACTATATCCTGCAGCCTTTGTAATCTGACAACCCTTCATCACCATCCTTAGCCTTGCAACCCCATCCCATCGGCCTGCAGATGCATATATGTTGGAAAGAATAACAAAGTTTCCTGGATTCCATGGTTCGAGCTGAAAGAGAAATTCTGCCGCTTTTTCAGCCAGCTCAACATTATTGTGGAAGCTGCAAGCTCCAAGAAGAGCTCCCCATACTGCAGAATCTGGTTTCATTGGCATAGTTTTGATGAAATCATAAGCTTCTTGCAATCTTCCTGCACGGCCCAGGAGATCAATCATGCAGCCATAATGCTCCAACTTGGGAGCAATGCCATACTCTTTCTCCATTGATTCGAAAAGTTCCTGGCCTCTTTCCACCATCCCTCCATGCGTGCAGGCTAAGAGAAGTCCCACAAATGTGACATCATCTGGTGCAGTTCCTTCTTCCTGCTGTCATCAGCAATGAAACAAAGGGTAAACCAAAAAAGTCCAAGGTGAAGGTCAAGGAACTATAGAAAGGACTGCTCACCAGCATTTTGTCATAAAGCTCAAGAGCATCATTACATTTTCCATGAACAGCAAGGCCCGTGATCATTGAATTCCAAGAGCACAAGTTTCTCCTCTTGCCCATGTTATCAAACACCCGCCTTGCTACCTCAATTTTACCACACCTTGCATACATTTCTAGCACGCAGTTGCTCACGTACAAATTCTGAAGTAACCCATTTGCTCTTGCATACCCTTCAATCCTCTCTCCAACCTCTAGAGCTCCAAGGTTTGCACAGGCTGGAAGCACACTGGCAATGGTCACTTCATTAGGCTTCACTCCTTTCTCCTTCTCCATCCTCAAAAACATATCTAAGGCTTCCCTATACTGCCCATTCTGTGAATACCCAGATATCATTGCAGTCCAAGAAACCACGTTCCTCTCCTGCATCGACTCAAACAATTCCAAAGACCCCTTCATATCCCCACTCCTAGAATAACCCGAAAGCATCGCATTCCAAGTGGGTAAGTTTCTCACAGACATTTCATCAAATACTCGGCGAGCCCATTCCAACATACGCAACTTTGCATACATGTCAAGCAAAGCAGTCGAGGCAAAGCAATCGGCCTCGAAACCGGATTTGACTAAGCTAGCGTGGATAATTTGGCCATGGAGAGGGGAGGGAAGCAAGGCACACGCAGGGAAGAGGAAAGTGAAAGAGAGTTCGTTCGGCTGGCAGTTCTGGAGACACATCCTCGAGTAGAGGGAGAGACATTTGTAGGGTTGGTTTTGAGAGGCGTACGCTTGGATGAGCTTGTTATAGAGGAAGACAGTTGGAGTTGGAATAAGGTCGAACAGGTTCTGGGCATAAGGGATGTTGGGGATTTGGAGGAATCCCACTATGAGACTCTTGGTTTGGTGGTTTAAGCCTAGTCTCAGGCTTTGGGAGAGGATTTGTTTCAAATGGTTCATAACAAAAGTGATTACTTTACGTTTAACAAAGACTTCAAAATAAACATGATTTTATTGTGCTTTTGGCTTTTGCATTATAGGAGCAAGTGGAAACTCCAGTTTACAATAGAATCCATGACAAAAGGAAGAACTTGGCAAAGAAAAGCAAAAATGGGAAAAGAAAAGAATTTAATTCTTAAAAAATATAAAAATGATCATCAGTATGGCTTGAGCTAGACTGTACAGACATAACAAATGCTGTGGCACTTATAATATGAGCCAGTTCTAATAGTAAAATCCCTCCCTCCAGCGCTAGTTCTATGCATAGTTAGCACTTAGCAAAAGTGAATTTCATATGCACAAGAGGATAGAAATTCATTGAATTCTCAGAAATATGAAGACTGATCATGAAGAACATTCAAGTGAGCAAGTATTCTTGCCGAAAGAGATTTCATGCTACTGTTGCCTCGTTGTGTCAAATCCACCAGAGGCATTTGAGCAGAGGGTCCATACTTCTGTTTGTACTCTGGCAGCCGGAAAATCCTTTCTAAAGCACTTAGACTCTTTTCCTGGAGCATGAGGGAGGGTGAACCAAGGAACTTTATCATTGGCTGTATGGCATTTGCTTCTGCAAGTACCTTACTACCACTTTGCAGTCTTTCACCTTCAATTAAAGTCAAAAGTGCATCTAAAGAAGCCTCACACGCTTGAGGATCTGATTCTCCAAGAGCCCTTACAAGGGGTCTTACTGCATCAGCCTCCACAAGGCAAAATGATGATTCAATAGAGCAGATTCCACCATGAACCGGGCAGCTAGTTTCTGGTGGAGCTGATAAGCACCAGAACCCTTTCCGCTTTGGTCCTGAATGGCTCAGCCTTGGTGAACTCTGTGAAAAACGACAAAGAGAGATGGCTGCATACTTTTTGGTCAAGGCAGTACCATAATCCAGCAAGTGAACCAGTACTGGGATAATATCAGCTTCAGCTGCTCTCTTTTGCCATTCCAAATTTATTGGATCAGTGAAACGACATATAGCCCCAACAGCATTTTCTAATAACGGCACTTTGTGGGAATCATTATGCCTGCCTCTCTGAAGAAAACTGACTATTATCGGAATCCCACCAGCACCCAGTAGCCACTCAGTGATCGGAGGGTTTTCAGGAAGGTCAGAAATAATGCCCAAAGCAGAAGTGGTCTCTTCTTCATCATCAGAAGTTTGGATGATTCTCAATAGAGTTTCAAGCCATTTCTGACCCACAAGCTCTAGGATAGTGGCTTCGTCACCATCCTTCACCAAGCAACAGAGCAACTTCACAGCATTTGACCGTATCTTTTTGTCATTATGCTCACATAACTGAACTAGTACTTGTATAGCTGAGCACTGTTAATGTCACAAATAAGTTACTGTTGATACAACAAGATCTGCAAAAGCTATTTGGATTTCCAAGATAGATGATGCAAACTTCACAATGAATTTAGACATCAATGTCCAGCCAGAAAGAAACATACCTGTGTTAGCTTCGTCTTGATATCTGCTGCAGAAGGGGATTGGCACAAGGCTAGAAAGATCTGGAGAATGCTTTGTTGGATTTCTGGTCCAGTCAGGGTAATCAAAGAGAACAGCCTGAAAATATCCTCTTCTGGTTCCAACAAAGTGATTGGTGTCTCACTGCAGTCTTGTGACGCAGTGGATAATGCAAGATGCATAATTGTGGCTGCTACCTGTCCTCTCAAGCTTGATGATGAACTGTGACGGAGGAGAAGGTCAAGTAGGGGTTCTACCACACCTTCTCTAATCATCTGCAAGCCATTTCTTGGTACACTTGAGAGATTTCGAAGAGCTCTAACAGCAACTGTTTTCATCTCAATATCACCATGTGAGACTAAGTGGAGAAGTGGGGCCAATACCCCTCCTTCAAGAAGAACCACCTTATTGTGGTCAGTCAACTCCATATCTGACAAAGTTGTTGCCATTGTCATTTTTATATCTTCTGACCCTGCAGAAAACCCAAAAAATTAGGATGTTACTTCAAAATGATGCAAAAACGGTTGATGGATTACTATTTGGTACACAATTCTAATGGCACAATGCAAAAGCTGAAGTCCGCCTCAAAATGGACACAACATAGATACAAGGAACTGATGCAGGAAAAACACATTAAGAACTGCAGTAATAATGGTATCACCTTATCATTGGATACTACCACCGAGAAAATGGAACAGGAATGAAATCCAGATCTTATCAGCTTTACAAAAGAAATCCTATCCTGGTTTTGAGATTATACATGGATGTTAGCATCAACAGACCCATCTTGACAAACATTTCTATTAGAGTTCAAGTTGACACTACACAGTTGAAACACCAGAATTAGCTAACTTTGATAGATAAACCCACTATTATCTCTAAATGCAATCTCCTTTTCTCTTCAAGTATATGCCAGATTAGCTATGATATTATTTTCAAAACTAATTTCCATAGCTTTTCAATAACTAGGTATCTTAAGTCACCTGCATATAAAACTGATACAAAGTTAAGAAGCAAAAGGTAATCTGTTAAGGCATTAAACCTTCAAAGAGACGCTGAAGCAAATGTTTAAAATAATTTGCCCTTGCCATTTGTATAATGTTAAGATCAGAGAATGAAAGAATTTCCAATAGCTCCTCTGCATCTCTGGCAGATTGATTGTCATCACCACTCGACATTGTCACCAAGAGAAGGATGCAACCCTGAACTTTCCCAATGCAATCTCGTAGCAAATCACATTTTGATAGTTCCAATAGCAATGTCACAGCTAGCCTCCTTTCTTCAACACGGCGCCCCAGAGATCGAACAATAGAATCAATTGCATTGTCAACTTTTGCAACTCTTTCCTGCATCATTTTGATTTGGAGTTAGGGGGAGATGAGTCGGGGGGAGATGAGTCAGGAGGAGATGAGATTATCTGAATTTCTAGTTCACTAGAATCAATGTTTATGCTAGGAACTTGATTCTAGACCAAAGTGGAGAAATTAGGTTTGTCCAAATGAGGGATATAGAGATTAATATGATCTCAGGAAAGATACATAAATAGTTTATCATTTAGTATCTGAATTGTATCTCTTAATCGAACAGTTAGGGACAGAATGCAGGTGCATATATATACATATAGGGATTAGTGTTTATCCACCTACCTCCTAAAGATTAGGAGGAAAATTACTCTAAAACTATGTCATTTTAATGAAGCACCACGAGAAAGGACACAAGCCACTCTAATTCATGCTTTAAAAATATGGTATTTTATTCTTTTTCAATGAGAGTTTATTGAAATGGCTTAGTTTTCGGATAATTGTCCTCCTAATCTTTAGGAGGCAAGGTGGATAGACACTATTCCCATTATATATATATATATATCAAGTCAGCAGAATGAAAGTAAAACTAAACTATTCATGATGATGAAGCAATAGAAAAATAACATCCAGGTATGTGCATTCTCTATCTTCCATGGGTGAAACTGATTCCTGAACATCTCTAATCATAATGATGAAAATCCACATAATTCCATTATCTAGAATCAAAATATCCAGTTTCAGTTATAGTACCTTAGCATCATCACTATCTTTTGACAAATAGTGAAGGATGGCAAGCACTTGATTCCTTAGGTCACGATTTCTGGAAGCAAGAAGTTGAATAAGAATTGGTATGTAGTTCTCCAATACCACCCATTCTCGGTGCGCGTCTCTTTGTTTACAGAGTTCCATTAGCTGCTCAAGACAATGAAGCACCTCTTCTTCTTCTTCCTCTTCTCCAGACATGAGTTTTTCTTTCATGGAAGCAATTGTTATCATGGTATTCCGGTCCCTCCATTCTTCTATTGATTGTCTCAATTTTTTATTAGGCCGTAGGACTGAGGTATCTAGAGGGGTCATGGTCAGAGGACAGAGGTTGTTTCCCTCTGCAAACCACTTTTCAATTGCACTTCTCTCAAATGTTTGTCCTGAAGAAGTCTCCACAGGATCCATCATTACATCCCTAGTGATTGGGCAATAAAATGATTGGAGAGGCTCCAGTGGTTGACTACCTAAGGAATTCCGCTTGGTGAAATACTTGATCTCTCTCTCCTTAGGAGATGAAGCAGCATCAGCTCTTTCTAACAAAGAAATTATCTGATCCATTTGTATTGCTTCAGCCATGTCCTTCCTCAGCCTCGCATTTTCAATCTCACTTTTGAAATCTTCAAATTCCTTTTTCAAAGCTGACCTCTCATTAGGTATTCCAACAGCTTCTGCAATGAGAACCAGCAAATTATTTGCATAAGAGCGATCAACATTTCTCTCCTGTATTCCAGACTCAATTTTATCCATTATCTGCTCTTCTGCTATAGCTGCCCTGAACTCAGCCCTCTGCATGCTGTCTTGGACTTCTCCAATCTCCTCAATTATACTAGAAGAAAGATCCAACGAGGTTAATGGAAAAAGACTAAGAGCCCGGCTTATCTCTCTGGTGGCATCCTCGAGGTGCTTATCTATGGCACGACAATTCATCAAGAGATATACTTTGTTTCTCTTGGTGCATTCCAAAGTCAGTTGCTTAGCAGCTTTTATTTCTCGATTGAGAGCCTCAATAGCATTGTTTAAGCTCTCAGAATTACTGGCTCCCTTTCTCCTTAGCTCCTTTAAAACTGGGACAATCCTGTCCAAATAAGCTGCAAGTTGACTGAAACTCTCCTTCTTGAAAAGAACATTGTTTGCAGAAACTATGATCTCAAGAATACCCTCTATAGTCTGAGAAAGTAGTTCCGAAGCTGGAACAGCCGAGGCGCTGGAGACTATGTCTATTGCCATCACATCACAATTCAAGGAGCGCCAGGAAGCAAAGCCCTCTTCTCCAATGTGATCATAATCCCAACTTAGAACAGCAAAGAAGCCAACACAGGCGACAATTGAAGATTTCCACCCAAAAGTAGCACCTCCAATTTTATTGCATAAACGACCTAATATCAAAATAAAATTTACAGCAATCCAGTCAGTGCAATTTGCTCAAAATTTTTTGCCCACTACACAAACAAACTCAGAAGAAATAAGGCATCTACTAACACATAAAATGCTTTTTTTTTATCTACACTTCTTTTTAACCAAAACAAGGAACAAATCTATTTCCTCTCAATTTCCCCAAAACACAAAGCTTAACCCAACCTTGTTTCTGAAGACAACAATAAACTACAATTCAGTTACAGTTCCCTTTGTTTTTTCTACATTTTCAAGGCAACAGAACAGAACTTGCCCAATTGTTTCCAAATTCGGCCAAAAACAAGACTTTCAAAAGGCTCAACTTTGAGCTTCTTTCTTCAAATTGAAGCTACAAAAGCAATCCAAAAACCCATCCTAGAGTTGTCTACAACAACCAAGCTGGAAGCCCAAGGGACGACCCACATGGTCAACCGCCTGGAACAATTGTAATCATACCAAAATCTACACTTTGAACAATCTATGAGAGAGTGACAAAAGCAAAAACCTGAAAAATGAGTTGCTTCCCTTGACAATTCACCAGACCCTGATGCTGTTGACCTCAAGAAAGCCTCTGGTTGGAGCTTTCCCAAGAATGACGGAGATCTTGTTCCTGGGAGAAGAGTACAGAAGCCGAACAGGAATAGGATAGAGATAGATCCCTCAAAATCAGTAAGGAAGAAGAAGAAAAAGAAGAAGAAAGGTGTAGTAATTAAGGGTCAAAGCAGCTATCTTTCTTTATTTCTATGAATAAAGTTGCCTTCTTTTTCAGTTGTGAGAATGGGAGTATTTTATCCCCTCTTAACTTGTCCCAAGTGAAAGAAGACCCTCGCTCTGTATGCTTGCCTGTCTGTTTTTAGTCTTAACGCTCTTTTGTTCAAAGGATTTTTGCTTTGACCTGGATCAGGTCACACACCAAAGCAAAACGCGCACTCTTTTCTTTTCTTTATCTTCCTTTCTATTTTTTACCATGTTCTGTCTGAAATTCGGACAATAAAAAAGAAAGTGGAAGATTAGTAAGGAAAGAAAGCGCAGACATTTTTGAAACCCTTCTTAAAATACAGGGAGTTTGGAGAGCCTAAACAATCACATGGGTATTGCTTTTGTGATAGATAAACCCCTTTTTTTTTCTTTCTTTCTTTTTTGAGGTTAATAAATTGCTAATTATCATATATCTCTTTTTCAAATACAATTTGAAAGTGATTGTGATTTTTTTTTTTACAATGAAAATTTATTGTAAATACTTTAAAATGGATTTTAAGTCTCTTAAAATATTAATTTACAACTTGAACTCAAGAAGATTAAAATTTGCATGGAGAGGACTGACTGTTAATAGAACGTAGCCCGAAAAGAAACAAATAATGTCGAAAGAGAAATAAGTCTTCGTGTTTCATATTAGCCGCCCCAATGCATGTGCTTCTAATCATAGAAATCGTGGGGGAAAATATTAGTTAAATTGTCCAAAACCAGTTGTACTTCCTTACCATTCCACAATTGATTATTGACTATTCAATCGGTTGGAAAAATGAGTTAGAAAATCAGAGGAAGGAATGCGGACCTTGTGACAGTGGAGTTGATGGCAAACAATCAGAATCGGAAGCTTGGAAAATCTGTGGTCAGGAAAATTGCAATACGGTACGCCACTGCAAAATACAAATATCTCGTCTAAAAATCAACAAATGTGAATTGTAAACTATTACAGAGCTTTTTACCCAAAAAAAAAAATTTATTACAGTGCCTGTCAAGTTGTACTATCTTTATTTATTTATTTTTTTTAACATGAAAAATTACAATGTTAAATTAATATTTGTTCAAAAAAAATTTAATTTGAAATTTAACTTTGAATTTAAAACGCATTCCATTTACTTTTCATTTTGAAAAAAATGTAACCACCACTGCAACCACGTAGATAAATGCTACTGTCTTTACTTTCTTATCAATATCAACACAATACAGATCATTTTTCTCCCAAAAGAAAATGGAAAAAAAAAAAGAAGAGGAGGAAAATAGGTTTTCTATGGAACACAAAGCAGGGGTAATAATATTGAACCCATCAAACTAAACTACAAGCTTGGAAGGTGAGTGGTCCAGTCAAGCAAATTAATGGTAGTCTGTGCAGTTATTTTGTGCAGACGTTAGGTAGCAATGAGCGAGGGCTAATCAGAGTGAGAAGCAAACATGAGAAGGGAAATACTGGTCAAATTTTGGAAATTTTTAAATGTTAATAAATACAAATTAGAATCAAGACTTGGATTAATCATCAGTCAACTCTTCTGTCTGCATCATGGTAGGAAAGAGGTTTGGCAACAAAACATTGAAACAAATTCAACAATGTCTTCAACTTAGTCCAAAACCCTAACAACACTTACACAGAGGTGAAATTTCCTCAAATGACTTTGTCCGACAAAGACCACAGCTGTCAGTTCCTCTGGTTGAACGTGATTTTTCAAGTTGGCAATACTTCAGAGTCAAAACAATAGAGAACAAATACTTGTTGTTCCTTCTTCCTTTCAAATCTATGCATCGCCACTGTGAACGTATGTCATATGAATCACCATTATCACTCTTTCACACTGTTATAAATATTTCTCTTTTAACATTTTACCATGTAGGTTGCTATATTGGATTGGGAGAACTAGATAAGAGAAGCCACACAACTTGTTTCCCATGTTCTCCAACTTCCTCATGATGTATGACTTGGCAGCTTCTTTGGAGCCAAAACCAACTTGTGCTATGGATCCATATCACTTTCACAAGCTCTACGGTGGGCAGCCATGGAAATTTTCACCACACTATTAGAGTTAACCATCATATTACTTCAGGTGCAACTGAGATTCATGATTAACTCTTACTACAGATGGTTCTTTAGCCAGTATTCTCCGACAATAATCTATCAAGAACATCCTTCCCGCTATCCAGCTTATCAACAACCTCTTTTATGAAAATATCCCAAAAGTCCCTATCTATTCCCCCGCTTGACATGGCCAATGAAACAACTTTTTCCACTTCTACTTCCTTCCCCAACCTTTGGAGGCCCTGTATTAATTCGGTGTAAGTAGTCTTGTTGGGAAGGCATCCTTTAGCTAACATTTCCTCCAAAATCCTAACCCCCTCTACCGCACTGCCAATCTTGCAAAATCCTTTAATCAATATACTGTATGTGAATGCATTAGGACGACAACGCTTCTCCACCATATCATCCCATAGCTTCCCTGCCTCACCTAACTCCCCTCTCTCACACATTCCAGCAATTAGTGTGTTATATGTTAATAGACTAGGAACAGAACCCTTGTCAAACTCGTCAACCAACTTCCTTGCCTCCAAAAAATTCCCCTTCTTACAAAGCCAATGGATAAGAGTACTTAATATAGCATTATCTAGAATGCAATTATTCTTCAGCAACCTCCTCCACAACTCACAGGCATCCTCTACCTTTCCCTCCTCACATAACACATCCATCACCTTACAACAAAGTGCAGGACTTGGCATGTATTTTCTCTCAAGCATATCATCAAGCATGTTTCCTGCTTCACCAGATTTCTTCTCCTTACAAAATGCTTCGATCATAACCCCATAAGTAACTTCATTAGGTTCAACACCATTTTCCTCCATATCATCCATCACCTTTACAGCATCAACCAACCTCCCTAATCTACAATATCCATTCATCAAAACTGTATAAGTTGTAGCATCAGGCACCCACCCTCTATCCAAAATCTCACTAAAAACCTTCTTCGCACTTCCCATGTCACCCCTGGCAACATAACCACCAAGAATCGTGGTATAAGTAACCAAATTAGGCACCATCCCCATTACAGGCATTTCATCTAACACCTTTCTTGCATTCTCAATGTCGTTTCTCTTGCAAAGAGCTTTGATCAAAATATTACAAGTACACACATTCGGTACAATGTTAAACTTGGTTTTGCTATTCTTAAACATAAAATGCACCAAATCGTACCGTTTGTTCTGAATCAAGCCATTCAATAGCGTGTTCAAGGATTTCACAGAGTGCTGAACCCCGAATTCGCCAATGCGCAGAAAGGTTTTGACTGCTAAGTTTGGGCGGCCAGCGAGGGCGTAATTTCGAATTAGCGTGAGGAAAATATTTTCGCCGCATTTGATTTGGGAATCTCGGAGCTGAGAGAGGAGAGATTCCACGGGCTCAAAGGCACGAGCGCGGGAGAGCTTCTCGATGATTGAGAAATAGGTGTAGCAATTATGGGAAAACCCGGGGTGGTATTTCCCGGCGTAGAGGGAGATTTGGATGGCAAGATCGAGATTTTGCTGGCGGGTGATCATGGAGACGAGGCGTCTCGGATAGAGGCGTTCCGGCCATGGTTTGATCGGCGGCGTGACGGTATAGTATTGAAGGAGCGGAGAAGAGGAATCAACGGTGGAGAGGTCGACGGTAGAGAAGGGACGGGCAGTGGTGATTGGGCGGAGAAGTTGGAAGCGACGCATAATCACGGTTGAGAGAATCGGCGCACTGAATTACGGTGAGCCGCTCAAGAAGAGTGGAACTGCAAACCTGATTAAAACGACATCGTTTCAACAACAACTTAACATTCATCGCAAGGGTTTTTTTTTTTTTTTTTGACTTTAATTAATGAGTCTCTAAATACATCATTCCCAATAACTTTTCATTTATTCAAATGAATATATGCAAAGGAAAAAAAAAGATACTTAGTGTGACATCAATATTAAAAAAAAATAATACATAACTTAAACTATTATATAAATGACAGATTATTTGATATTAAAGATATTTTTTAGGGTGAATCTCATGGGTGGTCACCCAACTTTATTAAAATCAACGTTTTGGTCACTCAACTTCTAACCCTAACAAAATGGTCACCTAACTTCTTAAATTATCCAAGCGTTAGTCACCTACAGTTAATATTAATAAAAAATGTTAAATTGTGGCTAGGTTAAATGCCACTTTGGATTTGATGTAGCATTACCAACATGATGTGGCACTCATTGGCACTAAAAACGTGAAAATTGTAATTTAAATTCCTAAAATTTTGGCTAATTTTTTTTACTCTCAATAACAGCCATTTTGAAGCCCTAGAATTTATTCCTTGTTCTCTCTAATTTGCCAACCACATTTTTTTTCCTTAGTCAAACACTAAGACAACCTTCAGTCACCTTAATCATAGTAAATAATTTTGTTATATTGATATTGATTTAAATCAAATTTCTTATGGTACTATAAAATTTTAAGCATTTCACTAATTAAAATGAAATCCCTTTTCATGTGCTAAACTAATTATACAAAGAAAAAATTAATAGCAACCAAAAGCTAAAAAAATTGATAGGATTTGGACATTAACCACCAAAAAAATAAATGATATTAATTATTATATAATCAATTTAGACAATATCTATATCCATAATTCAAATGTTTTTGAAGTAAACACTAATATTCATAAAAAAATAAAAATAAAATTTCTCATACAAGTACTTCAATTCTAGAGTTTATATTGTGAGCAATCCATCAAAATAAAAAATGAGAAGAAAAAAAAACTTAATGAAAGTCCACTGGTTTGTATTTTCTTTTCTTTGGCTCTACTTGTGATATTATTGACATTGTTCGAGAAATTGACTAAGGTTTAATGACTCATTTAACATTTTCCGTTAATATTAACTGTGAGTGACTATTGCTTGGACAACAAAAGAAGTTAGGTGACCATTTTGTTAGGGTTAGAAGTTGAGTGACCAAAACGTTGATTTTAATAAAGTTGGGTGACCACCCATGAGATTCACCCTATTTTTTAATTTGCATTGCAAAATAAAAAAAAAAATTTAACACTATAAGTGTAACAATAATATCATTTACAATTCTCCTTAGTAGTGTTAAAAATTTGCTACAAATCCATGTAGTTTGTTATATTATTTTAGATGTAACATCCACCTATATAATCAATGAAAATATCATAATGCCCTTGTCACTCTAGGATTTTGTTGTCTCGCTTGCTCCTTTCCACTAATGAAAACACTGGTTGGTGCTGTGGAGAGAAGACCAATTATTGCTCTTGCGTACCATTGTTGTTCTTAGAAAATTGTCAATGAGCATTTAAAGTAGCAATTGATGCTATAGTGATAAATTAACATCCTATAATATTTAACCAAGTAAGAGGCTGAGAGCACTCATTGGAACGACTAGGGAAAAGAGGGAGCAACAAAAAGTTTTGGGTTAGAAGGGCAAAAATGATCCTTTTGAAAATATATTGCCTTGTAATCGTTGCACACCTTAACCATTAGCCTTGAGGATGACAACACCTCAAACCCTAGGGGATAACATTGCATGCATACATGGGTGGACTGCAATTTATACCGAAGTTTCTTTTTATTCCAATGAGAAAAGTGAAAATCCCTTCATTTATCTGTTACGAATTATTGATTACAGAGATCTTCTTTTCTTATTTATGCTGTTGAAAGAAATTACATACTTCTAAACAGAAATTCTTCCATCTTCGGAGCTGAGACTCAATTCATCATAAATCTTCTGAAACTCCTCTAAAACTTCACCTACCATTCCCAACTTGTTTTTCTCAACCAACATCTTCACCAATCTCACCAAGTACTTGTCAAGCTTCCATCTTCTCGCCACTTCCTTCACCAAATCCCCTTTCTCATTCTCACCTACAAGAGGGTCGTTCATCCAAGCTCGAATTCCTTCGTTATAGATTACCTTTGACAGCTTTCGTACATCCTTCTGCACTGCATGGAGAGAACTCTTGCATTGTGCTATGTCTAGAAGAGCTGCTGCATACCCAGTCGCTGGTTTTCGGTGAAATTGCGGAGGAGAAGAGTTGATCGTAGATGACCTTAGCGAGGAGGAGGAGGAGGAGGAGAATGGGGTGAGGGGTTTGAGAGTGGATGAGGTTGTTTTATTGGAGATATTGGGTTTGGTGGTGGGGGAAAGGAGAGGAGGGTGTGGAGGCGGGAGTTGGGTGTATGCTCTGTAATGATGGAATTCGCGAGGTGTTTGGTGAAGGGGTGGGAGTTTTAGGGTTGAAACAGAGCATGAAAGCCCATCCATGGAGGGTAAGGGAAGGCAGAGAGAAGCAATTTGGT